>JAZDUH010000536.1:13437500-13910000 GCA_036419115.1 Scarus forsteni
GGTACGCCTCCAGAGAGCCTGTTTTGTTGAATGACAGATAACCAACGATAAATATAATAATAATAATAATAATAATAATAATAATAATAATAATAACAATGAGTTGGGGTTTTTTTACTGTTACATTTTTTTTAACTGGTAAACTTAAAAGTTATTTGAACTTTACCTTTTTCATGCCACCTTTTTTTGGCAAAATATGTAGTTGATAAAAACTCAGACAAATAAGAGTTACTCCACAGATTATGCCAGTAAAACTGCAGTTACAACTGTAATTTAGAAGAAACACTACAGTTTATGAAACAAAGTGTAAAAAGGACTTACCAGTATGTTTGAAAAGGGACATTTGCCTTATGTCCCGGAGGAGATTTTTGTCCATCACAATTTCTTTCAGTGCATAGAAAGAAGGGGAACCAGGCTCAATCCACTTCTTTCTCTCTTGCTGCTCGTGTGTCAGAGGAGGATGATGACAGGTACGCTCAACTCCCTCTTCTTCCCATCGATGAGTACCACAGATGTGATGCAGCAGTGAAGTCCATCGACGAGTACAAAGCTGAAATGATAACCAGCAAAATATTTCTATTCAGACCTAATAAACAATCAAAATACTGTCCTGGATAGAAAAAGTGAGTTTTACAAAATGGGAAAAAAATACCTGTGCATTTTTTTGTACGACTTGGGGATTTGTAAATGGTGTCATTCTTACCTCTTGATCTCCTTTTGAGGATGCACATGACCAATACAGGTGGTTGGTTATGGATTTGAGCCAAGGTAGCAGGTCTTTTCTGTCCTTCCTGTTTGATGCAGCAACAATTTTCTTTTTGACACCTGAAAAAAAACACACACACACACACACACACACATAATCACTCATCAAGTAAACAATACAATTCGAACACATACAATGAATTAGAAATTATTTCTCCTGTCTGTAAATCAATACGCAGTTCCATGCTGTGTTTCATGTGTGACCTTTCAATAATAACTTACCCTTGACTACATGCCAGGGGTCAAACTCGTGCCGGATTTGGGGATGTTCCTCTCTCAAGAGTTTTCTGATTGAAGGAGAACGGTCAGTGGTCATCACTGCCACATCCACCCCACAATTCAGTAACTCCTGCAGGCCCCTCTGGAATCCCATCACCTCCATCGCGACAGAGCTAGTCGTTTCTGACACCTAGAGCATAATGATATTCAAATTTGTATATCAACGGGTATTTTTCTCCTGGTGAAAGCAGCATTTTATCAGAGAGTGCATTTTTGGTTTGCATTGACAACTTACCTGGACTAATTCAAAATGTACAATTTCCTTGGTGGCATCATTCTGGAAAGAGTAGGTGGAGTACTTTGCACTGTAACCTTAGAATAGAAACACAGATGGCGCAGTTACTCGGGTGTTTGGGCTACGATCGTGTAAGAAATTATTATCTAATATTGGTAACAATGTAGTATTTACCTGGACTGTCACACCTTGCATCACCACAGAATTCATGACGAATTCCTGATTGTGAGCCTTCTAGGAGCTGAGACATTATTTGGTCACGCTTAGATTGATAAGCAGACTGTATGGCAGGTAGAAGGTAGGTCCGCTGAATGTTATAGAACTGTGTTCTCTGTGGAATGGGAACGTTCAGGAGAGTTGCCCAGTCTGCTAAGTCTGTGTGTGTTGATCCAGTGAAAAATACTGATGCACAGATCAGTAGATTATTTTCTGGCATGCGTCTTCGGTCAGGACATGATTGCCAGTCACCAGAGTGGTTCCCACAGGTCCAGTGGATTCTGATTTGGCTGCCTCTGGTGGTGATGGTAGTCTCGGTTATGGCACTGCTGCACTTGGGACAGGTTTTAAAAAGTTGAAGAAGATGTGACCTGCTTCACTATCCATTTTCTTTCAGCCCATCCTGTTGCAGTGTCTCCAGAGGAGCTTGTAGATACAGAACCTGTGCTGGAAGGTGAGTCAGAATTTGGTGGGACAAAGCTGTCGTCTCTGTCTTCAAGACCAAAGTCCCCGAAACTCGTGCTCATATCACGCACTTCGGAGTCCATTTCACCTTCCTCTTCACTCTGAAGACACAAGATAGTTGTAAATATTTTCAATAACTGCACATGCAGTCAAGTCAGATATTTTCACTCTCAGCAATAATTACATCATAAATTTTATGCAGACATGCTTGTCCATATATAAGAATAGCAGACACGCATTTCAACTTACTTGCAGTAATGGCGATGATGCAGAGGCAGACGGGCGTGCAGTAATCGCAGTGGGGGTTGACTTCGAAGGCATAATTTCCTGCACACAAAAAAACAGTCAGTTTAGTAATGGGTGACAAAAATATGGGCTCTGCTAATATTTACACAAGTCATCTTTGCTGCTTTGCTTACAGATTGGCGTGACCACGTAGGAGCCAAAGCAATATATTTCCCAGATGAGGATTTTCTTGACCGTGTTGTTGTCTGAGGTGGACTGGTGAGAAGTAGAGTCAATCCACTTGGCCACTTGTCTGCTCTGTGCTCACTTTTGACTGGAGTGGATTGTGGTTTACTTTCAAAGTCTGTTATTGGTAAAAACACGTCACCACTGCCACCTTCCTAAAAACAAATAAGACATATGTGTTACACAGCATCATAACAAAAACAGCTTACACTATGTTCCTAGAGCTGATTATTCAAAAATTTCAAAGACATTCTCCATATTTAGGACGTAGTCTGTGTTGCAAGGCAGATCGTGATAAAAACTGGCTTCATGCCTTATCTCCCCAACTTGAACAAGTTACAGTAGCGTAATTGCATTACCTCCATCGTGTCAGCTGTGTCTGCTTCAACCCGTGGGATGGCATTCTTTTTCAGATGTACTCGCTGCCTTTTCTGCTCCTCTTTCTCCTTCCTCGGCTTTTGAGGGAAAAAGTCTTCAGCAGCAAAGTGAGCGCTGCAAACCCGATGATCGGCACGCCTCAACGCTTCCACGGTACTATTCGGATCTAACTTCAGAACAACGATCCAGAGTTTCAGCAAGTCCAGATCATGAAACGGTAGCCTATGGAAAGTCACCGTTGCCCATCTTGCCATTTTGTTGGTGCAATTGGGAAAAATGCATACACGAACCATGATTTTCTTCAGCACTAGCACCGTATGTAGCCACCGCCTCTGAAACAATGAGTCAGACTCATGCGATGCGCTACCAACCGAAGAACACTTTCCAGTTCAGAGGTCAGCACAGTAACGTAAACATAGGTTGAGCAACCCCTGACCATCATGGCGGAGTAGCGCGAGCGGACAATGATGAAATATTGGCGTAATAAATGAGTTTTTGGACGACACGCAGTTTTAGGAGCGGCGCTATGTATGCCCCATTCGCTACCATTATACAGAGGTCCGCCACTCGATTTTGGATCTAAATATCTCCCGAAGCACCGTTTGCATCAGGAAAGCCTTCTGGGTGAGTATATTGTTGTTCTTCATTCTATAAACAATGTAAAAGCTGCAGGAACCGAACTTATCCTTTAAAGCCTGGATGGAGAACCACAACATTCGCACCATGCCTTGGCCTGCTCAATCACCAGATCTTAATCCAATTGAAAACCTGTGGAAAATCATCAAACTCAAAATGGAGAACCACAAGCCCAAAAACAAAGAAAATTTGTTTGAATTTGTCCAACAGGAATGGGCTGCTGTGACAGCAGAACAATGTCAGAAGCTGGTGGAGAGCATGCCAAGACGCATGGCTGCAGTCATCAAAAACAATGGTTATGCAATCAAGTATTAACTCTTGTGTGTATCATGTGTTTAAAGCAAACAGAAAAGAAAACATGGAATGCTTAAAAGTAGTGTTTTTGGCGGTACAATGCCTTTATAGCCTAAACAGTACTACTGCATTTCTATGCAGCTGACCAAAACCAAACGACGGTACAAGACTGCAATAATTAGAGCGAGAGAACAAGAAATCCCACATTCTGCTGTGAGCAACGGAGCTGCGTGACAGACACAAGAGGTGTCAGCAGAATGTGTGATTCTTGGGTTCTTTTTCTTGTTCTACGCCTCCTAGTTATTGCAGAGTGTGCATTCCTTTGGTTTGGTCAGCCGCTGTCTCAGAGGGCACTGCATGTAAGTAGTACTGTTTAGGCTATAAACATGTGCTAAATGATGTCGCTTCGAGTAAATGGTGGACGCACCCGCTCAGGACACTTGGATTACAGCGCACGAGCAGTATGGAGGAATATTGCCGACTTTTTGTGGACTTTTGTGGACTTTATGACACCGCTTTGTTCGGCTCGCATCAAGTCATGATATCAATATCAGTGGACAGCGAGCATACCCCCAGATCTCCGGCTGCATCCTAGATGTTCCAAAACTACTCCACAGTGTTGTTCAGCATGAGGGTGAGTAGAAAATAAGGCCAAATCGTTGTTTGGGTGTAGTATTCCTTTAAGTAATTTTGGTTATTATCAAGAAAACCATGGAAAATGAATAGTTCTTAGTTCTTAAATTAAACTCTCATGAGCTATTTTTGTTGTTATCATTATAATTGTCCAAACAAATGTACCTTTAGTTGAGCCAGGCATTAAAATTAACAAGAAATTGAAGAAAACAAGGGTGGTCTAATAATTTTTTCCATGACTGTATATCAGATATGGAGACTTGAGTTAAAGTCTCAGGTAACACTTTATATTAAGGTGCTTGTAATAAGCCATAATAAGCAGTAATTAAGAAGTTAATAAGCCTTAATAAGGACTTATTAGTTGCTTATTAGCATTAATACGGCTATATAAGTGTTTATAAAATGCTTTATTCTGTATTTATTTATTGTAATAACATACTGAAGCTGTTAGTAAAAGCCACTAAGTATATGTTAATAATCCATTTAATAAGGCCTTATTAAAAGCTTATCACCATTAACAACGCTATGCAAGTGTTTATAAAAATATTTATTTATATATTTAACACTATATAAACTATTATATTTCAATACGCCTTTAATAAGCCTCTTGAAAAGGATTTAGTCACTTATCAACATTAATTAGATGTTCACTGGCATTAATAATACTTGAGTAATGATAGTACTGCCTTAGAAAGGCTAATAAACCCTCATGTTATGCTCTTATTAATAGTTACCAATGTTGCTCTGCAGCTCCAGGATCTTAAGTGGGAACAGTGCATAATTAGGATTCATAAAGTCATTATTATGCAGTTAGTAACAGTTAACTATGCTGCTCTGCAGCTCCAGGATCTTAAGTGGGAACAGTGCTTAATTAGGATCAATAAAGTCATTATTATGCACTTAGTAACAGTTAACTATGCTGCTCTGCAGCTCCAGGATCTTAAGTGGGAACAGTGCTTAATTAGGATCAATAAAGTCATTATTATGCACTTAGTAACAGTTAACTATGCTGCTCTTGAGCTACTGGATCTTAAGTGGGAACAGTGCTTAATTAGGATCAATAAAGTCATTATTATGCACTTAGTAACAGTTAACTATGCTGCTCTGCAGCTACAGGATCTTAAGTGGGAACAGTGCTTAATTAGGATTAATAAAGTCATTATTATGCACTTAGTAACAGTTAACTATGCTGCTCTGCAGCTACTGGATCTGAAGTGAGAACAGTGCTTAATTAGGGTTAAAAAAGACTTATTAGGATTAACAAACTCGTTACAATGAAGAGATGACATTACAACACATGTTTAGCTCACAAAAGATTTAATTCAACTTAGAAAAGCATCTGCCTTTTTCGACCTACTTCACCACCAATGTAAAAGAATACTGGGAATAAGAATATTTTCTGAAACCCTGCGACTTCAAAATGATTTGGGATTTAGATATGTTGTAGGGAAATAAAAAAAAATAACTGAAATGGACAGCGCACTGTTGAACCAAGCTATCACTCTTTAACTTCTCCCCTTTCCCCTGCTGTTTACCTGTTACACATGTAAAATTGCAAATGTCGCTGAAGTCATGGAATTTCAGAATGGGAATTTCCATAGAGTAAGGCAGGTGGTTTGCAAAACAGACCAGATAGCAAAAGACTCAAGGCAATTTTACAGATACAAAAATTAAGAACAAAATATAACTCAAACTCAAGATGTGCATGAGATAGCATAAATACTGTCTGCACTGCAACTTTACTTTTGCTGAATATACTATTAAATATGGGAACTCACATGATGAAGTATGAAAAACAGTCAAACACACTTGTCCAAAATTTCAAAACCTGGGTTTCTGGCAAAACGGAAACAGAGACAAGAACCTCAATGTTAATAACAAAATAAAAAGACAAACAATATTGCACACATAAGAACATCCAGTCACTCAAAACTGCATTTGCCAAGAGGCAGAAGTTCCCTGGACCTCTTCAGTGCCTGGACCTTGTTCTCAATTTCTGAACTGTTACGAATGGCATCCAAACATTGGCCAGCAAAATCCCCAAGTCTGGACTTTGAAGTGTGCTGCCCCTTTAGTTCAGCATACCTCTTTGGGGCGATGGCAAGCTCAGCAATAGGTGCATTTAATGTAATAGTGTTGCGGTCTACTCCGACCTTTCTGCATGCAGCCATAATTGACTTCTTCTTTTGTAGATCCTCAGGACTTTAGCGTAGCGCTCTTTGACTTCCCCTGGACCACGTGCTAAGATAATAAAAAAAGAAGTAAAGCTGGCATTAGCCTCAGTGAAATGAACGGTACAATGTGCAGTTCCATCACATTAAAACTTGCTCCCTTTGTAACACTATACATATTCAGCAACCCTTACACATTTTAACAGAAAATGTGTATCAGATAGGATAAAACTGCAAAACAGACATGCAGTCAATTGTGAGAATATTTTAACATTTTTAATAGTAGTGTCTAAAATAAATCTGTCCAAGCATCTGCTAAAAATTAAAATCTGCTTTAGATTAATTTAGAACCAATATTAACTCAAAGAGTGAGAAATACATTGAGGTTGAATGAATTTGAACTAAACAATGTCTTAGAGAAAAACTGCTTTTAACCACAAGAATATGTTCAAGATGTATTCATTTGTGACAGATTGAAACCAAACAAGCAAGTATGCGGAGAGATTTGTCTTAAAAAAGATGCACACAAACATATCCTTGATTTTCAGGTGTTCTGCAGATCCACAAATATATCCAAGATTTCCAAATATATTTTTCAGCTTCACAAATATACCCATGATTTTCACATGTACTTTTAAAGTTTGTGAGAGCACTTATGATCGTTTATGATTTGAATATCTTAAATTGTACCAGTGAATTATCTCTAAATACGTTTGTGGAACGACCGGCACATACATTTCTTTTTGAGACAAACGTAACTCTGTTTCACAGAGATTCTCTCCCACACAAGATGAGAATATTCGCGTATGTGGAAAGCCCCACCCCCTCCATCCACTAATTAGCAGTGTTGCTGTCTTTGGCTCATTGCGGTTCATTAAGAAGGAAACTTCTTACAGAACAGAAATACAACTGAAGCTAGAAACAAAGCAGCCTAACATGGTCTGACAGTAGTAATTTCTGGCCCTTGCAATGATTTGAAATATGTCTTTTGTATGTGTTAAATACTTATTCATTTTTCTTGATAAAACGTTGTTTATCGTGAACAGATGATAACTGTAAACACCCCAGGCGCAGAATTGCTCCAGACCGCTGACATCTCCAGCCTGCTGAAATTCAGAAAGATTTTCACAGATTCAACCCTCTTTTCAGTCACTGCCCGTGGACAGTAAGCTACAGCAGTTAGTTTACTTTGGTATGTGTGATTAGATGTCCAATCAATTTTTTTTTTTTTCCCACACGGGCAAACAAAGATTTTCCGACTAATACATAGCATTTTATATAATGAAAAGCAGTCTTTACCTATTAATTAACAGCAATTAATATTTAAAGAAATTGTACTTATTAAAGTAAAAACAACTGCTGTAGCTTACTGTCCACAGTAAGTGACTGAAAAGAGGGTCGAATCTGTAAATATCTTTCTGAATTTGCCCAGTCAGCTGGCTGGAGATGTCAGCGGTCTTGAGCAATGCTGCGCCTGGTGTGTTTATGTTCATCTGTTAGTGATTGGCAAAGTTTTAAGAATGACAAATAAATACTACATGTTCAAAAGACATATTCAAGAGAATGGCAAGGGCCAGAAATTACTACTGGCGGACCATGTTAGGCTGCTTTCATTTCTAACTTCAGTCGTGTTTCTGTTCTTTAAGGAGTTCCCTTCTTATTAAAGAGCATTGAGCAAAAGCAGGCTGTTTGCATTGACGGCCCCTGTTATAAAAAGATGGCAACATAGACACCTAGTAGACGGAGGGGGCGGGGGCAGGGGCTCTCAACACTTGAACATTCTCATCCTGTGTGTGTGAGAATCTCTGTGAAACTGCGTTATGTTTGTCTCAAAAAGAAATGTATGTGCCAGTTGATCCACAAACATTCTTTAAACAATTCACAAGCCAAACTGAAGATTAACAAATGATAAATTATGATAAATGCTCTCACAAACTTTAAAAATACATGTGAAAATCGTGGATTTATTTGTGAAGCTTACAAACACCTGAAAATCATGGATGTTTGTGTGCATCTTTTTAAGACAAATCTCTCCCCATAAGCAATCATTTGGAGTAAGGATTGGCATGATAAATTGATGATTGATTAATTGGTAGTTAAGAATTTCATTGATTAAGTTCATTTTTAATTGATTAATCAAATACTGGTTCTGTTTCTTCGTGTGAGTCGTTCTCGACTTAGTGGCTTTTGTGCTATTTGAATCAGGCTACACGTGGCATTACCTCTTGCAAAACATTTTCGAGGGTTTCTCTTGCTTTCTTTCTCCCTTATTTGTTTCTTCCCTTTCTTTTTCTTAGCCTTTTTTGACCTCCTTTTCTTCTTCTTGCCATTGTCTGAAGATGTGGCAGAGCTTGAGGAATCCAAGGAGTTGTCATCAGTGAAAGAGTGACTCTCTCCAGCTGACGCAGATGAATTAGAAGAAGTTGGCATG
Organism: Scarus forsteni; assembly: GCA_036419115.1. NCBI lineage: Eukaryota > Metazoa > Chordata > Actinopteri > Labriformes > Labridae > Scarus > Scarus forsteni. The sequence continues at coordinate 13,446,475 of JAZDUH010000536.1, forward strand.
ACAGATGAGTCAGGAGAAGGCTCATCATTTACGATGCTGGAGGCTTGTGATGCTGTATAAAGATAACACAATGAGGCACTGCTATCACACAGTTTACATATTAAATGTATGTTAAATGTGTCCACATAGACTGTAAGGGGTACTGTTGGGATACTTAGGGTGGTGTCGTTTGTGTTTCAGAAAAACAAAGCACATATCTACAGTATCCCATCAAAGATGTATTTTTTAACACACACCAGCCAGGCTCCAGCCCAATTCCCTCTTCAATGGGCACCCATCCCACAGTATCAGCAATTTACTTTGGTGTTATCGGCTTTTTCTCCCCATCTCTATGTTGCCAAACTAAAGCAAATATAGTTTCAGGTGGAAGAGTCCTCTGACGTTATGCAGATATAGGTAATTAGGTAAATTAGGCATATTAAAAAGTTTGTGTCGGCTACAACCATAATACCAATGTTGGTTTACATGGCAAATACATTTAGATTGGTAATGATTTCTAAAACAATTTCAAATTAAAAAACAAAGTTTTCAATATTTGACCAACCTCATCAATCTGCAACAATTGATTGACCGATTGAATAGTAGTCACGTGCAGTGAAACAGTTAATTAAGGAGGCTTTATTGCACATTATATCCAGAAACTTAACAACTGTATTCAATAAAAATGCCAGTCACAGCCAATGGGAGCATGACACTACAAAGGACTGTCAAAACAGAAGAACAAAAGCTGCAGCTTGAGACTTCCTTTACTTTATGTGGGGTTTCAGGGATGCTGCAAAATTTTACCAACCCCTCTCACCTGGATGCAGAGCGCAACCATTACAATCAATGTGTGTGATTCTATATTGTCCAGCTGTGTTGCAGCTCCGGTGTGTGGATCAGATCTGCAAGGCTTTTATTCTTGCCATCAGCCACTGCACAAACGCATCAATTTAGCACTCTTGATAATCATTTTAATGCTCAGAATGCAAACATCAAAAATAGTTTAGTGGTTCTCTTGGGGTGCCCTGAGCTAAAAAAGTTTAGGAACCCCAGGCGTATAGTCCTGGTGGATTTAGGCGATAAATCATTATAATAATATTGTGCCTAACATGTTAATTTTGTCAGATCCCCCCCCCTCTCTCTAACAGTAATTATGAACTTACATTGTGACAGTTGCTCTCTTAAAAAGTCTCTCTCTCTGGTCAGCTCGATGATCTTGTCTTCCTGAGATGCTTTTTTTTGTTTGGCCAATTCCAGCTCATGTTTTTGCTTCTGGGAAATGAGGCTGGAAGTGGGAGCTATTTGGACGACACCTGGGGTTGGAAAAGAAATAAAAAGATAAATTATTATTAATCGACATGATGGATTGTGCATTGCTAACCTCTACACTTGGTGGTCAGAGGTGGAACTTACAACATTGTATACAATAAGTATAGTAAAAAAAATAATATAACCGTAAAAAAAGTAAAAAGTAAGTTTAAAACGTAAACAGGGTAATTATAATGAAACTTTGAGTCACTTGTACTTCTGATGCTGGTTAAGGCAATGTTATTGTTTATGTCATTGTTAAACAGAAGCGGGTAGGGATTTCTACTTAATTGTTTCTTTTTGTGTGGACATACTGTCATAAACTGCAGCACAATTTTTGTCATACTTTTTAATAAATACTTTAAAACTGGATACATAATTTAATATTACATTTTGAAGACCTTCTCACAGATTAACAGTAACCTTAATCCTCAACACTAGCATTGTAGCACTGAAGTAGTAATCTGCTATAAATTTAAGGTGTATTTTACACGGTCCATGAATCATAACCTATTATTTCAAATGAATGGTGGATAACATAAAATTACTCATACTGTGGCTTATATGTTCTAGGCTTAGAAATATGCTTTTTTTTAGCATATAGGAATCATCTAATGAATTATTTGACAACTATTTGATGAACTTTATGTCTCATATTGGAGATTCACAGGTGATGTATAATTGTGACATGAACTTCAACCTGAAATTTCTGCTGTACTTTGAACATTTTCAGGGGCCATGTAACATGCAGCTACTTTATAATATCAATAATGTGAAAATGAAATTTAATATTTCAATGTGACTTCCCAAGGTAGCTTAGCTAGCTTGTTGGCAAGCTACATCACGATAATTAACGTTGGCAATGTTATGTCTTTACTTACCGGAAGAGTCATCCTTAGTCTCAAAAACGATCCGCTTTTCAATGTTTTTTTTCCTCGAACGTGTCTGGACCCGGCTGACTGCGGGGTCCAGACACAGACGGTACCTCGTCCACCTCCTCCATGTCCATACACGTTGGTTTCAGTAGTTAGAACGTGGGTTAGAAACACATAGCAAGTCTCTTTAGCGACAACTTCCTCCTTTGCCTTCAAAATAAAACCTCTTCATAGAAAATCTGCTATAAGCGCAGTATAAACATCCGTTTTTATACTATCTTTAAAAAATTACTAATTATGTTTGCTATGTAAAGACTTATGGATGCTGAATTTATAGATAAGCCCCCGTGGCATTAAAGCTGGTGTCTACGATTTGAAACCGCAGCCTGCCCCGCCTTCCCTCACCTCTCCCCTCCGTGTTCCAAGATCCCGCCCCCAGCTCGTGTCGCCTCATATAAGCCCCCTCGGACAGAGCTACGAGCGACTAGCACAATATATCAGCAGCAAACTCAATCAAAAACAGCTCAGCTCAACTGAAAGTATCAAACACGACAGACATCTCCCTTATAACACACAGCAGTAGCCATTTCAACTGAACCGGCGGCAATGCGGGTTTGGCGCCGCCAGAGCGGAGCCGAGTGTGGGGGAGGATTAATCTTTCTCGGCCTGTCCTCCACAGCTCAGCTTACAGTGCTAACGATTAGCGGCTAACAGGCTAACCCGCTCCCCTACAAGTTATTAGCCCGTACAGGCACAAACTAACCAGAGTTATTCAGCAGACATCTCCCACTGTAGTAAACAAAGCCATTACCTGATCAACCAGGGGCGAAACAGCCGATGCTGAAGGTCTGACGGCCGGCTGAGGCTATGCGTTAGCCGTTAGCCCGCTAACAGGCCTCAACCCGCGGGCAGAGCTCCGTTGGGCCCGCGGGAGAGGGAGGCGGATTCCCGGGTTCGGCGCTAGGCTTTTCCGGCTCCATGATAGTTCAGTAGCTAACGCTGCTAGCTGCTCACCGGAGGTAGAGGGGAGGAGGTGGGACCATGGGCAAGATGCTGCGTACTGCGTAGTGAGGGAGACGAGGATTGGATGGACTCATGGACCAACTCACGGACCAATTAATAGTCGCAGGTTCTTAGGTTTGATTGGTCAGCTAGTATGCAGCTTTTCAGCAGATATACTGAATGGATTTTTTTCGTTCTTTTTGGTCTTTATACTGTGTAGATAGGACCATAAGACCATAACAGCCTTATAAACAGTGTTATTAAGATGTACAAAGCTTCCAAATCGTAGACCATAGCTTTAAGTTGAAAAAATTAAAGATAACTTTATTCTATCCATCCAAAAAGTGTAACAGGAAGAGGGAGAGGGAGGGAAAATTGTTCATCTCCTTCTCCCGCTTGAATTTATAAAAGTGACTAAACAAACTTAGATCACTAAACAAACTTAGATCACCTATTTCGAAGGAAGGTCAGTTAGAAAAACATTTAAAGAAGACATATCATGCTTGTTTCTCCTTTTCACTATGCCAGACTAGGATGCCTGTAAAGCATTTCTGCCCTCAGTACAAGTCATTTAGTTCCTTCATTGCCCCACAATAGCGTTCTCAAAATCCTCATTTTAGGCCATTATGAAGCTCTCGATGAAACGCTCGGTTCTCAGACTGACCTACAGTTACCTTGCAACGTCACAGCCCTTTGTGCTCTGATTGGTCAGTTCTGTCAGAGCTGCCGAGAGGGTATACTGCTGCTGGTGGATGTGTTCCTCGGTGATGGTTTTGTGGCTAACGGACATCACAGAGGAGGGAGTGTTTTATCAGATTACTCCAATAAAAAGAAAGGTACCTCGTGTCGTCACGACGATTTAAATCTCGCGATCATCTCGCAATGACCTATTTTCAGAGGCATCAAATCTCGTTCTAGGATATCAGAAAAAATACAATATCTCATTTTTTGAAAATTAAGGGGGTGTAAGGTCTTGTTTTCAAATTTATTATATTATATGTAAGTATTAAATCATGCATCAGCATGATAATGTCTCCTTTAAACTGATTAAATACCTTCAGAAAAGAAAACCTCTCATGGAAAAAGTCTCATGCCGCAAATGTCACCAGTGGATGAAACTGACCAAAGGCAGCGGACAGGACCATTATAAATGGTAAGAACTTAGTGTATTGTGCTTCATAACGAACTCAATAAAAAAGAAACATTTATCTTAATTAAATATCTTTATTTCTGTCTATTGTGTTTGTACAGTCAAAGCCTTTGTACTATTTGTTCAACTGGGTTTTTCTTAAGAGCTTGCATCATCATTTTTAAAATATAGTTAAATGTTTTAAAAGTAGCTCAACTCTTTTATGCAACTCGAAATATGCCAGTAACCTAATTTAACAAAAAATTCTCTTGAGGTTTTCTCTTGAGGACCTGCCAGAGATCTATCCACCGGGGGATCAGGACTGTTAAGTCAATCCGAGATAGGTCTATTTTTCACAGGTCCCGACTCTCCCTTTATCAGTGGATGCAGTTCATATACCGTTAATACATTAACAAATCTATATTTCATAGAGAAAAAAGCATGTATGTGTTTAAAAATGCAAACTAACTTGAGATTTGTCTATGTGTACATAGTTCTGCGCAGGGTCTCTGACTGCGACAAGTCGATATGATGCAGGATCAAATGGCAGCAAGTTCTGCAACCTTGTCAAGAATGTCACAAAAGTTGCGTGAAGTCTGCAGAGGAGCTGTGGAAAGGATGCGAATAAGAAAAGGGCAGCTCCTTGGTGGACAACAAGAATTTGTTGTTATTGATGAAAGTCTGTTTCGCCACAAGAGAAAAGTAAGTTGATTTGTTATGTAGGCTTCTATGTTTTTGACGATATAATCAGAAAACGTTTACCCTGTAAAGTCCTGTTTTTCTGTGTTCCTGTCTAAAACCAAACTATTCCATCACCACAAGCTAAAATGTAGCATACTATCAGGAACAAGGACAGGGCAACCAAATGCAGGAGGAGACAGGTCCGTGGTTCAAAAAGCAAGGTTTATTAAACAGTCCAAAATTCAAAACACCAAAGAAGATTCTCAATCCAGGCAGGGTTCGGTACACAGAGGTGGAAGTCAGACAGAATGGGGTCATACACAAAAAGGCAGTCAAAAATCAGGCAGACAAGATCAGACAAGGATGAGGCAGAAAAACGAGGTCGAGACAAAGGGGGTCGAGATCAGACTGGGATAAGATAAGAACGCCTAGAGAGTGAAAAAAAGTGTACAAACCATCCGGCACAGGACAAAGAGAGACAGGAGATTAAATACAAGAGGTAAAGAGGGGTGATGGGAAACAGCTGGGAAGGAACAATCAGGGAGCGGGTGTGACAAGCCGGAACAAGGAAGTAAACCTGTGAAAACAAGAAAGAAACATGAGTTACCAAAAATAAGACCGGAAGTCAACATAAAACATGAAACACAAAGACAAAACCAGGACTTGACAGACAGGATCATGACATATACAAAAAAAGGGCGAAAAGATCAGTATGCAGTATGCACTTTATGAAAAACACATTTTTTCTAACATCACAACATGTGAACATGTTCTAGTAGGACCCCAAAATACAAGTATAAACCTGAAGATCAAACTTCCACATTAAGAAATAAGACTGCCAGTTAAGTACCATATCATTTTTTTGATTATGCTTTATGCATGGACTTTTTACTCTACAGAACAGAGCTTTGCGAGTACCTCTATCTGATTAGATGAATTGTATTTTAGTTTGGTTTCACACAGAGTGCAGATTACTCTGATTACTTGTTGACTAAGCATTTTTGGTGATTTTGTCACTCCCGCTGCAGCAGTAGTGAGCTATTTACAATTTCAGTTTTGGTTATACCCAGTGTTGGGCAAGTTCATTTAAATTAGTAACTTAGTTACAGTTACTAGTTACTTATTTCAAAAGAAACTCAGTTACTTTAAGTTTCTAGTTACTTTCAAGGAAAGTAGTTACTAGGGAAAGTAACTTTTATATATTTTTTTACTTTAAATTTTCTTATTAATGTGTTGCCTCCCAAACAGGATAGCCAGAGAGGCTGCCAGTCCTCTGGCTTGCTTAAGTTCTATCCTACCACAAGCGCAGTGCGCCACCTTGCGACCTGGATGTGCAATGACAGTGTAGTAGTCTGAGTGCAAGTGAATCATAAAATGAATGAAAATAAACAAAAAATTATGTCTCTTTTCCTCTCATTTATTTTATCCTACTGTTTGTAATTTAGTTCTATTGTTTCCAACCCTCTACAAATGCACACACATTATTTTGGGGTTGATGTGGCATAGTGCTTGATAAAACAACTGTAAAATTTGATCATTGTATCCAGTGTCCCTGCAATGAAGCAGTTGATCAACAAAACACAACATACACTATGTTGAAACTTTTGATAAGCATATTTATTGTAGCCATTGAAACATGTAGAAAGTATACTTTTGGCAGTGCAAAAATTAAACTGTGCCTCAGGCCATTTAGCAGCTGTAAGAATCAGTAATAGTGCAAAACTGATTCAATAGATATTTTCAACATAAAGTAGCATACAGTGAGGTTTATTCATTCTTTGTAACCTTAACTAAAAATAGCTAAACTCCACCAACTGGAGACCTCATCTTCAGTACCTTCAGGGTCTTTTTCAACTAGCTTGGTAGATGCGTGTTGTTTCTGAAGATGTTTCATCAGATTAGAATTGCTAGTCTTTGGCATGGATAGAGTTTTCAAACCCCCACATAGATTTCTGGTCACCACAATATTCCTCTTGTCTTTTACTGTCAGAAAGGAAAAATAATGTGCATTCTTCCACGAGAGAATCCCACACCTAGACCGTTGTTGACTGCTGCCATTGTTTTCATTCATTCACTTGTACGTTGCTAGGTCATGTGCTCTTCACGTCCACCATGGAAACTGTAGTTCTGAATTATGTACGTGAAGTAACGATTAACAAGCCTGTTAATATCACAGTAATGATAAACGTGTCACTGATTTTGACAAAGTAATTAGTTACAGTGCTTGTTACCGCTAAAGTAATGTAGTTACTGTAACACATTACTTAATAACATGTTAGTCCCAACACTGGTTATAACAGTAGTATCATGGACAAATCAAAAAAACAATTGAGGTAATACCTATTTATTTCAACCTCTGGGATTTTAGTCAGGTAGCCCAATCATCTACCTTGATGTAAATGAAAGCAACAACAAATACACTGGCGAGAACTACAAAAACATTAATCGAATGGGACATTTTGCTTTCTCATCTGTCTTAAGTTTGCAACAAGACAATGTCTTACCCAGAATTTACTTTCAAGAAAGCCTGTTTGGCTGGACATTGTTCACTGCATGAGGTTTTTAATATTTTAATTATTTTTTAACTTCGTTTTGCTTTGTGCAAACAGTATGGACGAGGAAGAATGGGTGGCACCTGGGGAAGGAGAAAATGGGTGTTTGGCATGCTGGGAGTGAAGCAGGAGACAGAAAAAAGAAACAGGGTGAAACCAGTGCTGCGATTGGTGGAGAGAAGGGGCCGTCAGAACCTTGTGCCCCTGATTGCACATCATATAAAGATGGGCTCTACAGTCTTAAGCGATGAATGGAGGGCCTATCGTACCCTAGCTGAACTTGGTTACAACCATATGACTGTCAATCACTCCATGTGGTATGTCGATCCACGGACAGGTGCTCACACCCAACATGTTGAACGTGCCTGGAGGAGCATCAAGGAGCATGTTTGGAGGCAGAGAGGGAATCGAACTGAGCGCCTCCTGTCTGACCATCTCTGTCTTTTTTGAGTGGACCGAGTGGCTTGGCAGAAGACACAAAGAGGGCCACTTTGAAAGGCTCTTCCATGATATTGCAAAAACATACCAAGTGTGTTAGGAATATACTGTGTCCTTCAGGCTTCCTATGATGAAATTCATGTATGTTGCGAGTTATGAGAATATTTCTGTAAAAATGGAAAATGCTTTTGAAAACGTGTTGAAACCCCGGTATCTTGCTCTTTATCTGTTCTTGCATTTTTTTGAATGGAAGCTTAATAAAGTGTTGTTTTGTAATAGCTTTATTAATCCCACTTTAAAAAACTTTATACTTTATTAATCATAATAAAGCACTGTTCCCACTTTAGATCCAGTAGCTGCAGAGCAGCATAGTTAACTGTTACTAATTGCATAATAATGACTTTATTAATTCTAATAAAGCACTGTTCCCACTTAACATCCAGGAGCTGCAGAGCAACATTGCTAACTGTTAAGTGCATATTATGAGGGTTTAGTAGCCTTTATAAGGCAGTACTATCATTACTCAAGCAATATTAATTATTGCCAATTAACATCTAATTAATATTGTTAAGTCACTAAATCCTTTTCAAGAGGCTTATTAAAGGCGTATTGAAATACAATAGTTTATATAGTGTAAATAAATATAATCTGTCGATGGGTGACATTAAATAGCATCTAATAAGGCCTTATTAAATGGGTTATTAACATATTATTGGTTCAGCTACAGTATGTTAACAACAATAAATACAGAACAAAGCAATTAATAAACCTTTTATAGCCCTATTAATGCTTATAAGCACTTAATGAGTCCTTATTAAGCCTTATTAACTTTTCAATTACTGCTTATTAAGGCTTAGTACAGGAACCTTCAGTATGTCAATAACATTAAAAACTACAGAATAAAGTATTTTATAAACACTTATATAGCCTAATTAATGCTAATTAGCAGTTAATAAGTCCTTTATTAATGGTTATTAAATATTTAATTATTACTTATTAAGGCTTATTACAAGCACTTTCAGTATGTTAATAACATTAATAAATGCAGAATAAAATATTTATAAACACTAATATAGTCTTACTAATGCTAATAAGCAGTTAATAAGTCCTTTATTAATGGTAATGAAGTATATAATTACTGCTTTTAAAGGCTTATTAGAAACACCTTAAGCATGTTTATTACATTAATAAATGCAGAATGAGGCATTTATTAACACTTATATAGCCTAATTAATGCTAATAAGCAGTTAATAAGTCCTTTATTAATGGTTATTAAGTATTTCATTATTGCTTATTAAGGCTTATTACAAGCACCTTCAGTATGTTAAAAACATTAATAAATGCAGAATAAAGTATTTATAAACATATAGTCTTATTAATGCTAATAAGCAGTTAATAAGTCATTTATTAATGGGTATTAAGTTTATAACTAGATGAATACAAGATAACTATAATATACCGTACATTCATTCATTTTCTATTAGGGATGGGCGAGTACCGATGCCAGGTATCGGTATCGGGCCGATCCTGGCCTTATTTCAAAGTATCAAGTACTTTTGCAGGCTGCCGATGCCAGCCACCGATACTCAAGGCAAGAAAATCCCATGCGTAGTAAGCCCTCATCGCCGGGAGATGGCGCTACACTGCCGCGGGTTGACTTCTCCATGTGCGTCACATCCTATGCAGAGACAACATGACTGAGTCCGCTCGTCTCACCAAAACTTCGCAGGTGTGGAAATTCTTTTTTATAAGCTAAAACGAGCCAAACTTTGCAGAATGCAAACTCTGCAACACAAAAATCGCGAGAGGAGGTGTGCGACCATGTTCGTTTAACACTAGTAATTTGTTGAAACACCTCAGGGTGAAGCATGTGGACGAGTATAGAGAGGTTGACGCTGTTGTGCTGGAAAAAAGAAAACTCCTGCAGCCAACTCTACGGCAAACTCTACAGAAGACCGAGAAACTGAAGAGCACCAATCCGAGGGCAGTACAAATAACACGAACACTTGCAGAAATGCTTGCACTCGCCAACTTACCCCTCTCGTTTGTGGACAGCGTGGGATTCCGACGGTTCATGGAGGTTGTGGAGCCGAAATATGATGTCCCCTCTCGAACCACAATGGTGAGGACTGTGATTCCGGAGGTGCACGACTCCGTTAAAAAACACGTTAGCAGTTTGTTGTGTAATGCTCCGGTCATTAGCTTCACCACTGATATTTGGAGCAGCAGCGTGAGTGCTGTGTCTCTCATCAGCCAGACAGCGCGGTGGATAGACGCTGATTTCCAACTTCATAGCATCATGCTACATGCTAAAGAGTTCAGTGGCTCACACACAGGACAGGCGATCGCAGAAAAGTTTGAGGAGATGCTCAACACATGGAATATTCCCAAAGAAGCCGTTCACGTCGTGCTAAGAGACAATGCAAAGAACATGATCAAAGGTATGGATGAAGCTGAGCTTCCTAGCCTCCCGTGTGTCGCGCACACACTCCAGCTGACAGTGAATGAAGGCCTGCTGGCTCAAAAGGCTGTTTCAGATGCCGTGGCCATAGGACGGAAAATAGTCGGTCATTTCCAACATTCTCCATTGGCCTACTCGAAGCTTCAAGACATCCAAACGGACATGCACAAGCCTGTAAAAAGACTGGCACAGAACGTACCAACCCGCTGGAATAGCACGCTGTATATGATGCGCTCTCTCATTGAACAAAAGCAAGCCATAGGAGTTTACGGGACAGAAAACAAGCTCCCCGAGAGCCTTAGTGTGAACCAGTGGAGTCTATTTGAAAAGGCAATCAAGCTTTTGGAACCCTTTGAGGAGCTGACCCGGCAGGTGAGCTCCACGGATTCATCAGCTGCAGATGTGATCCCTGCCATCACCACGCTTCTGAGGGTTTTAGAAGAGGATTGTGAGGAGGACCGTGGGGTCGGATCGATGAAGCATACCTTGCTACAGGTTGCTAGGAGGCGCTTTGCTGACATCGAGAGAAATCCACTGTATAGCTTTGCCTCCGTACTCGATCCAAGGTAATTGTTTTTCTTACTAATTCGAATGTTAGAAATTGTTTTAATTAAATTACTATTAGAGGTGCCTAACCTTAATATTACTCAAGTAAAGTAAAAAATATTTTGCATTAACTACTCTTGGTTAAAAGTACAACCACCTGAATTGTGGTGTGACACCTGAATCCCTTATGTGGATGTGTAGACTTTCTCATTTGTTCTCTTTTCTTCTCTCTTTTGTAGATACAAGGATTGTTATTTCTCAGATGAAAGCGCAGTAAGGGAGGCCAAAACGATGCTGGTACAGGAGCTGCAGCAAACATTTGCTGCAGAACCACAGGTAAGAGGTGCTACTTTTTTGTTAGTTTCTTTTTTTTTTTTTTTTTTTTTTTTTTTTTTTTTTTTATAATTTGACCTTTGTACAATTTATGTATTCAGTCATGTATCCAACCTCTGTAGGACTCTGTATACGTGTTCATGATCATTTAACCTTGTAACCTTTTCATGTATTTGACTCTGTATAACCCTGCTTAATCCTCTCATATAATCATGTTTGTAATCATTATCTAGCTTTTGCATATTTCTGACACTCACATGACACACATCCACATGCCTTAGACATCTCTTAGCACATATCTCATATACTGAATTTTTTGTTTTTCACCAATAGCGGATAATGGATTTGTGAGAAGAGGTAGCCTGCAGCCTGTGTCTCTTGTGTGCTGAAATAACCTCTGCAACCTTACTCTTGACGAGCATTCCATCGCGGAATATAGCAAAGCGTCTGCTCATTTGACGACTAACTTCGCTTCTCGTCAACTTCCTTCTTCCCTCTGAGTAGCAAAATGGCGAATGTCTATGGACTAAGAAGATCGGCAGCTAGGAGACTTTTGGAATATGATCAGGACCTTTGTGAAGGTTCTTCAGCTATAAACAGAAAATGCAGGAAGCGTCGAAGGAGCGACGCCATGGAGGCGTCTACGATGCACAGAAGCCGACATGTAACAGCTCAGATCACATGTATACGCCTTCACAGAGTGTCTCGCATTACAATAGAGCATAAACAGGCTCGGTCCTTTCGGAGTACACATCATGATGGAATATTGGTGAAAACAGCTAATACGTTAATATATTAATGCCAAGGACAGGCATGATCCATGCCCTCATGACTATATGGCGCCTTTTTGGAGCGGATCTTGAAATATCCCCTCATGGCATAACTGCTTGTACAGGAAAGCCTCTGGGTAAGTATATTGTTGACAGATTCCATTCTATAAACAATGTAAAAGCTGCAGGAACCGAACTTTCCTTTAAGTGTCTGAATCTCAGAGTGTCGGAGGTTGATCATTTTCAGATCCGAGGGACATCTTCCATACCAGGTCAGTACGGCCCGTTCCAAGACACTTAGGTACAGAAGTCATCCCACACACACCCCTTCCCTGACACTCTCTTAAAAGAGAGGAAGACATGACATGTTTTCAGATCAACATCCAGATTCTTGTTGAGTGTTTGTATCTCCAGCGCTGTTAATTAAATCCCATCTTTTTGCCTTCAGTTGTCTCATCGTTCTTCATTTTTGAGTTATGTCAGGGGTTTTTGTGGTACGAACCGTCAGTTATACTGAGCTCTTAGTATTGCGAAGGGACAAAATCCTGACATAAATTGGTCCTTCGAGTCGCTCCTCACAGCTGTGGCCCTGGGAGAGGAGGAGGCCATCGTGAAAGTCTGTGCACAGCCTGGGAAGAGAATTTCCAGTATCAAAAAGCCCGCCTTGAGGGATCGGTGGTCTCCACGCTCAACTGGGGTCCGGTGAAGAGGATCCACACGTGAGACAGCTGACAGCAAACTGGTGAGCATAAATATTTTGTCTAGAATACAGGAATGAGTACAGGCCTAGTGATAATAGTGGCTTTCCAAACCGCTGAGGGGGTTTCAGTCTAAGATGTTTCAGAGCAGATTTGTAACCTGCTAATGCCTTACACTAAGAGTTTAGGATGAACCAGAGATAGTGTGTACAGCTATCTAATTGTCCCTAAACTAGGATACCACTCCTAAGTGATTTTTCACTGCGATAGAAGGCAGTCTCAGGAATGAAGACAGTTGTCAATTGTATGACAATTGTATGTTGTGTGTGACACAATTGGCTGCAGTTGTTCTTGGTTCTACATTGAGAGGCTGTGTGTGTGTGCGTGACACTGGTCAAATAGAGAAGCTGCAGATAAAGACGGCTACATTCGCCGTGAAAATAGTTCACGGTAGAAGGTTAATGTAGTGGACGATTTTTATCTGAGGGTGGCTGATCTATCCTGACTGGTGTATGATATACACTTTGTAAAATGGGGAAGGGAAACAGTAAACTAAGTAAACAAGAAAAAGACAAAATAAAGAGAAGATTTGAGCATAATGGAAGAATGATAACGAAAGAACAAGAAGGGAGTCCATCTGTGGATCCCCTAAAATATGCAGAGAAATGGTTAAAAGAGTATGGATTTGATGGACATTTGAAAACAGAACTTTGCAAGGCACTTGTGTCTGCGGTTAAAGAAGCCAATAGGGCAAAAGGAGATGATTGCGACGAAGTTCAATGTGCCCTGATGTGGTCACAAGCAGCAGTAAATGCTGAACAAAGAGATGAACTAAGCAAAATAAAGCGGACAGAAGTATTAGAGCTACTAAAACAGAAAAAATTAGACGATGACGTGATGACATGGTATTTGTCTAAACAAAAAGAACAGACTAAACAAAATGAGACTGCCAAGGAGCAGATTGTACCTTCTGAACAAAAACAAACACCCTCTCCATCCCAGATCAGTGTTAAAACTGTAAAGTTAAACGGGGTCCCTAAAACTGAAGACCTTGCCTCCTCCTCCTCTCCATCCCGAACCATCCTGAGATCAGGAAAAACACTAGGTGAAGCTAAAACCTTATATAGTGGATTAACAGCTGAAGCACAAACAATCCAGGAAAAGGGTGATAGGGGAGATTATGAGGACAAAAGGCTAAGACCAGGGGATACCACATTCATAGCTCCGCTATCTGAGTTCCCCAAGGACCCTCGCGCTGCTGATAAGGACCCTGCTCCCACAGTATATTGTTCATGGTCTCCCAGTGAGGTGAGATCCGCTGCAAGTGAACTGGTTCATCCCAAGGATGAGGGAGCTGAAGACTATTTTTCCAGTCTTGAACTGCTGATAAGCACTTATCAACCCACTGTCATGGAATTGATGAAGTGTCTAAAAATCCTTTTTAAAGGAGAATTTGAGAGAATAGTAACAGCAAAAGCAGACATGACAGACCATAGTCCTGCAGGGACTTGGGATGGTGTGCAAGAACACAAGGACAAAGTGGAAAAGATATACAGTGTTAAGGCTGATCCGAGTCAAGTCACTAATATGAGAATGAAAGAAGGTGAAGATGTCTCAACTTTTGCGGCCCGTTTCACCACAGCTTTCGAGAAACACTTGGGGTTCGCAAAATACTCCAGGGGAAAGGAATATGATGCAGCATGGAAATCAATGTTCTTGTCTTGTTTGCCTGAAACCTTGCAGGCGAAAGTTAAATTAACTTGTGTCACTTTGGGAACTTGTACAAGAGAAGGACTTCTTGAACACTGCGTCCATCATTATGAAAATGCCCTTCAGAAACAAATCAAAGCCAAAACCAATGCTGAACAAGCTTTTGTAGCTTTCATGGCTAGACCAAAATATAGCTCTAAACAAAACGGACATCAGAATAGAGCCAAAAATAAACAATTTGTGAAACGCTACTACTGTGGTAAGCCAGGCCACATTGAAAGAAACTGCAGAAAGAAAAAAGAGGATGAGAACAGTGACTCTGGACAGAGAAACAGGGATGAGAGAGATGATTCAGACCACACCTGCCCCTGCCCCCACCGCCGTAAGGGACGTAGCGGTAGAGAAATTAATGGGAACTGACTGGATGAGGGGGACAGACAGACAATTGAGCACCAAAAGGTGATGCTAGAAAAATTACTAGCTCATAAAGCTGATCAAACCCCACCAAATGATGAATCACCAGTTCAAATTTGTTACAATTCAATGTTGCAATTTCCAACTGTTACATTAAATGTAAATGGTGAACTGATTGAATTCTTATTGGACACAGGTGCTACTAGAAGCACTCTAAACAGCATTCCAAAACATATACAGTTGACTAAATCTACTATTTGTGTCAAGTCTGCTAGTGGAGATTTGACCACGGAACATTTGACCAAATCTGTGTCTGTCATGGACCCCCATTCAGGAAACACTGCTGAAATTCAGCTCATTCATTGTCCGACCTGTCCAGTGAACCTTTTGGGAAGAGATTTACTCTTTGCCCTTGACCTAACCATAGGCAGAAAGAAAGATGACTACACAGTTTTAAGAGCAGAAACTACAGAACAGTTTTATGTCACCCCACCAGGATACTGGTATGGATTTAACATTGACGGTGACCAAGCCAAACAACTGAGATCAGATGCTAAATGCATACTGACTGATGCTGGCATGGATATCACTAAACTAGATACTCCTGCCCAGCTCCACACAACCATGGCAGTTTCTTTAACAGATGTGACACGAGATCTTGACCGTTGTCATAACTTACCTGAGACCACTACTTTGAGATGTGGTTCACTTTTATGGACAGTGGATGGACTTTGTTGCTTCTCAGTCTATTTACAACCTGAGGCCCATTCTCAGTTTAAAGGTAAAAGACCTCACATTTCCGTGTACAAACCACAACACAGAAAATGGAAAGAATGTGGTGACCTCGCATTGACTGCAGCTTTAATACAAGACTGGACCACTGTACTAGGACATTGTGACCTTAAATGGTCCCCAAGTGACCAAATCTTTAATAGATTTTATCCATCATTACTACAGGGCACCAAAAAATGCATTCCTTTGACACAGTTACATCTGAGTACTGTAGAGTGACCTTTAAAAGCCGTTCCTGAAACCCTTTGGTCTCAAGGTCCATCTGATGTAGGCCTTATAAAAGATGTAAAACCTGTCATAATTAAAGAGAAAAATGAATATAGGCCTAGACAGAGACAATATCCATTAAAGCCTGATGCTATAGCAGGTATTACACCTGTCATACAGGACTTATTAAAGCTAGAGTCATTATACCATGTGAAGACTCACCAGTAAACACACCTGTTTTTCCTGTAAAGAAAGCTTTACCCAGTACAGGATGGAGAATGGTGCAGGATTTACAAGCTGTAAACAAAGCTGTTCAAACACGTGCACCACTTGTGCCTGATCCACACACATTGTTAAATAACTTATGACCAAAGAAAAAGTATTTTACAGTTGTGGATCTAGCAAATGCATTTTTTTCTATACCTGTAGATGAAGACTCACAATTCTGGTTTGCATTTATTTTTCAAAATAAGAGGTACACTTATACCCGCCTTCCTCAAGGCTTCACTGATTCACCAACCATATTTTCTCAAGCTATGACTGCAAACCTTTCTAAATTTAACCCACCTTGTGGCTCACAAATTATTTTGTAAGTGGATGATATCCTTCTCGCCTCAGATGATGAAAATAAATGCTGCAAAGACTCATTGGCATTACTTAAATTTTTAGCTGAACAAGGACATAAATGCAGCAAAAATAAATTGCAATTTGTCCAACAATCAGTTAAATTTTTAGGACACACCATTTCTCAGAGTTCCAAATCTCTTACAACATGACGTATTAAGATGATTTCTGAATTACCTTATCCAGAAACGCCTAAAGAACTTATGGCATTCTTAGGAACTCTTAATTACTGCAGACAATGGATTCCAAATTTCTCTGCTATGTCAGGACCGCTGTACTCCCTGTTAACATCAAAAGAGACAGTTTTTCCACTATCTACAGAGAATAAACACCTCTGTGATTTATTAAAAGAGGCAGTACATCAGTCCTTGTCATTAAAACTACCTGATTATGACAAACCATTTCATCTTTTCTGCCACTCTAATGGTGGCCACATGTCTGCAGTTTTAGCTCAGAAAGAAACAGGAAAATACCAACCTATAGCCTATTACTCTAAAAAGCTTGACCCTGTAGCCCAGGGTCTCCCTCCTTGTGTTATGGCTGTCACAGCAGCTGCAGAAGCAGTCTCATCCAGTGCTGATGCCGTCCTTTTTCATCCTTTGACCTTGCATGTGAATCATGATGTTTATGCACTGCTACAACAAGATAAAATTCATTTTCTATCGCCTGCTAGACATTTGCACTGTATGACTGTGCTCCTGTCTCAGCCACACTTGGAGATAGTACGCTGCTCAGTTCTGAATCCTGCTAATCTTTTGCCAGATGTTGAGCACACATCTGAAGAGCATGATTGATTAGAGTCCTCGCTAAAAACATTCCTACCCGGACCTGATTTGAAAGACACACCAATTTCTGATTCAATTTGGCTTTTTACTGATGGCAGCTCTTTGAAAGATTCTTATGGCAAAACTCACTCTGCTTATGCTATCACAACTCTGACCAAAGTGCTAATGAGAGAATCTCTGACTGCATCAGACTCAGCACAGTCTGCTGAGCTGAAAGCTGTTATTGCTGCCTTACACTATTGTGCAGATTTTCCTGTCACTATTTTCACTGATTCTAAATATGTCTATTCATCTTGCCATTATTACTGTGCTCAATGGCACCTTAGAAACTTTAAAACATCATGTGGTTCTGAAGTTAAACATGCAGCACTACTTAAGGCCTTGACTCAGGCCCTTAAGCTTCCTTCAGCTTTGGCTATTGTGCATGTTCCAGCTCATACACATAAAAATGATATCTTTTCACATGGGAATGCCTTAGCTGACTCTGTTGCTCAAGCTTTAGCTCGGGGTGACCCTGCTACTCCTATTTTTACTGCTCTGCTAACTGATGATTCTGATAACATCTTGCATGACCACCAGCACCATGCTAAACGACCCTCTTGTGTCATCCTAAATCCTGAGGATGACCTTTTCTATCACCCAGATACTGATTTACTTTGGTTACCTCCTTCCTTATATCCCTGGGCGTGTCAAGTGTCCCATGGACCTTGTCATGTGACAACAGCGGGGATGATAGGACGAGTCCAGAGATGTTTCTATGCTCCAAACTTCCAAAAAGCAGCACATAATCATGTTAAAAATGAGACTAATAAACCACCTGGGGTCATGTGTGCTGATTTCTTTACTGTTCCAGATGTTATGGGTACTACACCACAAACTAACTTTGTGTGGCTATGTGGGTCTTACATCTATCTGTCTTTGCCTACAGGATGGACTGGAGTCTGTGCTCCTGTCATTCCTGCTGATCACTCTTACATAATATCTGCTACAAAACTTACTGGTAAAAGACATAGACGTAATGTTGCTAAACATCATTCAGTTTGGGGAAGTGATGTTCCACATGATTATAAGTTATTTTTAACTTTATTTCCTTGGCTTGGTGTAGGTAAAGTAATGCTAAGATTAGAAACTCTTGACTATAGATTTGGTATTTTCTTAAATACAACCATAGCTGCACTTAAATCTGTCAATGAAGAAATCACTGCCCTTAGACTTATGGAATTACAGGATCGTACTGTTTTAGACCAACTCACGGCCTCTGCTGGTGGAGTTTGTGCTATAATAGGCACTTCCTGTTGCACCTTTGTCCCAGACTGTGATGATAATCATGCTGCTATTGAGAGTGCTATTGCTAATCTAACCCAACTTAGAGATGCTATGACCCAAGACTACGTTTCCCAGGGTTCCCTTTTCTCCTGGTTTACAACTGGCTCATGGTGGCATATTCTCCTTAAGATCTTAACACCCTTCATAGCTATTGCTGTTGTGTTTTGCCTACTGATTTCTTGTGTGATTCCATGTCTGAGGTCAATGGTTACTTCAATGATCACTAGAGCTAATGCTACATTTCTTCACAGGCAACATATTTATTTCACCTCACCCACAGCCCCACCAATTGAAGATAGAGAAACACAAATTTAGCTTCTTTGCAGATATTTTGCCTATATGATGCCTATACAGAAAATCTAACTGAAGTTGTATAAGGTTGATGTGAGAAGTGCATTATTATCTGTTCAAATAAATGAAAAACAGCGGGGAATGTGAAGAATAATTTGACCTTTGTACAATTTATGTATTCAGTCATGTATCCAACCTCTGTACGACTCTGTACACGTGTTCATGATCATTTAACCTTGTAACCTTTTCATGTATTTGACTCTGTATAACCCTGCTTAATCCTCTCATATAATCATGTTTGTAATCATTATCTAGCTTTTGCATATTTCTGACACTCACATGACACACATCCACATCTCTTAGCACATATCTCATATACTGATTGTCTGATCTTAAGTGTCTGACCTCGTATGGAGGCTGTCTATCGACTCTAATCAGAACGTCGAGGGACATCTTCCATACCAGGTCAGTACGGCCCGTTCCAAGACACTTAGGTACAGAAGTCATCCCACACACACCCCTTCCCTGACACTCTCTTAAAAGAGAGGAAGACATGACATGTTTTCAGATCAACATCCAGCTTCTTGTTGAGTGTTTGTATCTCCAGCGCTGTTAATTAAATCCCATCTTTTTGCCTTCAGTTGTCTCATCGTTCTTCATTTTTGAGTTATGTCAGGGGTTTTTGTGGTACGAACCGTCAAAGTTATACTGAGCTCTTAGTATTGCGAAGGGACAAAATCCTGACACATCCTTAACAGGCAGATGCGGAGGAGCCACCTGCCCAAAAGCCACGGAGGGAGCAGCCCAGCAGCAGCAGCCGTCTCAACAGAATGTTTGCTGAAATAGCAGAGGGCCGTGCATCATCCTCACATTGTACCGGGAGAAGTGCTCCAATGATCGCTGCTGCAATGCAGCTGGAGACATACCTTGCAGATAACTTACTTGAACGGGATGCCAATCCACTCAAGTACTGGGCAGAGGAGAGAGAAAAGTTTTCCTCTCTGGCCAAGTTAGCAAGAAAATACCTCTCGGCGCCATGCAGCAGCGTCGAGAGTGAACGGCTCTTTAGTTCAGTTGCTCACATTCTTGATGACACAAGAAATAGGCTCTCTGCTGAAAATACAGAGATGCTTCTGTTCCTTAATAAGAACCTGCCACTTACCTTTTCACCCTCAGATAACAGACAATGAAGCAGCTTAAAGGTTTAAGCTTTGTTCTAGTTAATTTTGCACCTTAAAAGAGAAAGTTCATTTTAGTTCATTTAAAAACTGAAAACTCAGGGGTTGTTCTATCTTTGACTTTAGTTCATAGAAAAGCATTAAAATGAGAACATTTAAAAACTTTAGTTCATGTAAAGTGTAAAACTCAGAGAAAGCTTTTTGATCTTGCACTTTAGTTCATAAAAAACCTTAAAACTCAAAGAAAGCGGTTTCATCTTGCACTTAAGTTCATTTAAAAAAACATTACAATGTGTTCATTTAAAAAAGTGTATAACTCAGAGGTGTTTGTTACATCTTTTACTTCAGTTCATTTAAAAGAAACCTTAAAACTCAGAAATGGTTTTATCTTGCACTTAATTTCATTTAAAAAAGTGTAAAACTCAAAAGAGTTGTTTGTTTTATATTTCACTTTTGTTATATATCTGAAACTCAGACTGCTATTATTTTAGTAGTGGCTGTGCTGCCTTTTTTAGAAATAAAAGTCATTTTTCAAAAATGATCTGTCATTGCATTATTTGAAATTTTTATGGATCAAAAGTATCGGTATGAGTACTCGGTATCGGTGAGTACTGAAGATGGAGTACTCGTACTCGGTATCGGTCTGAAAAAACGTGGTATCGAACATCCCTATTTTCTGTACTTGCTATCCCTTTTAGGGTTGGGGTGGGGCTGTAGCCTATCCCAGCTGACATTGGGCAAGAGGCTGGGCACACCTTGAAGTGGTCGCCAGCCGGTTGCAGAGCAACATATAGAGATAGACAAACATTCACACTCACATTCATACCAAGAACAATTTAATCCATTTATGCCCAAATTTTTTTCTGAGTTGTAAGGCATATAATTTTATCAGTTGAGTCCCTCTGAATCATATTATGTATTTCTTTTTTCCATTTTGTACTTTGTTTTAAAGAAAATAGCATTTTTATGACTGGCAACAATTGTTGCCGGTAGTCACAGAGCTTGTACCTAGGTCACAGTGTTAAAGTCCTGCAGCATGGACAGGACCTCTGTTACAGAGTACCCAAGGAAAGAACAACATCCATAATAAATTTGTATTTTGGCCTGTTATTTTATGAAAATTGTGTGTGTGGGTGTGTGCGGGGGTGTGTGTGGGGTGTGTGTGTGTGTGGGGGGGGGGGCATAGGTGTGGCCATTGACTATGATGAGTGTGTGTCAAGAAAGGTGCACTTCCAACTGCACATCACATTTTTGACTTTTTATCACATTATTATGACTTAGTATGTATTTATTTATTTTTAGTTCCCTGATTTCCTTTTTTTTAAGATGCAGAAACGGTTTTCCACACTGATGTTAGTTAACAGAGAAAGATTGCTTAGCAAATAGCAAGAAAATTTATGGTAATGTATCAAAATCCTACAGACACAGGTCTTGAATACCTGAGAATTTATTTAGCTTGGAAGAGTACTCTAAGAGGACTTAAATGCACCAGTGTATCTCATTCTACAATTTGAAATCAGTGAATTATGAGAAATCCTGCAGACACTGTTTTCCTTTAGTTAGTTACAAGCTATGTGCCCACCGGCAACTTTTGTTGCCACTCACAGAAATAAGCCCATGAACAAATAAATATTTATCCCAGGTAAAAAAAAATTGGTAGAGGGTTACTCTACAGACTTGAATGATTAAATAATCATAAATATGTTTTGGGGGAAAGCATTAGAAATTTATGAAAATGACCTCTTTCCAGGACAATTTGCATCCTCCATGTCTTCCACCGAAAGGAGCGGGAAGCAGATGATGTCATGTGACAGGGAATCACATGACATCAGGGAAATCATTATCCAAGTTGTCTACTAACACAAAAGTGCAAAAAGTTGCATTACTAGTGCTGAAATTTTTTGTTGTGAGTAGAAAATGACAGTGATACACTTCGGCAACAATTGTTGCCGGTGGGGCAAAATGGGTTTAAAAGACACCAGTTAACCTAATAAGCATGTTTTTGATTTGTGGGAGGAAGCTGGAGTGCCCCGGAGAGAAAAGCTGGGGTGCCCCGGAGAGAAAATAACTATAATATTTTGTGGCTGAAAATTTGAGAGCATGCTAACAACATACCAGATTTGATTGATGTTGCCCAATCTGATGTTTGGTATTCTCCCCGCTACAATTTTAAATTTTTTTATTTTTGCAATAGCCCTCTCTACATGAACTCTGTGATAAGCTATCTTTTTTGTCCTGTGGACTGCAGTGGCAGACATCTGTCTGTTAGACTGAGCAAAAGGGGGAATATTTACTCTCAGTCCAATCTCCTCCAAATCTTTCTCAATAAGAAATCCTTTGTCAACCATGACACCATCACCCTTTTTCAAGTAGCCATGATCCATGAGTGTTTTCATTAACTCTAAAAAGTTGCTTTTCTGAACAATTTCCTCGTCAGACAATGATCCAGTAAAAAGTGTAGATGTAAACATGGTTGCACCACGTGGATCACATGCAATCAGTGATTTTAGAGTGTTGGTTGACTTATAGTTTGAAAAACTTTGACTCTGAAGTACCAATGAACTTGGCCTCTCAATCTTAAGTTCTGTGCAATCAAGTATTGCCAGACTTGTTGCAAAGTCCTTCCAATATTTATTTGGCATTTGGGAGATTATGACATCTCTATGTGGCCACACAGGAAATTCCCCAAGCACACCAAACATATAATGTACCCATGAGTTGAAAAGAGTACCAGCACTTCGTTCAGGTATCTGAAATCTGTATGCCAAATCCTTTAAATCTAAATTTTGGCGCAACTTCATAAGAACTAGCAAAAATTGGTGACGTAGTGGCATTTCAGTTATTTCTCGATCAACCCTTGTATATATTAATGGGACAAAAGTTTGGGGAGCTGTATCTGTAGTTGGCACAGCAAATACAGAGCACAAGTTGTTAAACTGATCATAATTAAAGCCGGTGCATTACTTAAAATAGTTAGCAATATTGCTGTGTTGCAGGAGTTCGGGTGTCAGTCGAGTTTGGATCTGATTTTTTTTTAATTCTTTAATTTCTGCATCTTTCTGAGCCAGCATGGTCCTTAATCTCAGCAGCCCCTGCTCCATCTCTGTTGTGGGCTGCTTCAGTGGTGGATGCTGGTCTGGCTGCTGTTGCTCTGGTGGCTGTTCATCCTCTGCCGGCACTGCAAATATAAATTAATGCTTGAAATTACATGAAGGAAAATATATAAATATGTTCTGGTACAAGTGTCCCAAACCAACCAGTATATAAGCAGAATTATTGAAACTTTGAAGTGCACTTGATAAAGCACATAATATTTGAAACAAGTAAAATAATGAGAACTGTTTAGCCATGTAACATAAATGCTTTAAAAATGGGAAAAAGAAGGAATCTTAGATAGCTTAAAGTTTGTAATAGATTGGAAAAAAATAAAGTCAATGATTTACTATAAATTGGCAAAAGCATCCATTAATACTGTAGCACACCAGTGTCAATAACCACAATCACGTATGCCCTTTCATATATTATTACTGGTTATATTGTGAATTCTGCTGTCTGTACTTGTCATGATATCATGTCAATTTTCTTTTTCTGTAGCTTCCATGGTTAAATTAAACAAGCCAGCATCATCCCTGCCTGTACCCTGTTCCAGTGCAGACAACATCCCCATACCCCTCTCCTCAGACATCATTGTACCAACACCTACAGAAGAGATCATGGTAAGTTTCAACCTTGAAGAAGCAAGAGAGATCCAAATGGCGACAAAGGGACAGGGTGCATGTGAGAAATGGCACTTAGAACGTGAGGGAAGGCTGACAGCCTCTAATTTTGGTAAAATACGAAAAAGAAAAAAAATTACAGAGGAATTTGTCCAGGCTATTTACTACCCCAAACCCTTAACCTCAAAGGCATTAAGCTATGGCATTGTCATTGAGCCAAGGGCAAAGTCAGCTCTACAAAAAAAAATATCCATCAAGACATGTACATGCTTATGCTAAAGCCAGAGCTGCAGTTTCTTGGTGCAACCCCAGATGCTATTATATGTGACGATGGCAAAACTGGATTACTTGAAATTAAGTACCCTTATGGATCAAGAGACATGACCATAGAAGAAGCTGCCTCAAATAACAAGGACTTCTATGTCATCAAAATTGGACAAGACATTAAAATATCAAAAAGCCACAACTGCTACTACCAAATTCAGGGGCAGCTGCTTTTAAGTGGACTTGACTTCTGTGATTTTGTCATTTACACAAGAGTAGATCTGTACATCAAAAGAGTTTACAAAGATGTCCTGTTCATAAATTCAATGATTCAAAAGCTTCATGAATTTCATGTGAATAAGTTTTGTCCCAAGAAATAGATCTCACCTCCTCTTCCAATCTGTTGGTCCTTCTTGGTCTTTCTGAGAGTTGATTCACACCTGCAAATAAAAGTAAAATAACATTATTAGTGCTGCAAGTTACAATTACCTTTATCATTGATGGCTTTTGATTATTTTTTGAATTGATTTTAAGTTGTTTCATAAAATGTGTTTCTCAAAACCCAACCCCACCTGTTTAAAGCAGGAGGGAAATTTGTAAACATTGTGCAGGTCCCATTTTCTGTCTTTGGCTTCAAATTTTTAGTTGGTGTAACTTAATACTGTGGCCGTGTGAGTTCATAGATGTCTGTACCTCTTTTTGGGGGATGGACGATATCTCTTTCCAACAGCAGATCAAGCTGTTGTAGCTTGGCAAGGATGTGGGAACTCTGTGCTTGGCCCTCCATTGACAAAATGCTTTCGGAAAAAAAAAAAATGTTAGTAGGAGTTGCTAATCACTAAGTCTGCACGAATCATTGAATATGACCTTTGAATACCCTGTCCTCTTGTCTGGTGAAACAGTTTGTAAATAGATTAAGTGTTTAGTTGTTTTTGGTGAAAAGTGAAAAAGCTGCATGTTTTCTTAAATTTGAAGTTGAATTATAATAAATACTTCCTAAAATATATCTATTACTCTCTCTCTCTCTTTCTCTCTCTCTCTCTCTCTCTCGCTATATATATATATATATATATATATATATATATATATATATATATATAAATATATATATATATATATATGTATATATATATATATATATATATGTATATATATATATATATATATATACATACATATATATATATAAATATATTTGTTTGTGTGTATGTGTGTGTGTAAATATACTTTAATGAGTATACGGATGTATTAATACAGATGTACTAATAAAGTCTGGTTCCACTTTGTATGTGTCTTGTATCACTCAAAGCAGTTAACACACAGGAGTAATAAGGACATCGGTTTGCACCATTTCTTTACGATTAAAATGTACACATCAGCCTGTAAATTGTATATGAACAATCTATTGTATTAGGGAAATTCTGGTGCATCTCTGCCGTTCAAGTCTAGGTTTATGGCTCAGAATATGAGAGAAAGTTAACAGCCTTTAAACCATCTTAGCTCTTAGCCGAGAGCAGCTCTCCGTTAATTTGGTGCTATATTGTTTCCATTGACTCATTCAATGTATACAAAGTAACTTCTGCCGACAACGTCGGCTACAAAAGGTAAGCCGTAATTAAAAGCTACAATCCAAAAGTTAACACAAGTTTCTAGAGCCCCTTTGACAACAGGACAAATGATGTAAACTCGGGTCGTGGAAAGATGGAGCGCGGTTATTGATTGGTTTGGGAAAAATGGAGCAGGCCTTTGGATTGGCTCAGGAAAGCCAATCCAAACTTTTGAGGGAAGGCATGCTAGTGGAATTGAGGAGGTCTTTGAAGTAAAGTTTTCCTTCCACCGATCCACAGTGTCTCGATTTGAAGTCCGCAGTGCCCCATCCCCACCATAAACAGTGTTGACAATGCACTCCTTCCCTCCCGAAACAACGGATGATGGTCCAGAATCTCTTCAAAGCCGTCCAGAATATGTTCTTCATGGCCTCGCAAACTCCTCCCATGCCTGAGTTTTTGCCTTGGTGATGACCAAAGCTGCATTTTGCTTGGCCAGCCAGTACCTGTCTGCTGCCTCTGGAGTCCCACTGGCCAGGAAGGCACAGGAGGACTCCTTTTTCAGCTTGGCGCCATCCCTCACCACTAATGTTTATTAGAGGGTGTTGGTTTTTCCGCCACAACAGGCATGGACCACCTTACGACCACAGCTCTGGCCAGCCACCTCAACAATGGAGGCTCGGAACAAGGCCCACTCAGAGTCAATGTCCTCCGCCTCCCCCGGAACATGGTCGAACTTTGCCCGGAGGTGGTAGTTGAAACTCCGTCTGATGGGAGACTCTGCCAGATGTTCCCAGCAGACCGGCACAACAGGTGTGGTCCTTCCAGGTCTGACCAGCATCCTCCCCCACCGTCAAAGCCAACTCAACACCAGATGGAACCCGTCTGCAGCCTCAGAAGTCCCACTGGCCAAGAAGGCCCGTGAGTACTCCATTTTCAGCCGTGGCATCCTCACCACCAATGTTTATTAGAGGGTGTTGGGTTTTCCGCCACAACAGGCATGGACCACCTTAGGACCACAGCTCTGGTCAGCCACCTTAACAATGGAGGCTCGAACAAGATCTGACCGGCATCCTGCCCCACCAGCGAAGCCAACTCAACACCAGCAGGTGATCAGTTGAAAGCTCTGCCCCTCTTTACCCAAGTGTCCAAGACTTACATGGAGGTAGCACAAACTGGCAACAAGACTGGGAAAGACATGAGGCTAAAATACATGAGATGATGGGACTCAACTGGGAAGGAATAATCAGGGATCAGGTGTGACAGAGCCAGACAGGAAGCAAAACGTGCGGGAACAAAGAAAGGCAAGTGAATTTTTTGAAAACAAAACAACAAGCACAACACACACACATGAATTAGAAAACATAAAACTAAACTAAAACAGGATCATGAAAGAAGATGGTCAGTAATATTTGGACATGGGCAAGAGCCATTAACCTTGTAACTATTTGTTGCAAATAAATCAAATGTTGAAATCATTTTGGGATACATTAAAACATTCAGTTTGGGCACTACATACTGTGTTTCTTTTCAGGAGAAGCAAAATATAGGAAGAAGTCAGTGTGAGTCACTAACCACCTGCCATCACTAAGAGTAACAGTTGCAAGTCAACTCCCATGTACAGTTATTTTCCAATAGAACTAGATTTAAAATTTAAAATTCCAAAAAAGATGAATTCTCCAAGTGGCGGTTGGTCATGGAGTGCGGGGATGATTTGATTATTGATTGGTTTTGGTTTTGATAAGACAGGCAGAGCCTTGGATTGACAAGGAAAGCCAATCTTTTGGAAGGCATGCTAGTGGAACCAGTGAAGTCTTTGAAGTAAGTAAAGTTTTCCTTCCACAGTGTCACAGTTTGAAGTATTTGAAGTGCCGTGCCCTGCCCCACCATAAACAGTGTTGACAATGCACTCCTTCCCGCCTCCGAAACAATGGATGATAACCAGAATCTCTTCAAAGTCAGCCCAGAATATGTTCTTCATGGCCTCCAAACTCCTCCCATGCATGTCTGAGTTTTTGCCTTGGTGATGACCAAAGCTGCATTTTGCTTGGCCAGCCAGTACCTGTCTGCTGCCTCCGGAGTCCCACTGGCCAGGAAGGCACAGGAGGACTCCTTTTTCAGCTTGGCGGCATCCCTCACCACTAATGTTTATTAGAGGGTGTTGGTTTTTCCACCACAACAGGCATGGACCACCTTACGACCACAGCTCTGGCCAACCACCTCAGCAATGGAGGCTCGGAACAAGGCCCACTCAGAGTCAATGTCCTCCGCCTCCCCCGGAACATGGTCGAACTTTGCCCGGAGGTGGTAGTTGAAACTCCGTCTGATGGGAGACTCTGCCAGATGTTCCCAGCAGACCGGCACAACAGGTGTGGTCCTTCCAGGTCTGACCAGCATCCTCCCCCACCGTCAAAGCCAACTCAACACCAGATGGAACCCGTCTGCAGCCTCAGAAGTCCCACTGGCCAAGAAGGCCCGTGAGTACTCCATTTTCAGCTTCGTGGCATCCCTCACCACCAATGTTTATTAGAGGGTGTTGGGTTTTCCGCCACAACAGGCATGGACCACCTTAGGACCACAGCTCTGGTCAGCCACCTTAACAATGGAGGCTCGGAACAAGATCTGACCGGCATCCTGCCCCACCAGCGAAGCCAACTCAACACCAGCAGGTGATCAGTTGAAAGCTCTGCCCCTCTCTTTACCCAAGTGTCCAAGACTTACATGGAGGTACTACAAACTGGCAACAAGACTGGGAAAGACATGAGGCTAAAATACATGAGATGATGGGACTCAACTGGGAAGGAATAATCAGGGATCAGGTGTGACAGAGCCAGACAGGAAGCAAAACGTGCGGGAACAAAGAAAGGCAAGTGAATTTTCGAAAACAAAACAACAAGCACAACACACACACACATGAATTAGAAAACATAAAACTAAACTAAAACAGGATCATGAAAGAAGATGGTCAGTAATATTTGGACATGGGCAAGAGCCATTAACCTTGTAACTATTTGTTGCAAATAAATCAAATGTTGAAATCATTTTGGGATACATTAAAACATTCAGTTTGGGCACTACATACTGTGTTTCTTTTCAGGAGAAGCAAAATATAGGAAGAAGTCAGTGTGAGTCACTAACCACCTGCCATCACTAAGAGTAACGGTTGCAAGTCACCTCCCATGTACAGTTATTTTCCAATAGAACTAGATTTAAAATTTAAAATTCCAAATGACTGATGTGCACAAAAGATGGAGCACGCACCACGATTGGCTATCAAAAGATGAATTCTCAAGTGGCGGTTGGTCATGGAAAGATGGAGCGCGGTTATTGATTGGTTTTGGTAAAGATGGAGCAGACCTTTGGATTGGCTCAGGAAAGCCAATCCAAACTTTTGAGGGAAGGCATGCTAGTGGAATTGAGGAGGTCTTTGAAGTAAAGTTTTCCTTCCACCGATCCACAGTGTCTCGATTTGAAGTCCGCAGTGCCCCATCCCCACCATAAACAGTGTTGACAATGCACTCCTTCCCTCCCGAAACAACGGATGATGGTCCAGAATCTCTTCAAAGCCGTCCAGAATATGTTCTTCATGGCCTCGCAAACTCCTCCCATGCCTGAGTTTTTGCCTTGGTGATGACCAAAGCTGCATTTCACCTGGCCAGCCAGTACCTGTCTGCTGCCTCCGGAGCGCCACTGGCCAGGAAGGCACAGGAGGACTCCTTTTTCAGCTTGGCGGCATCCCTCACCACTAATGTTTATTAGAGGGTGTTGGTTTTTCCGCCACAACAGGCATGGACCACCTTACGACCACAGCTCTGGCCAGCCACCTCAACAATGGAGGCTCGGAACAAGGCCCACTCAGAGTCAATGTCCTCCGCCTCCCCCGGAACATGGTCGAACTTTGCCCGGAGGTGGTAGTTGAAACTCCGTCTGATGGGAGACTCTGCCAGATGTTCCCAGCAGACCGGCACAACAGTTGTGGTCGTTCCAGTCCTGACCAGCATCCTCACCCACCGCCAAAGCCAACTCAACACCAGATGGACCCCGTCTGCAGCCACAGAAGTCCCACTGGCCAAGAAGGCCCGTGAGTACTCCATTTTCAGCTTCGTGGCATCCTCACCACCAATGTTTATTAGAGGGTGTTGGGTTTTCCGCCACAACAGGCATGGACCACCTTAGGACCACAGCTCTGGTCAGCCACCTTAACAATGGAGGCTCGAACAAGATCTGACCGCATCCTGCCCCACCAGCGAAGCCAACTCAACACCAGCAGGTGATCAGTTGAAAGCTCTGCCCCTCTCTTTACCCAAGTGTCCAAGACTTACATGGAGGTACTACAAACTGGCAACAAGACTGGGAAAGACATGAGGCTAAAATACATGAGATGATGGGACTCAACTGGGAAGGAATAATCAGGGATCAGGTGTGACAGAGCCAGACAGGAAGCAAAACGTACGTAACAAAGAAAGGCAAGTGAATTTTCAAAACAAAACAACAAGCACAACACACACACATGAATTAGAAAACATAAAACTAAACTAAAACAGGATCATGAAAGAAGATGGTCAGTAATATTTGGACATGGGCAAGAGCCATTAACCTTGTAACTATTTGTTGCAAATAAATCAAATGTTGAAATCATTTTGGGATACATTAAAACATTCAGTTTGGGCACTACATACTGTGTTTCTTTTCAGGAGAAGCAAAATATAGGAAGAAGTCAGTGTGAGTCACTAACCACCTGCCATCACTAAGAGTAACGGTTGCAAGTCACCTCCCATGTACAGTTATTTTCCAATAGAACTAGATTTAAAATTTAAAATTCCAAATGACTGATGTGCACAAAAGATGGAGCACGCACCACGATTGGCTATCAAAAGATGAATTCTCAAGTGGCGGTTGGTCATGGAAAGATGGAGCCTTATTGATTGGTTTTGGTAAAGATGGAGCAGACCTTTGGATTGGCTCAGAAAGCCAATCCAAACTTTTGAGGGAAGGCATGCTAGTGGAATTGAGGAGGTCTTTGAAGTAAAGTTTTCCTTCCACCGATCAACAGTGTCTCGATTTGAAGTCCGCAGTGCCCCATCCCCACCATAAACAGTGTTGACAATGCACTCCTTCCCTCCCGAAACAATGGATGATGGTCCAGAATCTCTTCAAAGCCGTCCAGAATATGTTCTTCATGGCCTCGCAAACTCCTCCCATGTCTGAGTTTTTGCCTTGGTGATGACCAAAGCTGCATTTCACCTGGCCAGCCAGTACCTGTCTGCTGCCTCCGGAGTCCCACTGGCCAGGAAGGCACAGGAGGACTCCATTTTCAGCTTGGCGGCATCCCTCACCACTAATGTTTATTAGAGGGTGTTGGTTTTTCCACCACAACAGGCATGGACCACCTTACGACCACAGCTCTGGCCAACCACCTCAGCAATGGAGGCTCGGAACAAGGCCCACTCAGAGTCAATGTCCTCCGCCTCCCCCGGAACATGGTCGAACTTTGCCTGGAGGTGGTAGTTGAAACTCCGTCTGATGGGAGACTCTGCCAGATGTTCCCAGCAGACCGGCACAACAGGTGTGGTCCTTCCAGGTCTGACCAGCATCCTCCCCCAACGCCAAAGCCAACTCAACACCAGATGGAACCCGTCCTGCAGCCTCAGAAGTCCCACTGGCCAAGAAGGCCCGTGAGTACTCCATTTTCAGCCGTGGCATCCCTCACCACCAATGTTTATTAGAGGGTGTTGGGTTTTCCGCCACAACAGGCATGGACCACCTTAGGACCACAGCTCTGGTCAGCCACCTTAACAATGGAGGCTGGAACAAGATCTGACCGCATCCTGCCCCACCAGCGAAGCCAACTCAACACCAGCAGGTGATCAGTTGAAAGCTCTGCCCCTCTCTTTACCCAAGTGTCCAAGACTTACATGGAGGTACTACAAACTGGCAACAAGACTGGGAAAGACATGAGGCTAAAATACATGAGATGATGGGACTCAACTGGGAAGGAATAATCAGGGATCAGGTGTGACAGAGCCAGACAGGAAGCAAAACGTGCGGGAACAAAAGAAAGGCAAGTGAATTTTCAAAACAAAACAACAAGCACAACACACACACATGAATTAGAAAACATAAAACTAAACTAAAACAGGATCATGAAAGAAGATGGTCAGTAATATTTGGACATGGGCAAGAGCCATTAACCTTGTAACTATTTGTTGCAAATAAATCAAATGTTGAAATCATTTTGGGATACATTAAAACATTCAGTTTGGGCACTACATACTGTGTTTCTTTTCAGGAGAAGCAAAATATAGGAAGAAGTCAGTGTGAGTCACTAACCACCTGCCATCACTAAGAGTAACGGTTGCAAGTCACCTCCCATGTACAGTTATTTTCCAATAGAACTAGATTTAAAATTTAAAATTCCAAATGACTGATGTGCAAAAGATGGAGCACGCACCACGATTGGCTATCAAAAGATGAATTCTCAAGTGGCGGTTGGTCATGGAAAGATGGAGCGCGGTTATTGATTGGTTTTGGTAAAGATGGAGCAGACCTTTGGATTGGCTCAGGAAAGCCAATCCAAACTTTTGAGGGAAGGCATGCTAGTGGAATTGAGGAGGTCTTTGAAGTAAAGTTTTCCTTCCACCGATCAACAGTGTCTCGATTTGAAGTCCGCAGTGCCCCATCCCCACCATAAACAGTGTTGACAATGCACTCCTTCCCTCCCGAAACAACGGATGATGGTCCAGAATCTCTTCAAAGCCGTCCAGAATATGTTCTTCATGGCCTCGCAAACTCCTCCCATGTCTGAGTTTTTGCCTTGGTGATGACCAAAGCTGCATTTCACCTGGCCAGCCAGTACCTGTCTGCTGCCTCCGGAGTCCCACTGGCCAGGAAGGCACAGGAGGACTCCTTTTTCAGCTTGGCGGCATCCCTCACCACTAATGTTTATTAGAGGGTGTTGGTTTTTCCGCCACAACAGGCATGGACCACCTCACGACCACAGCTCTGGCCAACCACCTCAGCAATGGAGGCTCGGAACAAGGCCCACTCAGAGTCAATGTCCTCCGCCTCCCCCGGAACATGGTCGAACTTTGCCCGGAGGTGGTAGTTGAAACTCCGTCTGATGGGAGACTCTGCCAGATGTTCCCAGCAGACCGGCACAACAGGTGTGGTCCTTCCAGGTCTGACCAGCATCCTCCCCCACCGTCAAAGCCAACTCAACACCAGATGGAACCCGTCTGCAGCCTCAGAAGTCCCACTGGCCAAGAAGGCCCGTGAGTACTCCATTTTCAGCCGTGGCATGCCTCACCACCAATGTTTATTAGAGGGTGTTGGTTTTTCCGCCACAACAGGCATGGACCACCTTAGGACCACAGCTCTGGTCAGCCACCTTTTTAATGGTGGCTCGGAACAAGATCTGACCGCATCCTGCCCCACCAGCGGCCAACTCAACACCAGCAGGTGATCAGTTGAAAGCTCTGCCCCTCTCTTTACCCAAGTGTCCAAGACTTACATGGAGGTACTACAAACTGGCAACAAGACTGGGAAAGACATGAGGCTAAAATACATGAGATGATGGGACTCAACTGGGAAGGAATAATCAGGGATCAGGTGTGACAGAGCCAGACAGGAAGCAAAACGTACGGGAACAAAGAAAGGCAAGTGAATTTTCGAAAACAAAACAACAAGCACAACACACACACATGAATTAGAAAACATAAAACTAAACTAAAACAGGATCATGAAAGAAGATGGTCAGTAATATTTGGACATGGGCAAGAGCCATTAACCTTGTAACTATTTGTTGCAAATAAATCAAATGTTGAAATCATTTTGGGATACATTAAAACATTCAGTTTGGGCACTACATACTGTGTTTCTTTTCAGGAGAAGCAAAATATAGGAAGAAGTCAGTGTGAGTCACTAACCACCTGCCATCACTAAGAGTAACGGTTGCAAGTCACCTCCCATGTACAGTTATTTTCCAATAGAACTAGATTTAAAATTTAAAATTCCAAATGACTGATGTGCACAAAAGATGGAGCACGCACCACGATTGGCTATCAAAAGATGAATTCTCAAGTGGCGGTTGGTCATGGAAAGATGGAGCGCGGTTATTGATTGGTTTTGGTAAAGATGGAGCAGACCTTTGGATTGGCTCAGGAAAGCCAATCCAAACTTTTGAGGGAAGGCATGCTAGTGGAATTGAGGAGGTCTTTGAAGTAAAGTTTTCCTTCCACCGATCCACAGTGTCTCGATTTGAAGTCCGCAGTGCCCCATCCCCACCATAAACAGTGTTGACAATGCACTCCTTCCCTCCCGAAACAACGGATGATGGTCCAGAATCTCTTCAAAGCCGTCCAGAATATGTTCTTCATGGCCTCGCAAACTCCTCCCATGCCTGAGTTTTTGCCTTGGTGATGACCAAAGCTGCATTTCACTTGGCCAGCCAGTACCTGTCTGCTGCCTCCGGAGTCCCACTGGCCAGGAAGGCACAGGAGGACTCCATTTTCAGCTTGGCGGCATCCCTCACCACTAATGTTTATTAGAGGGTGTTGGTTTTTCTGCCACAACAGGCATGGACCACCTTACGACCACAGCTCTGGCCAACCACCTCAGCAATGGAGGCTCGGAACAAGGCCCACTCAGAGTCAATGTCCTCCGCCTCCCCCGGAACATGGTCGAACTTTGCCCGGAGGTGGTAGTTGAAACTCCGTCTGATGGGAGACTCTGCCAGATGTTCCCAGCAGACCGGCACAACAGGTGTGGTCCTTCCAGATCTGACCAGCATCCTCCCCTACCGTCAAAGCCAACTCAACACCAGATGGAACCCGTCTGCAGCCTCAGAAGTCCCACTGGCCAAGAAGGCCCGTGAGTACTCCATTTTCAGCTTCGTGGCATCCCTCACCACCAATGTTTATTAGAGGGTGTTGGGTTTTCCGCCACAACAGGCATGGACCACCTTAGGACCACAGCTCTGGTCAGCCACCTTAACAATGGAGGCTCGGAACAAGATCTGACCGGCATCCTGCCCCACCAGCGAAGCCAACTCAACACCAGCAGGTGATCAGTTGAAAGCTCTGCCCCTCTCTTTACCCAAGTGTCCAAGACTTACATGGAGGTACTACAAACTGGCAACAAGACTGGGAAAGACATGAGGCTAAAATACATGAGATGATGGGACTCAACTGGGAAGGAATAATCAGGGATCAGGTGTGACAGAGCCAGACAGGAAGCAAAACGTGCGGGAACAAAGAAAGGCAAGTGAATTTTCGAAAACAAAACAACAAGCACAACACACACACATGAATTAGAAAACATAAAACTAAACTAAAACAGGATCATGAAAGAAGATGGTCAGTAATATTTGGACATGGGCAAGAGCCATTAACCTTGTAACTATTTGTTGCAAATAAATCAAATGTTGAAATCATTTTGGGATACATTAAAACATTCAGTTTGGGCACTACATACTGTGTTTCTTTTCAGGAGAAGCAAAATATAGGAAGAAGTCAGTGTGAGTCACTAACCACCTGCCATCACTAAGAGTAACGGTTGCAAGTCACCTCCCATGTACAGTTATTTTCCAATAGAACTAGATTTAAAATTTAAAATTCCAAATGACTGATGTGCACAAAAGATGGAGCACGCACCACGATTGGCTATCAAAAGATGAATTCTCAAGTGGCGGTTGGTCGTGGAAAGATGGAGCGCGGTTATTGATTGGTTTGGGAAAGATGGAGCAGGCCTTTGGATTGGCTCAGGAAAGCCAATCCAAACTTTTGAGGGAAGGCATGCTAGTGGGATTGAGGAGGTCTTTGAAGTAAAGTTTTCCTTCCATGAAGTGTCTTGCTCAAGGACACATCGCCATGTGTCGCCTGGAGCTGGGCTTGAACCTGCAACCTCCCGGTCACTGACCAAGCGCACTATCCAACCGACGCAGTTTGGTGTGTTTTGTGTAGTGTAAAATACTTATGTTAAGAAGATGTCTTTGTTGTCTTCATGGTCCTCAAAATCAGAATGATCTCTCTCACGATCGTTGTCCACTTTGTCCATGTCATACCCTTGTCATCTTCAGAACTACTAGCACCTTAACTCAGGCTGGAGGGTGGATGGCTGCAGCTGATGTTTGAATCAGTTCAGGTGTGTTGATATCAACTTTCGAAAGAAGATGGAGAGAACATATGTCAGCACAGTCTGTTCAGTCAAAGGTTATATTTATTTGAAATATTATGAAATCATGTGTGATATCCTTTTAATGGTTTTTTACATGCTTATTTTTCTGGCTCTTTTAGGATCGTCCACGCAAGTATAACATGTCAGAAGAAACTAAACACTTTTGAGGTAATGCACACGTCGTCACACCTGACGTGCATCATTACTCAAACACCTGTCAAATGTTTTACTGATTATTGACTACTGAAGTTGCAAGATTTGTCTTAAATTTTCTGTTTGCCCATTGCTCTACCGTCTTCTGCACTGCACTATGGTTTTAATCCCCCACTAAATGAACGTCCATCTTTTGGTAACTGCGGGCTTTAACCCCAAACGTACTACTAACTGGGAAAAATATTCAGTTTTTTTCTGCAAAAATCTCTCAAACCACTTCAGCACTGCACAAAACTACCAAGTATTCAATTAATTTCATGGTGTTAATCATTTTAATGCCAATCTGAAGACATGTTACCACTTGTTTTACAAACCCAAAACCAGTGAAGTTGGCACATTGTGTAAATTGTAAATAAAAACAGAATACAATGATTTGCAAATTCTTTTCAACCTATATTCAATTGAATACACAGAAAAGACAAGATACTTAATGTTCAAACTGGTAAACTTTGTTATTTTTTGCAAATCTTAGCTAATTTGGAATTTGATGCGTGCAACATGTTTCAAAAAAGTTGGCACAAGTGGCAAAAAAGACTGAGAAAGTTGAGGAATGCTCATCAAACACTTATTTGGAACACCCACATTTCAAATTGTTTTTGGAAACTGTGGTCGTCGTGTCCTCCGGATTAATGCTAAAATGTACATACAGGTTTTGGAGCAACATATGTTGCCATCCAAGCAACGTCTTCTTCATGGACACCCCTGCTTATTTCAGCAAGACAATGCCAAGCCACATTCTGCACGTGTTACAACAGCGTGGCTTCGTAGTAAAAGAGTGCGAGTACTAGAATGGCCTGCCTGTAGTCCAGACCTGTCCCCCATTGAAAATGTGTGGTGCATTATGAAGCGTAAAATACAACAATGGAGACCCTTGACTGTTGAACAACTTAAGCTGTACATCAAGCAAGTATGGGAAAGAATTCCACCTGAAAAGCTTCAAAAATTGGTCTCCTCAGTTCCCAAATGTTTACTGAGTGTTTTTAAATGGAAAGGCGATGTAACACAGTGGTAAAAATGCCCCTGTGGCAACTTTTTTGCAACGTGTTGCAGCCATTAAATTCTAAGTTGATGATTATTTGCAAAAGAAAATAAAGTTTCTCAGTTTGAACATTAAATATCT
This sequence comes from Scarus forsteni, assembly GCA_036419115.1. Taxonomy (NCBI): domain Eukaryota; kingdom Metazoa; phylum Chordata; class Actinopteri; order Labriformes; family Labridae; genus Scarus; species Scarus forsteni. The sequence goes on from JAZDUH010000536.1 coordinate 13,483,610, forward strand.
CGTCTTTGCTGTGTATTCAATTGAATATAGGTTGAAAGGGATTTGCAAATCACTGTTTTCTGTTTTTATTTACCATTTACACAATGTGCCAACTTCACTGGTTTTGGGTATTTAAAAACACACTAAAAATACATATTTTCTACATAGTGAGTGCCACATAGTGGCATTGTTGCAAATTAGTCTTGTATATTTCAAAAACTAGCTGCAACTTTGATTTCATTTTATGAAATTTTTTATGTGGTGTGAGAATTAAAATTTTACAACCTCTGCAGATTCTCAAGATCAAAATGTACTTGCTAAGAAACTGCTGTAAAATAATCATAAATCTTTTTTTTCTGGTGTTTACTCGGTTTACATTTAAATCGAAACAAACAGTGAAGATTAAAATAATTGCTGATTCAAATTAAAACTACTTTAACACTTGTATAGAGTGAGGAGAGACAAGTTGTTACCTTCTGCTGATGTGTTGGTCATCGTCAGTTGATTGGCTGTTGGCTGATGAGATCTTAAAGTCAGACGATCAAATCTTTCCAAAAGGGTATCCCACAAAATCTTGTCAACAAAATGTTTTCAACGGAAATAATTTCACCAAGATGACTTCAGGTTGAAAAAATTCCTAAAAAAACGTCCATAACCAACATGTGTCTCCTCTCTGACTGGTGAACTGACTGATGCCTGCAGGTCTGCCCTGCTCTTATACTTCATGAACATTCTAGAACTTTGTGATGTCATCAGAGCATCAGAGCAGCAGAACATTTCATTTGAATACATACAAACTCCAATTCCAATGAAGCTGGGATGCTGAAGAGTGTAAATAAAAACAGAATACAATGCTTTTTGTATTCAATTGGATACACTAAGACAAGATATCAAATATGCACACTCACAAATGCATTGTTTTGTGATTTTATTTGTGTTCTGATTTATTCATCAAATGGACTGATCTTATAGTCCAAACTTAAATGTATCTTGGGGTTTGATTCCAGGCCAAAGCCAGTCTGCTGCATGTCTTACCCTGTCCTAATGTCCTCATTCTGTTTCTGTCCTCTGTCTTTCTTCAGTGGTAGTTCTTTGCCTTCAAATGAAGCTGAAAACTCAAAGGAATAGGCCCACATGTCTTTGTTGTGTCGTTTCACACTCCCGAGTCCATGACAAGCAGATAGATGCCATTCTTCTGACTGTACTGTAAAAAAAAATGTTTAAAAAAATGGTTACATGACTGGCAGCAGCAACTGCCAAACAAAGACTGTGAAATTAATGTTAAAGATTTCAATTTAAAAGAAATGTGAAATCATTACATTTGCAGAAATTTTCAAGATTTTTTATGGATGAATACAGTTATTTTACATATTTTCCCCTTTGTTGACGTCATCAAAAACCTTAAACAATGCCAAAAAGTCTATTAAAATATAATATTGTTATTTGGGGTGCTGGTTTGACAGAGTGGTTTGCAACCAGGCATCCCATGTACTTGCTTCTGCCGGTCCAGGTTCGAAACCCGTCTGTGATCAGTTTGCAGAGTGTCTTCCCCTACTCTCTCACCCCCTTTCACAAGCCTATCCACTGTCTCTCTCCTATCATTAAAGGCACAAAATGCCCCAAAAATACATTAAAAAAATATTATTTTACATATCTTTTGTCAGTTACTACAATTTAAGACCTTAAATAAACTAACATTATCAATTATAAATTAAAGACCTTCAATAAACTGACAATAATAGTAGTTCTGCAAAAAATCATTTTTTTTACAGATGTGTTCCAAGTTATGACAACCAGACACCTTTATAAAAGTAACAATGAAAAAAGTTCAGCAAAAAAATGCACTTATTTTACATTTCTCCCCCTAAACTGTCATGATCAATCATGTTTAGTACAGTTTAGATTCAAAAAGTTTTGTCGAAAAGATCTTTATTTTATGTTTTTTCTCTACTGTTATGATCACACACCTTCAATAAAATCACAATACCAATAGTTTTACACAAAAAAAACTTAATTGACAAATTTTTACAAAATTATTGTGATCAAACACCACTGAAAACCACCTTGACCCTTGCATTATGTCCGTCCATCCCCTCCCCCCTTACTTTGGTGTTTCCAGTCAAATTTGACCGGTTTGGTCTAACCTCTCTTATATTAACACAAAAAACGTCATTCAAGCTTAAAGATTTTATTTAACACCCCTTCTAATGCTGTAAACAGTTGTCTAATGCTCTAGACAATGTCTGTCAACTAGTAGTGAGCATTTATGACTGCAGTGAATATACAAATAATTGACACTGAAAATTATAACAATTATCAAAACGGACCAAATTTACAGAAAATCAGAAAATCTACATGAGTAGTCAGCTGTGTGTGTGTGTGTGTGTGTGTGTGTGTGTGTGTGTGTGTGTGTGTGTGTGTTTCTGTGTGTGACACACACACATAAGCGACTAACTACCTTTCACCTAGTAAAATTCTCTACTATTGACTGAAAATGGCACTATTTAAATACACTAGATCTGGGCTGTCCAGGTGTGGCAGAATAAGATATCAGGAATTCTCTCTTATTTTTTAGGTTCAGCAGTCAAAGTGAGTGTGTGCATGCAGTTTTATGTTTGCTACACAGATGTCACACACATATAACCTTTGTTGTTTGTTTTTTCTTCTTTCTCAGATATGAAGAATACCAGAGATGCAACAAACAGCAACCAGTGCTTGATCCCAGACAGCCAGGAATTGAACAGTTTGCTCTTGCTCACCCCCTGTACAGCCAGACTCATCCCAAACAAAAGGCCATCACCAATGCCATCATTGGAGACCTAATCGTGGGGTGTAACCTTCTCCTTACTATAGTGGAAAACAAACATTTCCGCCACTTTCTATCCATAGTAGTCCCCAAGTACACAGCCTCCAATTATCGCTCTGTTACTGCTAAAGTTGAATCCTCTGCAGCAGAGATCCACACCAAGATCAAAGGGATCCTTGCAGAAGTGGAACATCTTGCAGTGACTGTAGACATTTGGTCCGATCGTAGGATGCGGGGCTCTTTGGGTGTCACTGCCCATGTCCTGACTGCAAACAAAGGGCTGTCTCTAAATTCCTTCTTGCTGTCCTGCAGTAGGTTTCGAGGTTCACATACAGGAGAGAGGATTTCAGAAGCATTTGAAGCAGTCTGTGATGATTATGACATCAGACATAAATTGGACTTTGTGATCTGTGACAATGCAGCTAACATGAAAAAGGCCTTGTCGATCTGCTTCCTCCAAAAGGAACACGACCAAGTATATGATGATGAGAGTCTGGATGACACGGAGATATGGGAAGATCTATCTGCGACTGAACAAGAGACTGTTGAACAGGTAAATGAGTGATAGTGAAACATCTATTAGACTACATTAGATTGTACTTTATTAATACCTTTGGAAAACTCCTCAGGGAAATTAGAATTTCAATAGTAGTTACAAAAAGGTGTTAAAAGATATATAAAAAATAGTTATGAACAAATGTATATAAAAAACCAAAAATAAAACAAAATAAATTTAAATAACTAAAAAATATTAGACACATAGACTCCTTCATGATGGTGAACCTGACACACTCACACACACCTACTCACTCTCTCTCACACACACTTATAGGACTTGTGTTGTTATTTATGCACAAATACCATACAATAATTAGAATTATTGTAGTAGATATTACATTTTCTGATTTGTAATCTACAGACAAGCCTCGTTTCCCCCCCCATTCTTACTATTTTCTGTCTTGTGCTCTGTGACAATATGGTTTATGTGAAGAAAACAAACTCAATTGAATTTGAATTTTACAGGCATTAACCAGAGGAAGCCCCAAACGCCTGCAATGCTTTGCTCATACTGCACAGTTGGTAGTAGGCGACGGCCTTAAGGAAGCAAAGATGGTGAGAGGTGCCATAGCAAAGTGCTCCAAACACAGTTCTCTTCTGCACACATCTACCTCCTTCAAAGACGCATTTGAGGAGAAGTTTTGCCAGCGAGGGATCCCAGCTGCTGTGACCACACGTTGGAGTTCCACCTTCCGCCAGCTTAAAGCAGTGCTATCATTTAACCAGCAGGAACTGAGCAATGTTGTGCAGGCGACAGGTTAGTGCTTGTCAGTGACTGATCAGCTGATCTGTTTGCTGTGTAGGTGACCAGATCATGTGTGTAGCTCAGGAGAATGGGTTGTCAAATCAAAGGGTCCCATCTTCTCCTGTGTTTTCAAACATAAGGGGCCTTGAAGAGAATCCTGACCAGCTTTCAAACACTGTGACATAATCTCTCTCTCTCTTTCTGTTTCTCTTTCTTTCCCTCTAGGACACCAGGAGCTGGTGCTCTCTGCAAAGGAGTGGAATCAACTGAAAGAGCTTTGCAACATCCTCAAACCCTTTGCTGAGCCGCAGATCTCACTCAGGGTGAGAAGTATGTTACTGTCAGTGCTGTTCTTCCCTGTGTGTTGTCCCTGAACAACCACCTGGAGAAACTCAAGCAGCAGGTTGGTTAATGTTTCCATTTAAACATTTGAACTACAGCTCTGTTCTTTCAAACCTCATGTTTTTCAACTTTATTTTACACACTCCTTTACACACACATACACACACACATGCCGGTCACACACATTATATATTCATTTGTTCAGGTTTGTTTCCTGGGAAGCATGGTCAGGTGCCTTCAGACCTCCCTCAAAACAAGATTCCGTGGCATAATGGTCAATGTGAAAATGGAAACGGCAGCACCAGATGAACCACAGCCTCTACCTTTTGCAGACCCCCTGTATATCCGAGCAGCTGTCCTGGACCCAGCATTCTCAATGATGTGGCTAGAACATGATGTCCTGGTCAACGATGACGTCAAGAAGGTGTCTGACATGGTGAAAGGTCAGTGAATTTCCCCTCTTAAATCTATATTCTATAATCTACGATATATAAATCTATTATGCTTGTATGCACTCAGGAAGACACACCACAAGTATGACACAATGCTGAATATCTCTCACCTGCACCACTTATCAACTTCTTAAGCAAACTTAGCTCACTTAAAGTAAAGTTGTCTGTGTCATGATGATAAAATTCTGATGATCATGAAACTAAGAGATCATTTGTTGTCCATTAGAACTGATCCTACAGGAAGTGCCAACTGACCAAACACCTCAGAATCCAGAGGGAGAGGAGAAGCAGATTGAGGAGGACGGCACTGGACTCTTTGCAGGATATCAAAAACAACACAAGCAGGACACATCAAGGCCAGAAACTCAGCTTAACAATTACCTTAGCCTTGATACTAACCAGACTTGTCTCACATTTTGGGAGACAAATAAAAACTCCTTTCCTGCACTTTATCCTATTGCCATTCGAGCACTTGCGGTGCCTGCCACCAGCGCACCAGTTGAGAGGGTATTTAGCCATGGTGGCATTATTTTGAGACCAAATCGTTCTCGGATGAAGAGTGAAACCCTCTCAAACTTTGTGTTTCTGAAGTGCAACAAGTATGTGTAAGCACCATTGTTTATTAGATAGAGTCATATTCCTATCAATAATTATACAACAAACATGAAAAATATAAATATATGAAAAGATATATGAAAAGAAAAATAGATCGCCTTTTCCATTTTTAGTTGCAAGAGCACCACCATCTTGCAGTATCATTAGCTGTGACATCACCGGGTTAGATGGCTTCGCTTTACAGAGCTGCTTGGAGTCCCAGCGTTTACGCCACTGTGAGAGATTAAAACAAGAGACAACAGAGTAAACAATGGCAACTGATGAGCCACAGGAGAAGAGGAGACTAAAGAAGGGACACTACTGTACTGGTCCTGGGTGAAAGCCCTAGTTTAACAAAGTCCAGGCTGAGAAGACAAAACAGTTTTTACAAACTTCAGCTGAAACTGAAGCCCTGTTTGTTTGTTGTTTGTTTCAAGTTTGTGAAAATTAGCGGTTTGTTAAACCCATGTTTCACCCAGAAGCAGTACAGTAGTGTACCCTCTTTTGTCTTCTCTTCTCCTGTGGCTCATCAGTTGCCATGGATCACTCTATTGCAGTGGCGGCTGCTGGTCAGTCAGGGAGGGGAAGCTCATTTTTCTTCTGGCCTACATCATAAATTTATTTATTTATGTAAATGATCTGTGACCCTGTTGTACCAACTAGGTGTCTAATATTTCATGTTTATTATATGAATATTGATAAGAATCCATCTGATAAATAATGTTTACATTGTTGAATGTTTCATTTCCACATTAAGTTTAATGTGAAGGTTAAATGTTGTTCATACATGAGTTTTTGCTGTAGCCTGTTTACGGAAGCACTTTGCATTCATAAATGAGTTGTTTTTTTGTTTTTTTTGCTGTAGACTGTTTACAGAAGTACGGCTGAGGATTAGGGACACGTTGAAAACTAAAACAAAGGAAGGTTACAAGAATAAAGTCATAAAGTTACGAGTATAATCTCATAAATTACAAGTATAAAGTTGCAAAGTTACAAGAATAATCTCATAAATTTACGAGAATAAAGTTCAAGAAAGATATTCACAGATTCGGAGTTTGCAGCTTAATAGCTCATCAACGAAAGAATGTAGTTCCAACTCCTTTTCTTTCACTGTAATGAAGACTGTGACTTTAAGCTCGTTTTCCTCCAAACGAGCCATCATGTGAGCCAGACGACAAGCATAATCATGTCAACTGGACAGACAGAGTAGAAAACGTTTTGCCTCTCATCCAAGAAGCTTCTTCAGTTCTAAAGAGTCTGGTGGGGAGTACTAGATATTTATACACCAGGAGGCTGGTGGCAAAGAAAAACAAGTGGTTATGCAACCCGAAACCAACGACTCGTTAGGTGTTAATGAGAGTCGTTGGCCTTGCTGGGCGGTAGTTCTCCCCCGGCCCTCTTATGAGAGTCGCTAGGATCACCTGACTGCAGGTGTGAAAGATGGCTGCACCTCCTTGGGAGGGCTCTGAAGACAGTATTGTAGGTGGGAGACAAGTGGTGTCTGAGGCCTCCTCCTCTGTTCAAGGATAGCCGTTCTAGTTTGACACGAATGGCTTCCTTTACCCCTTTCTCAAACCATCTGTCCTCTCTGGCTAGAATGCACACCTTGTGGTCATCAAAGGAGTGCCCCTTCTCCTGGAGGTGGAGGTGGACTGCTGAGTCCTTGCCTGTGGTCGTGGCCCTCCTGTGTTGTGGCATGCGTTTATGTAATGGTTGCTTAGTCTCTACAATGTACACTGTAGTGACACTGCATACACCACATTGCTTTGTTTCTCCCTTGGAATTTTGTCCTTGGGATGGACAAGCTTCTGCCTCAGAGTGTTGCTGGGCTTGAAGTGTACAGGGATCTGGTGGGTGTTAAAGATCCTCCTGAGTTTCTCTGAAACTCCTGCCAAGTAGAGTATGACAATATTGTTTCTCTTCCTGTGGACCTCGTCTTTCCTGTCCTCCCTGGGCTTTTTTAGCTGTCTTGCTAAAAGCCCAGTTTGGATAGCCACAAGTTTGGAGAGCAGAATGAATATGTTAGTGTTCCCTTTGTTTTCCATCTGCTTCAGATGGGATATTTTGTGCTCTGTGCTTTAGAGTACGGATTACCCCCAGTTTGTGTTCCAGTGGGTGGTCTGAATCAAACTGGAGATACTGATCCATGTGGGTGGGTTTTCTGTAGACCCCAATGTTGAGTTCCCCATTAGTTTCAATGGGTAGCAAGCAATCTAGAAACGCCAGACAAGTTGTCTTTGACATCCTCTCGTGAATTTGATGTTTTTATCCACTGAGTTGAGGTGTTCCGTGAAAGCTTCAACTTCACCTTTCCTAATAACGACCCATGTGTCATCCACATATCTGAGCCAGTGCCTCGGCGAGTGGCCATTTAATGTTCTCAGTGCCACTCTCTCCATCACCTCCATATACAGGTTTGCTACAATCGGTGAAACAGGAGATCCCATGGAACAGCCATGTTTTTGCCTGTAGAAACCATTGTTGTATTGGAAGTAAGAGGTGCTGAGGCAGAGGTCAAGAAGGTCACACACATGTTCAGGGGGAGTTTGGTCCTTTCAGACAGAGTGTTGTCAAGAAGCAGTTTTCACTTTACTGTCTGTACTGCATCTCTAGTGCATGCAGTACAGAAACTAATGGGGGACTCAACATTGGGGTCTACAGAAAACCCACCCACATGGATCAGTATCTCCAGTTTGATTCACACCACCCACTGGAACACAAACTGGGGGTAATCCGTACTCTAAAGCACAGAGCACAAAATATCCCATCTGAAGCAGATGGGAAAAAAAAGGGAACACAAACATATTCATTCTGCTCTCCAAACTTGTGGTAATCCAAAATGGGCTTTTAGCAAAACAGCTAAAAAAGCCCAGGGAGGACAGGAAAGACGAGGTCCACAGGAAGAGAAACAATATTGTCATACCCTATGTGGCAGGAGTTTCAAAGAAGCTCAGGAGGATCTTTAACACCCACTAGGCCTGTCACGATAACAAATTTTGCTGGACAATAGTTGTCCAAAAATTATTGAATTATAATATATGTCATACTAAAGTGAGTACACCAATATAAAAAGCAAGAAACTTTAATATCTCAAGAGTTTTTAACTGTAATTGGGAGGTCAGGATCTTTTAAATAAAATAAATTAAACAGACAATATAATACATTTAATTTAAAAAAAGGGGAAAAAAACCAATGAAAATGAAATCAGCTCTCTCTAGGAAAAAATTGCATGTAAATAAAAATAATTATACTAATCAAAAACAATTGAAAATAGACCCTGTCTCTGTAAAGAAAAAAACGAAACTCCAATAAAAACAATTTATAAAAGGGAGTTTATACAGGAATTGTTTGTGACATGTACTTTCTCCCAGTCAATCCGTACTGTCTGTCAAACGTTTGTAACACTGCTGGCTTTTCAACCGTATTGAAGGATTGATTTCATTTGCAATGTAGCTAACTACACTGTCTCTGAAGATGCACCATTTCACCCTGTTTTATTTATATTTACTTTGCTGACCAAACGCCTCAGTAAGCATTGACTGTCAGGACGAAGGCTCCGCTGCACCTCCCCTTGCTCTTCTTCGTTGTCACTACTTTCAAACAAATACGACATATCAGCTCGTCGGTGTTCATGGGATCACACTTTGTTCATTCTGTTTAAAACTAAAACATTCTCACACTGGGACTGTGGCATTCAGCTTAAGAACTGTATCTTTCGTGCCATCATTCATATTAGCGTCTGATTCCTTGTTACTCCTCTCACTCATTTCAGCTCTCTCCGAGTGTGCGCGTGAGCGGCCCGTCTCCCCCCCCAAGATCGCATGGTTGACAGATGTTCTCTGACGTTTGTAGTTAGGACCCAGAAGCAAGTAGTAGGATGAAACCAATGAACAGTTTTATTAGACAGATATTCAAGGCACAGTTCAGAGCGGGGATTGAACCCGCACACTTGGGATTGAAGGGCGAGTGCTCTCCCAGTTGAGCCACACAGGAGATGTTTGGACTAAGGCTCACACAGTCTTTACAGAAGAGAAGCTGCGGGTTGAGCGGGGATCGAACCCGCGGCAGCAGAATCTGAAGACGGACGCTCTCCCAACTGAGCCACACAGGAGACGTTCAGACAAAGGCTCACACAGTCTTAAGAGGGGAGCGGTAGTGGCTTGACTCACTCACTGACGAGCAGAGGCGTTCAGGAACACTCGGAGAGGTGACTCAGGCAAACTCACGTTGTCGAAGACAGGCGGGGGGTTCAGTTACCAGGTAGAAGGCACAAAGCAGGACTCAGGCGGAAACTCAGTGTCGAAGACAGGCAGGGATCAGTTACCGGGCAGACCAGCACGAAGCGGGGCTCAGGCGGAAACTCAGCGTCGAAGACAAGCAGGGATCAGTTACCAGGCAGACCAGCACGAAGCGGGGCTCAGGCGGAAACTCAGCGTCAAAGACAGGCAGGGGTCAGTTTACCAGGCAGACCACCACAGATCAGGACAGGCAGAACTCGGCGTCAGAGACGGAAGCAGGATCGATAGCCGGGGACTCAGGCAGATGGGTGAGTGGAGGACAGAAGCTAGTCGATACCTTGAAATCAAGCCGAGGGTCAGGCGTATGAGGCAGAGTCAGGGACAAAACTTGTCGGCAACAGGTGATCAATCCGAGAGACAGGTCTGGAGTGCTCAGCATGAGTGCGAAGACATTCTGACACTGACTGTGTGTGGAGCTGGGGTTTACGTAGGAGGCCTGATTGCAGCAGATGAGGTGAGGTGAGTTTGGGTTAATTACGCTGCAGCAGTGGAGAGGCAGACTGGAGATAGACACTGAGGCTGAGACTGAGAATGTGACATGTTCACTTTGCTATAAATCTGCTAAGTCTGCTATAGAACCGATGCGACCCAGTGTCAAGAAAGTTAGGCGTAGTGGGCCATCTTCTCACTTATCCTCTTTGATAGAAAGAGAGGAGGAAAACAAACATGCATGCACATGTCAGTTTACAAAGGCCGGCAATCTTACCGAGGACATTTTTATTTATCGTTCAGTTAATTGAATTATTGATTATCGTGACAAGCCTAACACCCACCAGATCACTGTACACTTCAAGCCCAGCAACACTCTGAGGCAGAAGCTTGTCCATCCCAAGGACAAAATTCCAAGGGAGAAACAAAGCAATGTGGTGTACGGAGTGCAGTGCAATGAGGAATGCTCTGACCTGTACATTGGAGAGACGAAACAACCATTACATAAACACATGCCACAACACAGGAGGGCCACGACCACAGGCAAGGACTCAGCAGTCCACCTCCACCTCCAGGAGAAGGGGCACTCCTTTGATGACCACAAGGTGTGCATTCTAGCCAGAGAGGACAGATGGTTTGAAAGAGGGGTAAAGGAAGCCATTCATGTCAAACTAGAATGGCCATCCTTGAACAGAGGAGGAGGCCTCAGACACCACTTGTCTCTCACCTACAATACTGTCTTCAGAGTCCTCCCAAGGAGGTGCTGCCATCTTTCACACCTGCAGTCAGGTGATCCTAGCGACTCTCATAAGAGGGCCGGGGGAGAACTACCACCCAGCAAGGCAAATGACTCACATTAACACCTGACGAGTCGTTGGTTTCGGGTCGCATAACCACTTGTTTTTCTTTGCCACCAGCCTCCTGGTGTATAAATATCTAGTACTCCCCACCAGACTCTTTAGAACTGAAGAAGCTTCTTGGATGAGAGGCAAAACGTTTTCTACTCACACAAGGTCCAGTTGACACGATTTATGCTTGTCGTCTGGCTCACATGACGGCTCGTTTGGAGGAAAACAAGCTTAAAGCTCACAGTCTTCATTACAGTGATCAAAAAAAGGAGTTAGGTTTGGAAATACATTCTTTCGTTGATGAGTTATTAAGTTGCAAGGTCCTTTGACTAAAATATGACTTTATTCTCTCATCTTTTCGGCTTTATTCTCGTAATTTACGAGATTATTCTCTGAACTTTATGAACCTGTCCTCGTAACCTTACTCTTTTTTAGTTTTCAACGTGGCCTTAATCCTCTGTTGTACAGAAGCACTTTGCATTCATAAATGAGTTTTTTGGTTGTTTTTTTTTTGCTGTAGACTGTTTACAGAAAAACTATTAACTGTTAAGTCTTACTGTTACTTTGTTTGCCTTTGTTAAGGCTGATACCTCCAAAAAAGGACTTGGAAAAAAATCTGAATTGCAAGCTGAGCCCCCTATTTGTTGCAAATAACTGTTGCAAAATTGTTTACATAAAAGTATTTTTTATATGAAACATGCCATTTCTTTGATGTAGCTTTTCTCCTCTACCTAGGTCTAAATAATCAGACATGCAATGTCTTATTGGAAAATGACCACCTTTATGCTGCATTAATCCAGGTAGACTAGTCTTTTTTTTTTATGTTTTTTTTGGGGGGCATTTTGTGCCTTTATTGATAGGAGAGAGACAGTGGATAGGCTTGTGAAAGGGGGTGAGAGAGTAGGGGAAGACACTCTGCAAACTGGTCACAGGCGTGATTCGAACCTGGACTGGCAGAAGCAAGTACATGGGGTGCCTGGTTGCTAACCACTCCGCCAAATCAGCACCCCCAGGTAGACTAGTCTGATGCGTTTTTTTATGTTGACCTTGGGAAGATAAGGTTTGTATCTCCAAGATAAAAAAATGAGTGAGTGAACTGAGTGCTTTTTGGGTGGACTGGGAAACAATGGTGAGGGACTCGGCCTGTCATAACCTGTGACTTGACTTGACTTTACAAAACCTGTGACTCGACTCGACTCGACTTGCCCACAACAGAAAAAACTTGGGACTTACTTGAGACTCGGATCAAATGACTCGAGACTTGCTTGGGACTCGGATCAGAGGGACTTGGGCAATTGTCTGCTCTAAAGGTTCCTAATGTGATGAAGAAACACAGATGTTATCGCCTTCTTTAGGGATCACATCTGTTTGATTTCTAGTGGGTCCTTGCATGGGCTAGTATGTGTAGATTGCAGCGTTCAGTGATTTCATTTTATAGATTCCAAGATCACTTTTGGCCTTTAAAAAAAAAAAAAAAAAAAAACATGGCAAATGATGAATTTAGCACATTAAGGGAATATACTATGGAGACACCAAGTTTATTTTCAAAGGAGAACACAGATTTTGTCTGATACGCTGAGCTGAAATGAACCCTAACTGTAGACTGACCATAAATAGATTTAAAAATAAATACTGTTTTGGCTAAAATACTTCAACAGCTCCTCTTCAGGCGGAGTGCGTCTGAAGTGAATTTTTTATTTTTTTTATTTTTCTGTTAATATATTTGAAAGTCACCGCCAGCCAATCATGATACAGTAGTCGCTGTCGTCATGGCAACGTTCTGACCAACCGGGTTGAGCCCTCATTAAAGACTCAAGCTCTTTTTGGAAACCAATGGCTGCGTTGGTTTCATGGCGACCATCGGAAGGAAAACTTGGTAAGTGTTTAATATTAATCTTATGATATTCAAGCCAATGTGAGTCAAAATCTTTGTAAGTATTAGCGAGCAGCCTGTTAACAGCCCGCGAGCCCACCAGACTGCCCACCAGGCTAAAACATCGTTCTCACTCACGGTGAAGAGTAGGAACGTCTGTGTTAGCTTCCGCCATTAGTGTTAGCTTGCGGTGCTAACACCGCGACGGCTTTCGCCATCACAGGAGAAAGAAAATTTAGGGGCCCGTCTGTTGTGATGATACAAGTCAGTAACTTAGTGTAAAGCATGTAGGAGCTGAGAGTAGAGCTGTCAAGATGTATACCGTAGAGGATGACATTTTTTGGAAATTCCAGTGGGTCACGTGATTTCCCGCGGGAGTCCCACAGGATGGGAGTCATTTTTTAATTTCGTGATTGGGACAGGACGGGAAAAAAAGCAATGGAGTTGGCGGGAGGGGGAACGACATTAATAGATGATCATTTTCAGCCATGTTAAACAACCAGATGAACAGATGCGTCCATTTTTGTGGTCATCTCTCAATGAGAGCCAACATTCTTGATCGCGCTAGCAACACAAAAGAACTACAAAAATGGTTTGACTTCCTGTCATCACCGGAAGTGAAAAATGACTCCTAGCAGGGGGGCTGTGTTTGGGGCGGTTTGCCGTGCAGCAGTGTGAATATCGGGTCTTAACTAATAAAACCTTGAATTGATGCTGACTTTATCCCCGTTTTAAGGTAAAAACAGCAGTGACCGTAAACACATGCTGTGATAGGACTGTCAAGCAAATAAAGCAATTGTGTCTCTCTCTAGGAAATGAAAACACTCCAGATCATTACACCAAACAGAGATGCCCACACACTTATGTTGCTCTACTGATGACCTGCATTTTAAACTTTTTTATTTAATGTAACACTGCTGAGGAATCATGTTAACTAAGGTAATTAAAATGCAGAAAAACTTAAGAAACGTAACTTTGGGGTGCTGGTTTGGCGGAGTGGTTAGCAACCAGGCACCCCATACACTTGCTTCTGCTGGTCCAGGTTTGAATCCCGCCTGTGACCAGTTTGCAGAGTGTCTTCCCCTATTGCCTCTCCCCTTTCACAAGCCTATCCACTGTCTCTCTCCTATCAATAAAGGCACAAAATGCCCAAAAAATACATTAAAAAAAACTTAACTTTGGAGACAATGATCTCTATTTTATTTTGTAGCATTTTACTTCCTTCTGATGTTGGAGGTGTAGAGTCTCGAAGACAGTCCGCTGAGAGTTGAGGTCTGCAGCTGGACTGAGTTGGGACTGTTGTCTTACTTCAAACTGGAATAGCACTCAGAGAGGACAGGGCGCCACAGCCCACACCCATACTGTGATTTTCACCTTAAATATTAGTCCAACTTTTATTTCATCTAAATATTTAGATTAATTGACCATGAAAACATCCCATTATCAATTTGATTCATAATGATATCTATTTTCATTCAGTAGTTATTCAAATTTTTCGCTATGGCGGATCCAGACTGTGATCCGGATCAATCTCAAAATCTAATCATTTGTTTCTTGTCCCAGTCTGGACTTTAGCTGTCAAGTTTTGGATTTGAAAATAAGGAACATTTCCCGGCGACAGCCCCACCATCCCAACCTAGCTTCAGTATCCCTCACAATTTATGAAAGGCGCACAAGAAATCTAAAATAAACACTTTGTTTTTCTTGGTTTGTTCCGCTGTGGGCTCTAATCTTGTGACAGCTGCCACTCAGGTTACTGCAGGTGGCAGTTCTCACGATACTTCCTCTTCTTCAATTTCACGGCAGTTGTCATCCATCGTTTTGATGGATTTCCGCACCTTTTTTGCTACGAGGCTAGTGACAGAGTTCAGTTTGGAGAGACAGGGGAATGTTATTTTGTTTATTTTTTACTAATACGGGAAATTTACGGGAAAATACTATTATGGGAAGATAGTGGGAAAGAGGGATAAAATATGTTAGTGTCCCGGCCAAAATGGGAGACTTGACAGATATGGTCTGGACATTTTCTGAAAATTTTCATTGAAATCCATCCAGAAATTTTTGAGTTATGTTGCTTACAGAGCAACAAAAAAACAAAGACAAAAATAAACAGACGCAATGACAACCTTCTGGCAGAGGAAATAAACCACACTGATATGCCATTGAACACTTACATGTGAGATGAACCTCGTCAAAAACAATCCCTAACAGGTTTTCCAGTAGACTTCTGAGGAGAGCAGATTTCACCAAGTATCACTGTGACCATGACGACCACAGGCTAACCGGCATGTCTGTGGAGGATTTCTGCACTGCTCCCAGTTTCAGAAATTTGGGGGTTTTTTTTGCATCCAGACAAATATGCGCATCGCCACCAAAGTGTAATGTTTTTTTCCTTGGATCAACCCACACCTCTGGTAAAAATGTCATGTAAATCAATCCAGTAGTTTTTGTGTGATCTTTCTTACAAACAGACTCTGGTGGTAACTTAACACCAAAAACGAGAAGCCAAACTCTGCTCTTCACTGTCACAGAAATAACAGGGATATCATCGCCTTAGAGGACAGTTTTTTAACACAAGCACATGCTCTGAAACCTCGAGGACATTAGAAACCAAAACCCACACTTTAAACTGTCCTTGGTGCTTCATTTGAATCCAGGACTTTGACCTAAAGGAGGGAGAAATTACCCCAAATCTGTTCACAGCCTTCAGGGAGAGGAAGTCATTCCAGGATGGAGATTACATGCCTGCAGACTCGCACAGTAACGGGGCTCACACACCGCTGCAGCTCGGTGGCTATTTTCCAAATTCACAGCCACTTAGAGATATTTTTCAGCCCAGAGGAAGTCACATTTGCACGGCCTGAATATCTGATTTATTCTTATTGCAGAGCTGAAAAATGCTGGGTAAGAAAAACTGCACTTTAATGCTAATTTTTCCTTCTATGAATCCTTCAGCTGCAGGTTTTATTAGAAAACAGGAATATATTTCAGGAGCGTTGGCTAACTCGCCTCATAATCTGCTCATGGATATAATAATAATGTTGTGATAAGGAGGCTGTTGTCAAGCACCAGAATGCAGATTATGTATTAAATCTGAAACACATTGTTCCCTGGCGGGAGATTAAAAAGGAGCAGTAAACACAAACTTACCTCTTTATAAAAGTCTAAATTCAGCCTTCTATTTATACATGCATTAAGTCTGAGAAACTTTATGATAGAGGAAACTTATTCTGAAGTTCACTTAAGCCAAAACTGAAATGTAGATCATTATAGTGGAAGTCAATGATACCATTAAAAACATTATGACAAGCCCCTTGACACAGGCCATGTCTACATGCTCTAATAAATCACTCCAGCTCTTTCTGTTTTTGCTCTTATCACTTTTGTATATTTACTGTCTGTTTGCATTCCTTCTGTTTTTATTCTTTTTGGTTTTAAACATTTCTAAAATTCTAAGTACTTGTGCCTTAAGTGTTGCTATCTCTGTGTAGCCATCCCCTGATGAGAAGAGTTTTTTGGGTTATTTCTGTCATCATAAATCTAAATTAATATTCTTGGACCTCTTTAAGCTGACCAAAACTGACCAACACTTTTGTCCCTTCAAGGTCAATCAATAACTCTGCACCCATACAAAGCTTACATCCATAGTGACAAAAACTCAGATTTTTGACATAATTCTCAATAATTTAGATAGAAATCTATTAATAATAACAATAATTAGGAATTAGTTAGTCCTCATTAAATAATTGAAAACAAAAATTGTTTAGGGGCATCGTCATGATTGGGCACAAACCCAAAGAATGTTTTATGTTTTGTACAAATTGGTCCACGTACACCTTAAAGAGCCAGCTAACCCAAAATAATAAGCGATGCAGGTCTGGCGCTAACACTAAAACTTCCAGGTAAAAACACATCTTTGTCACCTGTTACTGCAGAATGTAAAACCCCACGTAAGGTAAACTTAAAATGCATGATTTTTAGATAAATAAAACACAAATTACATTTGAAGAATTAGCACAACATAATACAATAAACTTAACAGTTTAACATTTACAACCAGCAAAGTTGTAAGATGTTATATATACTTATATACTGCATCAGTTTTTAAATTTGTCACATTAGCCATTTACAACAGAATTTCATTCACGTGTGCACCTGTGGAATATACCTGAATGACAATAAAGAATCTATCATCTATCTGAGACCAGGAAATGCTCAATAACCTGAATACATGTGGAAGAAACACCAACATGATGAAAAAAATGTGAAGATTCCCTCGTGTTAAGAATATAAAGGAGGTTTGATTTGTACGACTGAGGATCAGGGCCACGTTAAAAAAAGAGTAAGGTTACGAGAATAAAGTTGTAAAGTTATGAGAATTATGTCAAAAAATAAGGACAATAAAGTCAAAAGAGTCAAAGATAATATTACATTTTTATTTTTCCAACTTATGAGGTAGAGAGAACATATTGCAAAAAGTGAAAGTGCACAATTTAAAAAAATAAAGTGCATGACTCAAATCCTGAGTAAAAATGTAAAACCCAAAAGATCCCACTCTTGAAAAGAGCAAAAAAAAAGTACTACAATTTGATTATTGTACTTATTTATGTATTCAGAATAAACTTTGTTATGCAACAATGTGCAAATGTAAGGAAATACTTATTTTAGAACTGTACATTAAACTCTTAATGAGGAAAGTAATCCATCAGTTTAAACCATTAGCAGTGTGACAAAATTATAACACTATTGTAAGTTTCCTTTAAAAATCTTCGAGAATATTATGGGTTGAAGTTACTGGTAGCTCAACTGGTGTCATGTGTCACACTTTGACACAACTATTCCACTCTTAACAGAACATATATTTAAAATAAATAAATCTAACAATGAGAAATAGGCTTGAAACATTTCTGTAACAAAACACTGACCTTACTACATTTGCTCAACTGTAGGAATGACGATCACAATTACGTTGTGAGTGAAATTTTCCATTTGTAAGATCATAACCTTTTGAAATCCTTTCCAAATGTTTGAATCTCTCTGCTTTAACCGATGACATTTAATGCTTGGATTATAACTGAACGGTCAACTCTTCTGTAATGAAAATACTACAGAGCAGTGCCTCAAAATAGCCTTTCTATCAAACAACAGAAATGCATTTTCATGTTTGTTTAAATGAATTCTTGTTTTGTTACGATTAGTACAGAGGTATGCTGGTTGTGTTAATACATTTCCAAATGACATGGACCAGAATCATCCAACATCACAATTCCTTCTTAAATAATGTCCATAACCCAAATGTTGCTCTCTAGAACAAAATTGAACTCAATCTGGAAATCAGGAAATTGATCGTAGCTGTCAGACACTTGCGTCCAGCATGTTCATCCATTTGGCCTTCTTGTGAAACTGGTTTGGACAACTCCACATTGAAAGGCCCAGAGACCAACAAATCAGAGCTGCTGCAGAGTCTCCACAATCTTCAGAGATGTTTCTCATTAAGTTCCCTGGTGCATCTTTTGAGTTACTGGGCCACCTCCTCTTCTTCTTTGGTCATCGTCATAGTTGGAAAGCTCAATGCCTTTACTACCTTCTTTGGCGATGGTTTGAGGTCACGGTACATTTTGATCAGTTCCCCAGAACTTAACTGTATTTGGGGCTGTATGATCTCTCTCCAGCAATCAATGACAAAATCTGGTGTTTGCTCAAGTTCCTTGTGGCACATTTTATCAAAAATTTCTGGCAGTGTAGAAGGACCGACCCTCTTCTGACACCGACTCAGTGTCGAGCACTTCTAAAAGGTTGTCAAAATCCACATAAGAGAATTCTTCTAGAGCATTTTTAAGGACTTCCTGCTCTTGATAGCTCACAAACTGAAGAAAGCATGTCTTCAGGTCACTGTGCACCTCCCAAAAATATTTCCTCTAGGAAAGGTGGAGCTAGCTTAATTGGCTAGTCGTGGCAATCTTTAAATCCTTTCAGAAGGATTCCACCAATTGCTTTCTATGCAGTACCACTGAAATCATGCATGAGAAAAGGCACCTTGAAAGTTGTTTCTCGGGTGCATCGTTCATAAAACTCTGCCCAAAAGCTACTGCAGACGTCTCCGAGCATACCACACCCAGTGCCTCTTTCTACTGAATTGTCAGGAAGAATACGTCTCCCTTTCACTGTTTGGTTTATTACATCAGGATCAGAGAATGCTGCTGTCATTTCACTGAAGCTGTTTGGTTGGTGTAAGACCAGAGTTACTTCAGGTGAAACATGAAGAGGGCTCTGAGGGGAACTGTCATGTTAATAAATCAGTAGCCAGGTTTACATCAGTGGCGGCTGCTGGTCAGTCAGGGAGGGGAAGCTCATTTTTTTTCTGGCATACATCATAAATTTATTTATTTATGTAAATGATCTGTGACCCTGTTGTACCAACTAGGTGTCTTTTCCTGGGATTTTACTCCCCAAAACCCACTTTTGACCAGACAACACATTTTATTTGTGACAGCACTTACAGTGAGCCAGCTCACCTTGTTATACCAGGAATGCTGAAAAGACCTGTTACTTTTCCCCACCTTTTGCACTAAATCAATCTTAGGAGTTGATCTGCCCTGCTGTTTGACTCTAATTTTCTCTTCGTAAGGAAGACTATCAAATGGCCTCGCCAAAATCTGGTCTCCAACATTCATACTATCTGCCATGACGTGCAGCTTGCTAGCAGCTGGAGCTGCTACGTGAGACCACTGTTTGACAGACTGTGAGTGTGAGTGAGAGGGAGAGAAGCTCCCCAGCCACAGCTGCTCGTTGGTGAAAAGAGAAGGTGGCAGGAGAGAATCTTCAAACACAACGCTAGTCGTTTTTAAGAAAGATAAAGTCGCTGGTGACCGATAAATCCTCCGAATCAGTCCAGAACAACTGAATGTAAAACTTAGAAGATACCCCGGTGAAGGGTGAGCCTTCAAGATCGCTGATTGGCTCATTTCACTGTCAATCAAAAAAGGATTCCGCCTCAGACAGATCATCCAATCATCATGCAGAAGCTGAGCGTCCAGGCCAGCCCACTGCCTCATAGACCCCCAGAGACGCTGAGCGTCCGATGGGCGGGACAAAGCTCAGCGTTTATCCAATGACCGTCCAGTTTCCAAAGTGGAACAACCCACTCTATATTTAAGCGCTGAAGCCTGCAGACGCTCAGCGTCCGGCTGTGTTGAAGCGCTGGGACGCTGCGGGGATAACTGAGAAGGAAGTAGCGCCAGTTACCTGTGATAAGTAGCTGATTCTGAACAAAAGATGAAGGTATTCTAGCGCATATTTAGTCAATGAAATGTACACACAGCAGTACATATCACCACTTTTTTGGGGGACATTTTAGGGGAAGCTGAGCTTCCCTTGCAGTCTTAGAGCAATCACCACTGGTTTACATGTAGCCTAATATTCCGATTAGAATTGGGTTAGAAGCCCAAACCGAATAAAAATGCTCCATAATTTAATGCTACGGCCACACCACACGC
Source organism: Scarus forsteni (assembly GCA_036419115.1). Taxonomy (NCBI): domain Eukaryota; kingdom Metazoa; phylum Chordata; class Actinopteri; order Labriformes; family Labridae; genus Scarus; species Scarus forsteni. Next base: position 13,504,030 of record JAZDUH010000536.1, read on the forward strand.
AAATTCGCAAAGACGCGCATTGAGATTACATACAAAGTCAATGCAAAGATGCGTTTGGACACATTTGGCGCAGCGAGTATGGAGCGTCCGGCGCATTTGAGGCGTCAAATGCCTCTACGCTGACATTGCCCCCCCCGATGTCATTGATTTGATGACGTGTGACGCTCCGGCCACCTGCTCCTGCTCAAACCCCTCTGAAAGATGGAGGAGAGGTTGATCTGCACTGTTTGCTATCATCCGGAGCTATACGATTCGACGTGTGTACTCTACAGAGACCGGAACAAAAAGGAGCAGGCTTGGGTGACAGTCTCTGAGGAGACGACTTTCAGGTTTTGATGGTAAGTTCTGTAAATATTTGTTTCCAGTTGGATTTGCCTGCACGGGTCATCACTGAGACCGACTGGCTCCGGCTCTCTTCTCCACCTGTGCACTGACGCCCGTCGCCCTTCAGCTTGTCAAAATGGTCCAGCGTCCAGCCTCGGGCGTTACGCGAGTTTAAATACGCCAATTTGCGTCCAGTGTGGCGGTAGCATAACGGCCCCAGTTAAAATTGCAGCCGGTATATCTTCCTGTCTCGGTGTGTGTGGGCTGTGGGTAGGTAGAGAGAGAGGGAGGGGGGAGGAGTTCTGGGGTTATAGAGGGTGAACTAGATGTTGTAGTTGTTGATGTGTTGCTGTGGACTATGAGCGAGAGGCATGTGTTTGAAACCAAGCTGAATAAACGCAAAAGAAGAACAGTCCTGTCTCTGACTTCTCTGTGAAGCGTTACAATATAAACACCTCAATCAGAATAAACAGGCCAAAACTGAATGGAACTTCATTCATTTGCACAGGGGTAGTATATTTCTTTTCTCAAACCGATTAAAAGTAAAATCCTGTCATATAAATGGTGAATCTGAAAGTTGTCAGGCTGGGTTCTGTCTGCACATGCTCAGTCTGGACGTAAATGAGCAGTGACGTTTACTCGCTTGGAAACATGGCGGCTTTCAAACAGAGCACACAGCACTGGTCTGCATCGGAGAGTTTGGTTTTAATACAAACTCTAAAAGAACTAAACATTATCGCACGTTTAGACAATAGAAAAGAAGAAATACTGAACTATTTAAAAAAGTCCACGGAAAACTCAGCGAAGCCGGGACAGACCAAAGAGAAACCGCTGGAAAACTCTGAAGGCTGGCTATTATAAGGCTAAACAGCACAACCCTCAAATAATTCAATAAAGCACCTACTTACCTCCATCTTTGATAAATCGTGTGATGTTTAAATAGATCTGCACATATCACGCGTCTGTGAAACAGCTGTTCTGATTAAATGTTGTGGCACATGTAAACACCAGATTGGAATAGATCACGTCACATGTAGACAGTTCACCTGAGATCTTTAATCAGAATGATTACCTCCGTCAAGGAGGTTATCTTTTCAGGAGAGTCTGTCTGTCCGTCCATCCGTCCATCTGTGCACAAAATAACTCAAACAGTAATGGATGGATATTGATGAAATTTTCAGGAAATGTTCAGCATGGGAAAAGGAAGAAATGATTCAATTTTGGTGTTGATCCGGATCAGCGGCTGGCCGCCATGGCAAAAAATGTGATTTTCATGAATAACTACTGAACTAAAATAGATATCATGAAGAATCCAGTTGCTAATGGTATGTTTTATGGTGAAGGAATCTAAATGTCTTGATGAAATAAAGGTAGGACTAATATTTCTGGTGAAAATCACAATATGGGTGAGGACTGTTGTGCTGGCGTAGGTCTGCGCTCTCCGAGTGCTTTTCTAGTTTTAATTAGAACGAAAAAAAGTCTGCATGTAAACCTGGCTATTGTGTCACTGAGAGAATCATCACTCACTGTTTGCTGTGCACCAATTATCTCTGGGTCAGAGGTGTGTGCTTGTCATTTGGTGGAACTACCTTTTTAAGACCATAGTTTGTATTTACAGACACATCATCGATCAGATCATTGACAACATTAAACCAGAAAAGCACTCGGAGAGTGCAGACCTCTGCCAGCGCCACAGTCCTCACCCATATTGTGATTTTCACCATAAATATTAGTCCTACCTTTATTTCATCTTAATATTTACATTCCTTGACCATGAAAACATACCATTAGCAGTTGGATTCATGATATGAATAAATGATATCTGTTTTTGTTCAGTAGTTATTCATGAAAATCACATTTTTCGTCATGGCGGCCAGACGCTGATCTGGATCAACACCAAAATTGAATCAGTTCTTCCTTTTCCCATGCTGAACATTTCCTGAAAATTTCCATCCAAATCCATCCATAACTTTTTGAGTTATTTTGTTCACAGATGGACGGACAAACAAACTCCCGAAAACATAACCTCCTTGGCGGAGGTAAAAATGTGCTTGCAACAGAACTTGGGCTTCTGGTTACTGAAGAATCTGGAAGGCTTTCTTCAGAAATGGCGTTCATGTATTACATCTGGGTGATTTGAACTTTAAAGGGACTGTGAGGAGTTTCTAAGTAATTACAAAAAAGTCTCATTTTTAGATATATGCCTGATGGAAATACACACTTTAAGATGAGTTTTATAGCATCAAAACAGGTTATCTATAAATGCTATTTCTTAGCTTCGCGGTTGGGTCGGACAGGGCTGGACTGGCCTGGATACTCAACTTCGGAAACAAGACAATTAAAACTAGAGCAAATTTATATTATTCAGACACGTCTTAGAGCACTGGGCTGTAAGTAGCGATATATAGCTGGCTACGAAACTACCATACTAAGTGTTCAAAAAATTGCTTGTTGTCACACATCAAAAACTACCACTACGTAACTAGAAAGAGATACATTACCTCGTGGCTTTGCATCCTGTAGGGTTGTTGAAAAAAAGAAGTTGTAAAGCAATGCAGAGTTCTGAGGAAGGTCCGAGCTGCATTCATTAGCATCACAACAAACACACACTTTGGCTTGGGTCACGTCTTTTGGTGTGTTCCAGTTGTAGTCAGAAGTAAGAATTTCTGGGTTCCGAGTAAGAAACTGCAACTGGAACATCCCCCGAAGTCGGAATTTCCTACTGGGAACTCGGTGAAACCTCGCCACCTCCGAGTTGACAATCAAAGATGGATGCCCCCAGTGTGAACAGTTATTTAGCTCCTGTAATAATCAATTTATTTGCACTTCTGACTGGGGTGTGTCGCTCTAGATCAGCTGTATACATAGTATTGTTAGACTTATATTTACAAAAATGCTGCCATAGTGATAATCACATTCTTCATGTGATATTTGTGAACAACAACGCAGGGCGTGCTAACAACAGCTAACAATAGCCTGGTAGATCGGCATGTTTTTTTCTAACTGCAACTGGAACGCCAATAAGTCAGAGATGATGTCACTCCCAGTTCCGAGGTTACTGGAACGCAGCATTACGACAGTCGCTGCACATGCTCATGGGTAGCAGAGTCTTTAAGTCGCCGGAAATAGAGGGAGGGTAACGGCTGCGGCCTGCGGGAAGGCGGGGCTGGACCACAAAGGTCCAGCCCCGCCCAACAATTCCAAATATAGAAATCCTCCCCAGGTTACTACACCTCTTCCCATCGTGCTTCGGTGTCAAGATGGTCATGTGGGTGAGTGAAATGACATTGCTACAATAAATGCAATGAATGAAAAGCTTTATTCATAACTCATGGCGATTTTGTTGCTGTATATTGCTGTTGTATAGCTTTAGGTTATTTTGGCAGGTTAATGGTCAACATTTAGCTTGTGTGGTAACATTATCCTACGCGATATTAGCGTCAGCGTTGTGAGCGTTAGCGTTAGCATTGTTGTTGTAACCATAGACATATATACGTAGATGCCTCATTACGTCCTGGACTGCATCGTGCCTCGCCGCCATATTGGAGTCTCTTCACTCCGGTCTGGCACCAGAAACAAGTGGAGTGAACGCATTTATGCTCGTATTTTGTGCAGCGTAAAGTGACAGTGAACGGCGCAATATTGAAAGCAGATGACCTTTTTTTACGTTGTATTGCAACACAGCTCAGTAAAAATGCATTTAAAGTTTAATACGCATGTCAACACGATTTATATAAGAGCCTGGTTTGTTTGTGTGAGCGCACGTACATGTGCCTGTGTCTGAAATCGATGCATTGAATATTCCCACAGCACACAATAACAAAAATATGAAAATAATAAAAACAAGAATAATAATATTACTATTGTTACTACTATTACCATTACACCAATGACAACCCCGCCTGCCCCATAACATATCACCTGCCTCTAATGATGTCGTTCTGCTTGTTAATACTCCAGCCTATGTTTATTTTTATTACTCTTCTGTAATTTATTTTTATTTTATTTACTGATATATTTATGAAGAACCTTTACCATTACTATCATCATACTGCAGCTGCTAGTGTTAAATGACTAGTCCCCCTTTTAAAATAAACTATTAATACTGTTGTTCTACTTGTCATCTTTTTTTTTTTTTAATCTTTGTTAGCATCCATACTATAGTTACCTCCGCCAAGGAGGTTATGTTTTCGGGAGAGTCTGTCTGTCTGTGAACAAGATAACTCACAAATTTGTGGATGGAATTTGATGAAATTTTCAGGAAATGTTCAGCATGGGAAAAGGAAGAATTGATTGATTGTTTGATTGGTGTTGATCCGGATCACCGTCTGGATTCGCCATGACGAAAAATGTGATTTTTGTGAATAACGACTGAACTAAAACTATAATATTAATAACAATTATTATTATATTACAAAATGTGTGAAGTTGGCATTGTGAATTATTTGTATGTAGATATACGTATTTATAAGTAATTCACAGTGCATGTATATATAAATAAATATAATAAACATTTATTTATATATACATATATAAATGTAAATATATACATATATACATGCATATATATATATATATATATATATATATATATATATATATACATATATATATAAGAGCAGAATAACAAGTATTATAATGTGTGACAGCGTCCTGTATTTCGAGTACATACATCTCTGTTGTTTGCCCACAGGCTATGGAGGAAGGGGGAAGAGAGGGGAGCTGCAGGGAATCTACTCTGAATGTTTTCACCCTGGCTTTTGTTCGAAGTTCTGCCAAATTTGTGCAGGCGTTCCAGAGTGAAGACTCTTTGATTGGTCAGTGACTATTTTTATCTCAATACAATTTTTAAAACTCCCATATTCTTTGATTTTATTTTTTGGAAATGTTCCCTTTTTTACTTTGAAAACAAAATGACTACAAGTTATCAGTTATATTCAACAAATACTTAACGAATACTTTTCCTTCCTCTAGTTCTTCCAGACTGAGTAAATGTGTTCATGACTAAATAACTGTAGTTATCATTGACAAAAATTCGACTTTTGAATCCAAATTTATTGACATGTCATGCTTTCCTTTGTGGACAGCAAAGAAGAAGAATTTCAGTCAAATGTTCATGTTTTGTATTATTTCGTTTGAATAAATTGTTGAAACATCTGTAGCAGATGATATATCAGTCTGTGGTGGCAAGTGTGTTGTTTTATGCTGCAGTCTGTTGGGGAAGCTGCATCATACACAAAGATGCAAGGCAGCTGGGTAAACTACTTGGTGGTGGAGACATGTACACAGAAGGTGTGAGAGGCCATTCAGAACAACCACCAGGATCATCCACTTCATAACATCTTGATGGATCAAAAAAAAAAAAAAAGCCAGTGGTGGACATCTTCCCTTCTTAACTGCAGGATGAAAAGATAATAATTGTACATTTTTTGCAGGGAAATGGCTTGGTCTGCTTGGAGGCTGCACCCATAGTATCATGTTTAACCTGACCTGCTATTGCTTCCATAATTTGATCAGAAGAGTCTGTTCATTGTTGCTAAATTATAAAACAGCTTCCATTATTTGCTATCACTAACACTTGTTCACACATTCTGATATTAGGTCAGATATAATAAAAATAAAATAGTACAAAAGATGGTGGTGTACTGGGTGCCCTCTATAGAAATGAAATTGTAGAGAGAGGGCTGGTCAGGAGGTTGGCAAAGGTAAGTTCTGTTGGTAACAATTTGAATCAATAAAATAGTCAATACAAATGCAACTAATACAGTTTAAACAGAGGTTAATATTAATAAATTGATGTTGGCTAAATAGTGGTAAAAACTTTTTACGGGTTTCCGTCAGTGTTATAAACGGTGAAACCTATTTATTATTTGCAAAAACACAATACACGCTGCCAAAAACAAACACTTTTCGTGTTCATTGAATGTTTATTATTTCTAAGTCAGCCATCAGTCAAATAGTACGCTGTTTCAATCGAGTTTCTGAAATCCCGACTGTCCCTGAACAAACCACAATGGCGTAGTGGATGTGGGCGGGGCTGGACTGTCCCTGAACAAACCACAATGGCGTAGTGGATGTGGGCGGGGCTGGACTGTCCCTGAACAAACCACAATGGCGTCATGGATGTGGGCGGGGCTGGACTTGTGACGTAGGTGACATAGGAGGGGCTGGACGTCTAGCCCCCGCCTTCCCGTTAGTACTTGGAAATAGATTCTCTTCATAGCACCTTTAATCAGCTGACACTAATTCAAACTGAGAGAGATCAACTTTAAAGCCAAGGTAATCATTACTCACGTCACTCAGCGCTGGTTTAGCTTTAGCAGCAATACAAAACTCGGAGTGTCACAGTGTTGTGTAAAGTCTCAATAGAAAGGATTTTGCTTGAAGTCCCAAACATCAAATTCCAAATCAGACTCAAGACCTTTGCTAGATTCTCCTCCTGGAAAGATAAGAGACTTCCCTTATGTTAGTTTCTCTTCAAACCTGCTTGAGTGATAACTGTGATCTTCCTCGTTCCTCCACCTTGCTTTGCCCTGACCTGTGTCAGTGTGAATCCATCCAATTTCAATTTTTCTTACTGACATTCTTTTTTTTTTCTTTTTTTATCAGATTTGTCTGACACCTCTTTCCCACGGTGGCTTTCATTTCTAAGTTTGAGCTTCTCCCTTAGTTTCTCAAAAAGACAATTTTTTGCTTTGATGAGCTTATTTGACATCTGCAAAAGCTGAACAGGGCTATTCTGTCTCCGTATAATGGAAGATAATTAGCTGGCTGAGCATCTTCCATGAGCAGGATGACTTCTCTGTCAGTCTGTGGATAGTGAAGACGCTTGATTGTTATTTTTGGATTCAGAGGAAGACTACTGAAAATAACTTTATTAACCTTAGTAAATTAAAAAGGCATCTAAATGCGCAGGTTTAAACTATTGGCCATTCTGTGCAACTCTTAATTTGTTCATCAGGGGCTCAATCAAACCAAAAAAGGTGATGTTAAAGCTAGCAAGGAATCATGGGAGTTGTCTCTGCTCCTGACTAAACAAACTCGGGCTGCGGTTGAATAGTCATTTTTGCTTAGGAAGGTTCCTAATGGAGTGAAATGATCCAGAGGTAGTTCATGATTAGAGCTGTTCGAATAGTTTAAATGCTTAGGAAAGTTGGCTCAATGCTCCCTTTATTATCTCCTTTAGCACAGGATACACCGGACCATCCTTTACAAAGGAGCAAAGAAGTTCTCTGCGGCTACAGCTTTTATAAACAGCGCGTATTCCAACTGCTTCTGAATTCAACTGAATAATGACGAACAAATCCCTCAGACCATGTGAGTTCCCTCTGCTGTTCATCCTTCCTAAAGTTTACCAAAACCTGCCTTAACTTTCCAGCAGTCTGATTCTCTGAAGAGAGCAGGATATGAGACATTTGATGTTGATTTTGTTTTAAACCAAACATGCACTGATTGGTGTTCATGTTGATAATGAGAGGACAGATTTATTTAAACCCTCACTTCAACATCGGTTGTGCAGACGTCATTTTTACTGGGTTGTTAATGTTCAAATTGTCTAAAGGAACAACATCGTCATCGTCAAATCTATCCTAAAAGAAATCTATCCTATTTCTTTAGGATAGATTTTTAAATTCTTTTACTGGTTTTTAAAGCTCTTAATGGTCTTAGTCCTTCATATTTATCTGATTTGCTTTTACCATATGAGCCCATTAGAGCCCTCAGGTCTTCAGAAAGTTCTCTGTTAACAGTTCCCAAAGTTAAAACAAAAACTTATGGTGAGGCATCTTTTTACTACTATGGCCCCCACTTATGGAACAGCCTACCTGAAGACCTGAGGGCTGCACCTAATGTGAATGTCTTTAAAAACAAACTCAAAACCTACCTTTTTAGTCGAGCTTTTACCTGAATTACCTTTTAGTGTTTTTATTTATGTTAATTACAGACCACTTTTTATTATCTTATCCTGTCTTATTTTGTATCTTTTCTTGTTTAAATCTTTTCTATTTTCCTTATTTTATTCTCTAGTTTTCCTGTTTTATTTCTCATTTATTATATATATGCATGCATATATATATATATATATAATATATATATATACATATATATATATATATATATATATATATACATATATATATATATTTTAACTTAATTTCAAGTTTTTTATTCTTAATTTTTAAAAATCATTTTCTTATTTTATTTTATGATATATTTAATTTTATGCTTTTAACCTGACCTCCAGTGTTTTCTCATTTTTAAACCTTAAAGATGGCGTTTCCTCAGTACGTACTGGGTACAGCAGTGTGCTTTATTATTGTCTTTTATCTATAATGCTTTTTATCAACACTGTGGATGGATTGCTGTGTGGGTGGGTTCAGGGGCTGGGTGGAGTGGGTTTGGGTTATAATTCCTTCATTTAATTCATTTGTCTGTCTGTAAAGCACTTTGTGCTACATTTTATTTGTATGAAAAGTGCTATATAAATAAATTTTGATTGATTGATTGATGATACATGATACCTGTTTTTTCACTACCTTTGGAAAATTGTAGTTTCACTGCAGCAGTAACATCTGCCATCACATGATGACGTAGCAAAGTGTGGTCAGATTCTTTCTGCAAGGCAGTTTTCCTTTCCTAAGTCCTTCTGAAGTCTCCTTTCTCCTTTCCTTAACCTCATGACATTTTCTATCAGAGTTAAGGAAAAGTAGATAAGAAAGGGCTTAGGAGGTGACTATTCGACTGCAACCTCTGAACAGAACCTAGTCAGGATGAATGACATTAAGGCCCCATCCACACGAAGACAAAACGCTACACAGTTTCCAAAACGATCGTCATAAAGACGAAGGCATTTCAGAAAATGTCTGCATCCACATGAATGCACTCAATACGCATCAAAACGCCGTAAAAACACATGCCAGACCTCTAGGGGCGCTGTAACGATATGACGGAAACAAGCGGAAACAGACGAAAAAACAGTGGGCATGCGCACTTGCGGAAAAAGTTGTAAACAGAGATTGTGATAAAGTGATCATAAAGTGCCGTAATGTGTCCTCGATAATTGTTTGTTCAACTCGGTGGTGATTGAGAAGAAGGAGATTTTGCTGCAACAGGATAGTAGGGTCACTAGCTTCATTAGCACATATGCTACACCGTACGTCGCCATTGTTGTTGTTGTTGTTGTTGTTTCTGCGTGTAGCGCATGCGTGTCAATGACGATATGAAACTATGACGTAAGCGTATCTGAAAAGTTACGGAGAGCCAGTAAACACGGAGCTGCGTATACGGCGTTTCAAAATCTTTCCACTCTGGAACCTGGTTTCAAAAATGATCGTTTACAGACCCCCAAAACGCCGTCTTCGTATGGATGATTCGCAGATTCGGCAAAAAATGTATGCGTTTAGACCTCGGTTTGGCTTCGTGTGGATGGGGCCTAAGACTACACATAGCTTACCTGAGCATGATGAAAAATCTCACACTAAGAACAGTCCAGGCATAGACTCAATGAGCATAGACTGACTGTAGAGAAGGGCTGCTACAAAAAGAGCTGGCTCCCAGAGGAGGACAGACTCTGCCCCCACTGTGATATTTTACCCACTGTGATATTTTATAGGTAGAGACAGAGCTACACTTTCTCCCTAAGTATTAGGCTGTGAGATGAGAAATACTTTCTCAAGATTATACATGTATTTGCTGAGTTAGAACACTCAACATACATAAAAATTCCATATCTACAGAGAAAAACTAAACTGAGAACATACAACTGCAAAGTTCAACACAGTCTGTCAGAACCTGAGGACAACAGAGTTGAACAAACACACATATACAGATTAAACACAAACACACACATATACAAAGGTATAAACACACATAAACATATTACTCTCATACACAAGGACACACTATAGAACTAAACAAAAATGTTTCTACTCAAAGTTTACAGATTATTACTTCTTCTTAAATACCATTATAGATGGTATGAGCATGACGTCACAGAAGCAGAAGTCACCATGGTAACGCCCACTGGGTGGCAAAAAGACAGGACAACACATAAGACACATAGACATAACCAGCGTGGGAGTAACGGCTTTACTAATACGTTATTTTTTCCCAGTAACGGGTAATCTAATTACCATTTCAAACGTTACGTCGTTACCGTTACCAACAGTGAAATTGTGGCGCGTTACTTTGCACCGATGTCAAGCAGCTGATATCTGACCTGCCTCACTCAGCCAGATACAGACAGGAGCTGCGCGCTAACAGAGATGAGAAAACTCAATGCCCAAGTTGCCAGTTCGGCTCATTATAAGCGACTTCGGCTTATTTTTGTAACTTGCATGTGTATATTAGGTATGTGGGTTGCAGTTTTTTGGGCTTGTTCCAAAGGTGCAGTTGCTCATTTGGGCTTGTTGTGCCCCCAAACCATAAATATAAACCCAATTCAGAAGAAGAGAAAGTTTACACATTTCTCTGGCATTGATAACTGTTGGAAATATTTGAGGTAATGTAAATAACAACAACAAAGTGTAACATGGATTTCGACAGTTTTTGACTAATCTAGAGATTTTGGCATAAATATTATAGTCATAAAACTCTACATATTGTAACTTTTTTTAAATCAACTCACACTGGCTAGGGGAAAAATATTTTTTAAAAGAGCATAAACTTCAGCTAAAGAGTATCATTCACAAAGTGTTGTAGAGAAAACATTTCAGTGCATTTTTAAAGAACGAAAACTTAAAAAAAAATCTTGAGCACAATATGATGATAGAAGAAATTAATCTTAACCCTTTAAGGCCCAAGACCATAGATTATAGCCAGAAAACTCCAATTTTTTGGAGCTGAAATGTTTTATACACTTTCTGCTAAAATCCATACAAATATAATAAATAATAAATGTCCATAAAATTCAACATATAGATTTTTTGTATCTCATTTGAGACATTAGGTGTTTTTCAGATGTTTTTTTTTTTGCAATTCGTTGATCATATTGAGTAGAAAGAGGTATTCTAAAAGTATGTACCAAATATGATACTATTGGCTTTATAGGGTTAAAATACCCTAAAGATTTTTATATCAAAATACCTTTTGCTCTTCAAACAAGACACCTCAACCTCTCAAGAAGGTCAGAACATCTGCCAAATCCTCTGCCATGATAGACCTGAGGAGTAAAACAAAGACAAATCATGTTTGAATTGGATCAACATCAAAGTTTCTTGTAAAAAGCTTAAACAGACTGAAAGCAAGAAAACCGTGGAAATCCTTTTCAGAAAAACTTTAAATTGCATCAGCTTAGTTGTCCAATTACTGGATATAACTTTCCCTGATGTTTGTACATACACATATTTGCCACAATGTTGTTACTGTTTTTTTATTATTCAGAATTCCACCATGTGTATTGTAAAATACAAATATTAAAAAAAACTGTACTTAACTTAGATTTTTTAATAGAACAAAGAAATAGCATAATGAAAAAAGGCAAATAATGCCCCAGCTACAACTACAGGAACCTTTAGACAGTTGACAAAATCTTGTTTAATGAGATGTTTTGCAGGTCACCACCTGGAGGGGATGATACTGTTTTAATACCAGCAGCACATCATGACCGGAGAGCCCAAATGAAGTATGATTCGGAAATGACTGCAGGTGTATTTTGGACCAGAACACCTTACCGAATTCATACCTTACTGAGACAGGCCCCCTCTTCTTTTTATAATTCTTTCAGGTAGATGTCATGTAGATCAAGGTCCTTTTGCTGATTTCAGTAGAAAAAGAGCATGAGAGGTGGGACTTCATATATGGTTGGACAAGTTTCCTGTGTAATGAATAGGCATGTATTTTATAACAACTGATAAATAACCTGACAAGTGTGAAAACCTACTGTCTAAGAAGCCGTAGCCTGCTGGGGGCAAAAGGATCTGGCCTTCTCTTTTATATGATATAGTGCCCTCCTTAGTGCCCTCCTAAAGGAATCTTTCCTAACAACATAAAGTTAGCAAAGGTGATCCCAATTTATAAAAATGGAGATAAACACTGAATGGAAAATTACAGACCAATATCACTTCTGCCGCAGTTTTCTAAAATTCTAGAGAAATTGTTTGCAAAGCAATTAAAATTGTTCATGCATAAAAATAAATTATGAAGTGAAAATCAATATGGATTCAGAGAAAGCAGAACTACTGCTTTGGCAGTGATGCAAATGGTAGAAGAAGTAGGTAATGCAAATGAAAATGGTGAGTGTTCTATTGGTCTGTATATTGATCTGCAAAAGGCTTTTGACACCATAGATCACAGACAGTTACTGAAGAAATTAGAGATGTATGGAATACGAGGGGTTGCTTATTCTTGGTTGGAAAGTTATTTATGTAATAGGCACCAGTGCGTACAAATCAGTGATAGTATGTCAGCACTTAGAAAGATCACATGTGGTGTGCCACAAGGATCAGTGATTGGTCCAATACTGTTTATTCTTTACATCAATGACATCTACAATGTAACAGATTTTTTTAGATATTTAATATTTGCAGATGATACCAATTTGTTTTGCTCCGGTAAGAATCTGAAGGAGCTTTTGTGCTGTGTAGAAATGGAGCTGGAAAATCTCAAGACTTGGTTTGATGTCAATAAATTATCTTTAAATATTAAGAAAACAAAATTTATGGTTTTTGGGAATCAAAATTATCGTGATTGTAATGTTAAATTAAAATCTGCAATGTTGACATTGAAAGAGTTTCTGAGACCCAATTTCTTGGAGTTGTCATTGATGAAAAGCTAACATGGAAACAACACATTGAATACATAAACTACAGAAACGAGCTATACGTATTATCAATAGAGCTGACTATTATGCATATACAGAGCTACTGTTTCTTAATTCTCATGTTATGAAATTTTCTGATCTGTTTTATTATAAAATAATGCAAATTATGTTCAAAGCAAAATCAAAAATGCTCCCTGACTCAATACAGAGGTTTTTTGTCATTCAAGACAGTCCATATAATCTCAGAGGCGTTTGCAAATTTACTGTAAAAAAGCTAAAAAAGGTATGAAAAGGAGATGTGTCTCCATTATTGGAGTTAAATTCTGGAATGATGCCAGAATTAATTTAAAAACTTGTCATTCTTTCTTTGTTTTTAAGAAAATGGTTTGTAAAACAATTTTTGAAGCTAATAAGAGCGATTAAGTATCTGTGTTGTTGCTTTTTTGGTTTTTTTTTGGAGGATGGTAGCCTAAAAAGAGTTGACAATATAGGATAGGCCTTTATAAGCAATCTGCTTCTGCCTATGCCTTTTCAGTCATTATTTAACACATGAATCTTAGTTTTGTCATTTTGTGTCAAATGTCAATATTGTGTACAATATTTGGTGTTGTCATGACTGAATAAACTGAAACTGAAACTGAACTGAAACTTAGCGTGGGCTAATAAATGTAATGTAGCTGACAAGCATGCAACATTAATATTGCGAGTGAAGACAGTAGAATACACGTGAAACACGAAGAACTGAAAGTATACCCGTTGACTGATGTCTGTGGTAGCCAACCATGGTAGCAAGCTTCGTCATAAAGCTCCAGGTTCTTACATAAGTATTGAAAAGACATTAAGAAGGCTATTTGTCAAAACTTTGGATTAGTATAAGAATAACTTAATCAAGACGCTCTCATTTCATCGTCTTTGCATAGTGGAAGACTGCCCTTCTGGTTAACCTTTCAGAAATAGATGTTTCCGAGTTTGATCGAAAAAGATTTATGACCTAATTCACATAACTTTTCAACTTTAATCTCATCATTTTTAGACTTCATTCTCGTAACTTTTCAACTTTATTCTCATAAATTTATTAGATTATTCTTGTAACTTTACGACTTTATTCTCATAACTTGCCTTCTTTTTTTTTAACGTGGCCCTAATCCTCCGTTGTAGAGTTGGATGCTTTTATTTTGAAATTTTATTTTGAAAGCACAGCTACTTCCACTTCCTGTTTTACTGTTCTCCATCGGTACAGAAGTCAATGATGATGTGAGTAGTGTTGTACTATAAGATTTACCCAGAACACATTGGATAATATTCTGCTGCATTAAAACTATATTGACGGTTTTAGATTTCTATTTTTATGTTGCTTGATGAAAGTGTTCAGTAACATCCAAAGGCTTAACTCACAAAGTTGACTGAGCTAATCATTAGCCATGTGAGTTCACACAGATGTAAGTGCATTGACAAGTTTATGTTTTAATACTTCTTTAGTAACCTAAGCATTAAATGCTTTGGTTCATAATGTTATAAGTGAAGAGAGTAATCAATCATCTGTGTTTCTTATTTCAGTCACTAAAGCCAAGCATCAATATGTTCAATCTTCATCACTTCAGTAAAAGGGCTGAATCCATCTGAGGACTCTATGTTCTCCAATGGTCTGTAATCCCACACAGATTCAGGATATAATATCCAACACCTCAGACTGCCAAAGGATTTGTCATACTGATTAAAAACAAACATTCAAGGCCCCGATCGGGAAAGCCGAGAGCTGCTGCACCATCATTCAAAGCTTCAACTTCTACAAATGGAAATATCAGGAGTTTTCTTTTCGCCCCACTCCATCCTGCCTCTGACTCATAGGCCCCAATCGGTGGCCTCCGGGCCAAATCTGACCCGCCGGTCGCCTGTTTGTGGCCCCTGAAATGTCTTTCCTTCACTTTGTGCTTTGTTGGGTCAGCTCATATTGAACTTGTCTCCATGCCAAAGATACACAGACAGCTTATTTGGCGTATCTCCCATTTTAGTTGCATATTGACCTTTCGCCAGCTGTAGGATTGTTGCATGACAAAGTTCCAAGTTCGCTGCTAAAGGAAAAGAGGACGGTGAAAACCTGCATCTCAAAGAAGAAAAGACTGAAATGTTTCATTTATTCTCCCTTCAACCAAAACCAGACCCATGTGCTTAATATGCCCACAGACTATTGGCCTTCAGAGCAGACAGACCTGCCTGATTATTAAATCAAGTGCTGTTTGCCCTTGTTAGCCGTAGTGGCTAATGGCTAACTGTTGTTAGCCGTTAGCTGCTACATTAGCCTCTACGTATGCTACATCATAGCAGCGTTGCTTGATATGGATTGGTCTTTGATGAGTGTGATGAGCTGAACGACCGTCCAATGACAAGCTGCTGTTGTTTTTGAAGTTTCTGCCCCTGAAAACTTTTTTGCACGGCTCCTTCCAGATGGATTAGTGACATGTTTACCACCACCAGGAGGTTATGTTTTTGGGAGAGTCTGTTTGTCCGTCTGTCTGTGAACAAAATAACTCGGTTATAACGGTTATTGATGGATTTTGATGAAATTTTCACGAAATGTTCAACATGGGAAAAGGAAGAACTGATCCAATTTTGGTGTTGATCCGGGTCACCACCTGGATCCGCCATGACAAAAAATGCGATTTCTGTGAATAACTACTGAACTAAAATAGATATCATTATGAATCCAATTGCTAATGGTTTGTTTTCATGGTCAAGGAATCTAAATATTTTGATGAAATAAAGGTAGGACTAATATTTTTGGTAAAAATCACAATATGGGAGAGGACTGTGGTGCTGGTGGAGGTCTGCGCTCTCCGAGTGCTTTTCTAGTTCCTATATGGAACTGTCCATCTGGCTTGTCAGGTTAGCAGACTATAGCTGTGATGAAGATTTCAGATTATGAGACAAGCATAGGAAGAGACATTTCCTCAGAATTCAGAGGTAAGAACAACAACACGAAAATCACTGAAATTGTCAAATCATGCCGCGAGCAGGGTTTTTGCCACATCTATGACACAACAACAAAAAGCAACATTTAAACATTTTATTTAAAAGAATTAACCTGATTTACTCATTTTGGATTCATGACATGGTTAATGTTTTATTGAGCTATTTATTAATTTATGTCAAAATGAAAATGACATATTATTGAAGTTCATATTCTAGTTGTTTTGGGTGAAAAGGACATTTTGTTTTGAATATTGCAGTATTATCACATGTGGCCTGACCAACCTCAATAAATGGACCTTTTGTTAAGGAATGAATCTTTAGGTCTCAGGTTGGACCCAAAAATAAACTCAGAGTGAGTCAGACAGCAACAGTTCAGATTTTACTGGAGGGGAAGGAGGGGAGTGTGGGGGAGAGCAGTGGGTGTGAAGGCCGCGGTGAGACTGAGAAGACCAAGACTGCAGTGTGGTAATGGTGACTGCAAAAAAGGAGGTGAAGCACAGGTGTGTTGGTGAGCACAAAGCACAAAAATCACAAGCACCAGTGGCGGCTGGCCAATAGAGGGCGCTAGGGCGCCGCCCCCCCAGTGGAGAGTGTGATATTAAATGTATTTACTTTATTTTGAAAAAATGAATATTACCAAAAATTACTTATCTAAATATGTAATATAACATAAATATAACATAAATATATATCCATTAAGATATAAAGTAATTAATTTTCATTAATGTAGAACAAAAGTAAGCCTTCTCGTCTCTGTCTCCGTGTCTCAGGGGCACTGAAAATATCGCCCCTGAGACAGTGATGACTAGCCAATAAGGGACTGTTACTAGGGCAAGATAAGCACCTATCAACGTGAATTTGGCCAATCAGCGTGGTTGAAAATAATCTCCGAAGGGCGATTCTTATTTCGCCCCTAGGGTTTATTCGGCTTGTGTCGGCCATGCCCGGAGTGACTAATCGGGAGGACCGGGACAATTTCCGGTGGGCCGGCCTGACGTTTGGGCCGTGAGGGCCGGTGTTAATATACATTTTTTAATATTATTATAATTTTTTGGTTTGGTGTTCATTCATGGCACTGAGTGAGTATTACCTCGATGCTGTTACGGCTGTCCCTGTGGGCCGTCTCCCTCGGCAGCCTTTTTTTTTTCAGAGGCATCCTGACGTAACAACACGTCCGTGCAGGCTAAAAACAATTAGCCCCGCCAGTCAGAGTCTGTGAGATGAGCCAGATAGTAGCCGCGGTGCTGGACTGCCGACAAGATGGACAAAAAGCGCAAGGTTGGCGCGGAAAGAGAAGAATTAAAAAGAGGAAAGCGCTTGAAAATGATGCAGCAAAATGTGCAAAATAGCGACTTTTTTAACAAAATGGGCTCGCGGTCTGAAACGAAAGAGGATGAAGATGAAATTGGTAAGGGAAGGTGTTGAATAAAATGACACTTGCACCGTGTGATGATGACGCCACATAACTGGGGAAACTTTGTCTTGTAGCCCCTCAGAAGAGATGCAGCAGCACCAAGCAGCAGCCGTGAGCCCAGCACAGGTGCAGAGTGGGCAGGTAGGACTGTTCACTGAGTGAATGTCAGAATTAATGTCAGAGTAGGGGAGAGTGGGGTAAACTGAGCCAGTGGGTAAGTTGACCCTGCCCTTGTTTCTGGGACACAGTAAATAATTCTTGTCATGAGGCCCTAAATTCAGAAAGCCCTGATCATTTCTCCCTGCCTCTGTTGAAGAGAAGCACCTGGTACAAACAGTTGGTACTTTTAACACAAAGAACTCTTTTGGTTTGTCAGAGTAAATTTACAGCATGTCTTTGAGCTTTTTTTATTAGTTCCAATTTATCCAGGTCTAAAATGGTGTAATATACATATTTGTTATTTACCAATGTATAAAACTATATGACTCATTTGGCTACGGATGAGCCTGTAGTTTGTGTCGAATCGTAGTGGGATGGTTGTTAAAAACTGAGTGTTGCACAGTACTGCCCCACCAAGAATATTTTTCACCAGCCGCCACTGACAAGCACGATGCAAAGAACAATTATCTCAAGGACTGGAGATACACCACATCTGCAGGCAGGAATCATCTGACAGCCAAGAAACACGAGAAGCATCCCCGAGCACAAACCTCCACCAAGGCAGCTCCAAAACTGTCGGGAGTTGTTGAAAAATTACTGACCTTTCTCGCAGTGTTAACAAATTCTTAAAAAATCCTGGATCTGCACTGCAAAAACTCAGCTCTGTGTTTGTCTAATTTCACGTCAAAAATATTTAAAACATTAATTCTAATCCACCATCACAGATAAATATCTTTCTTTTAGGAATGAAAGGCAAAAATAAGGCATTAAATTGCCTGCAATGAAGAGACAGTATCTGCCAGTGATACAAGTAAAGTTTAATTTGTGCTCAAGTGAAATTTTTCTTATTGGCAGATTAGTTAACTTATTATTACAAGCAACTTAGGCTTTATTTTTAGCTATGAAATCTTCAAATAAGATCTTAATCCAGACATGTATGGAAATTGTGGATTGGAAGAAGTTTAGTGACCTTTTCTTCTCTTGGAATTGGACAAAAACTTTTATGTAGATCTGAGTTTTTCAGAGACAGAATCTTAATGACTGGTTTTTGGCCCATTTCTGACTGACTCTAAAAATTCCATTAAATTCTGTTATTAGTTTTTAGTCAATTTTTTAACAAACAAAAAAACAAAAAACACAAAAATAAATAAATAAATTTCGGTTGAGCTAATTAAAATACAATATCTAAAAAAAAAAGGCATTAACTTACTTTCTCTGTTTGGCAAAACACAAATAAAGGTTGATTGATTGGATTGCTGCCTTGCGATTGGCTAATGATCACATAATCGAGTGTAAAAATATCCCGTTATGATTTAGTGAGATGATAGCTAAAGGCGTCCTGTTTGGTCAGAGCCTGTAATAATCCATCCCTGTTTTTCAGCCTCTTTAACAGGAGGAGCTTTAAATGGACTCGTCTTATTAATTTCCTGCGCCGTGGCAGGACGAGCTGACGATAACGTCCTGTGTGATGGTGTCAGTAATAACAGCAGGATGGACTGTAAACACATCACAGGAACGAGGCGTGTAAACAGAGGCTGATAAGCAGATGATCAGGACGCTCCCGCCGCACATACATTTATTCTCTTTATTTATCTGTTGGCAGCGCCGGGCGTCGCTCGTCGCTTTAATGAACAAACAGATAAGACGGAGAGCAGGTAAAAACACCTGTCACTGGAAAAAAAGCTGCTACGGTGCCAGCCTCAGGGCGGGACAAAGACAGACTGACGGGGACGGATCTGTGATTAGATGAGCCAACAGAGGCCTGTCTATAAAAGAATTCAGAGCAAATTAAGCCTCAAAGCAAACACTATAAAGAGCTATAAATAAACCACAGGGAGAGCGGCGGCGAATGGTGCTGTCCGGCGTCAGGGGGTTCCCTTCAGGTCAATAAAAGACTTCCAGGATCCTGTTTTACAGTGAAGGAGGGATGTCGTGTAAAACATGAATAAAAGAAGCGGAAGTATTTGCTCTACAAAGACAAGATGTTCAAACTGATGAACTTTATTGTTTTATTGCATGATCCACTTATTGTGAACTCAGTGTCAGTGTGACATGTTCCAGAAAAGCTGGAACAGATGCAACCAAACACTGAGGAAGATGAGGCATGCTCTAAAAACACTGTAAGTTTTGCAAGTTTATTTTCTAGATTTCCAGTCAAAAATAGATTTCCAATTTATTCTACAGTCCAGATGGATGGCCTGGGGTCCACATTCAAGATTTCCTGCTGCTTAACAGAAGTTTTTTTTCTGTTCTCACTTAACAGGTGAGGAGCATGATGAAGAACAACAGAGACCTCGGACTGTTGAGACACTTGAAGTCGAACATCAGGCATGAAAAATAAAGGATACAAAGCTAAGGCCGTTTTCGAATTCGCCTACTATACTAGCAGTACGTACTGATTCGACCAAAATGTATTATGCAGTTTACAGTATGTGAACAAAAGCGAAGTTGCAGTATGCAAAAAATACCCAGATGACGTACTGATTCAGGAAAAAAATTCACAGTATGCATCGGACCAGTCTGCTTCGCCTACTGTTACCCACAATGCAAAGCGCCTGAAGCAAAGCTTCAACAACCGGAGCAGCATACGAAAATAAATATATGAGCCACAATTTGTTACCTTTACCTTTTCAACAGGTAATAGTATGTAGTAAGTAGTAAAAAGGTCTGTTGTTGTTGTTTTCCGTTAACGGTTCGTAACGGCCGGACGGTGGTGTTACGTCAGTCCTATACCTGCGGCATCATTAGCGTAAACCACTGACAAGCCTGACATTTTACCGTTACGTTCTGAATTTCTCCTCTGTATTTCCACCACCTTAAATGTACCTGCTTCTCCTCATTCTCAGTACTAAATTGTGTGTGTGATGTTTATTCTTGAACTGTTTTTTTTTAAGTGGCCCTAATGCACCGTCGTACGCCATCACAAAAAAATATATAAAATAATTTCTCTCCGAAATAATAGGCCTACGTATTCTCCACCATTGACTGTTTCACATAAAATGTTGCTTCTGGCAATATCTTTTCAGATTAGTAACTGAAATGTCAACATGTACTCATAATTTGTTTTGTACAATTAAAATTAAGTATGTTAAATAAATTAGCTGTACTAATGCATACTACAAAATAAACCAACAGAGCTGTCATACTACATGCTACATTCAAGTGTAGGAGACAGTATGCAGTGCCAACTACATACTACTTTCATACGCAGCATGTAGTAGGTGAATTAGAAAACGGCCCAAATATATCATTAACACTGTCGTGTCCTGGAGAATTGAGGATATTGAGGGCATGTTACTAAACCTTCAGTGTTTCTGGCTGGACTGTAGATTTCACTCCTTCTCTGTGACTGGAGGAGATGCTGGATGAAACCACGAGACGTCAGCAGTTTGATGATCAGATGACTGATGTGATGGCAAATTATTGGCCCAAAAATTATCCATCCTCTTATGAACACTTGAAATGTCAAAAAAATGGATCAGATAAGACACACAGATGAAGTGAATCAGAGCAAATGTTTCTCTAATTAAGGTCATTTACGTCTGACTGACACATTTTCAGCTTCTCTTGATTTTCCACCCTGACTGAGTGGAGCATGAATATTTCAGCAGGATTAGCTGTTCGGACATACTGTGTGTGATAAGCCAAACAGAATCTCATTGTACAATCTGTGTGGCTTCATATTGTCTCACACGGTCGGGCAGGTTTGTGAATGAACAGTGTACGGTGTTCAGAGCCGTCCTTCCTCCTGAAAACTGACATATAAACCATCAACACCCGGGATGATTGGCAGCCCGTCTCATGAATGACCTGATTTGAAGAAATGTGCACAGCCCCCTAAGGAGAAGATGCATGAAATCGTCCACTGAACTGGCAGCCCTGGCTGTGCCCCAGCCTGGCAACCCCGGACGGTAAGAGGCAGCCGCTGGCATTGTGCAGCAGCCACAGGCCTCACTCCAACCTGGCAACCGGACAGGAAGCTGATGGATGCTTCCAGACGGCCGGAGTGAGCCGGCTTCACGGTGAAGGGAAAGCCGGAGTCTGCACGAGGACGTTTTCATAACCGGAATCTAAATTTAGACAACGTGCAGTATTTCTGTGTTTACTCCCACTCTCGCTGTCCCTTTGCAGCTCAATGAAAATGCAGCAGCGATGAGGAAATTTCTTTGCATCTTGACACAAAGCCCTCACAAGCTGTTGCTAAACACACCAGAGAATATCCTCCCTCACTGCTAAAAGCCAGACGATGAAATTGAGTTTTATATAAACGTTAAGCAGCGTCCCATCCCCCGTACACTTCCTGTACATGCTTGAGAACTGAGTTTATTTCATTCTCCAAAGTTTTTTATTCACATCAGAGTTCCTGAAGTTTGCAAAGTTAAACACTGAACTTTCTCTGAACTGTTCCTCATTTTTAAACTTTGAAAGTCTCTCCTTTTGTTAGAAAATGAATATCACAGAAAGTCTGGACTTATTCACCATCAGACCTGCTCGTGGGTTTCAGTACCCTTCTTTTGCCTAAACCCAACTCTAAAGCTTAGTTTTCAATGAAGTGAAAAAACGTTGTGCCAGCTTTAGCTTTAATTGTCTTTAACTTACATTCACCCCCTTCATTTCTTAATTTTTACAACAATTATTATTACTGACACATATTTTTTTTATTATAATTCATTCATTGTTACTGTGATTATTTTCATCTTCTCACTTCTTCATTAAACAGGCATGTATGTGTGTGTATGCACTGCCTGGCCAAAAGAAAAAGTCTCCACCTGGATTTAACTAATCAAACAGGTCTGATCCTCCTGTTGGATAATTACTGCATGGGTGATTATCTTACAGCTGAAGTTATTTAACTCCAGCTGATGACATGAGCAGCTTCTCATTTCTTAAACAACCATGTCAAAGACTCATTGGGCGTCGGTGGCGCAGTGGTAGTGCGCTCGGTCAGTGATCTGGAGGTTGCAGGTTCAAGGCGACTACCCCGGGCGACACATGGTGATGTGTCCTTGAGCAAGTCACTTAACCCCATGTTGCTCCCACTGCTGCATCAGTGGAGTGTAAATGTCCATGAATGAATCCATACTGATGGATAACTAACAGAGAAACTCAGAACCATCAGTGAGTGAATGTGAGAGCGAATGGGTGTGAATGGGTAAGTGTGACCTGTGGTGGAAAGCAGCTTTGAGTAGTCCAAGACTAGAAAACAACTATAAACTGTAAGCTCATTTACATCCTGGAAAAGATGTTAGTCTGTTTAAGAAGGGTCAAATCATTGGCATCAAGCAGAGAAAACATCTAAGGAGATTGAAGAAACTACTAAAACTGGGTTAAGAACTGTCCAACACATTATTAAAAACTGAAGGATAGTGGGGAACCATCGTCTTCAAGGAAGAAATGTGGACAGAATAAAATCCTGAATGATGGTGATCTGTGAATCACTTAAAGCTACAAGCCGGCTGGCATAAAAAATGAGCAGCAACAACCAAAAACAACTCAGCTCAACTGAAAGTAACAAACACGACAGTCACCCCCCTTGTAACACACAACGGTAGCCATTTCAATTGGACCGGCGGCGAACCGGGGTCTGGTGTCGCCAGAGCAGAGCCGATTGTGGGCGAGGATTTATCTTTCTCCGCGTGTCCTCACCAGCTCAGGTTACAATGCTAACGATGTGTGGCTAACTTATGCTAAAAGCTATTGACAGAGCCCACCCGCTCCGACCAACAACGTTCAGTCATTAGCCAGTATAGGCACAGGCTAACCAGAGTTATCCAGCAGACATCTCCCACTGTAGTAAACAAAGCTATTACCTGTTCAACCAGGGGCAGAACGGCCGGTGCTGCGGTCGTTCGCCGGCCGGTGCTGCGGTCGTTCGCCAGCCGGTGGCCCGTGCTGCGGCCGGCCGTTCGGTAGCCGGCGCAGTGTTCAACAATCCCAAATCATTCTGCAGCTTTTTCCACCGTATGATTCTCCAATGTTGAGTCTCCGTTGGGACCTGTATTGCTCATATTTCTTCCTTGCTTCAGCCTTTTCCTCAAAACTTTTACGTTTCCTTCTCTTCGATGTGGAGGGTAACAGAAGCAGCCTCCTGGCCCGATGACGCTTCAGTAGCTGTGCTGCTAGCTGATCACCGGTACATGAGAGAGGTAGTGGGGAGGAGGCGGGACCATGGGCGAAACGGTGCGGAGCAGGGGAGACAGGGGATTGGATGGACTCACAGACCAATTTGAACTGCCGTTTCCGGCGTTTTTATCCATATACTCAATGGATTTTTTTCATTCTTTTTGGTCTTTATATTGCGTAGATCGGACCATAGGACCATAACCGCCGTATAAATGGTGTTATTAAAATGTACCAAGCTTCCAAATCGTAGACCGTAGCTTTAAACGTTTGGACAAATCAATCAAAGATAAACAATAGTAGAACTCAGGGGGGTGTTTAATAGTGAAAGTAAGAGCATTTCCACACACACAATGTGAAGGGAACTCAAGGGATTGGGACTGAACAGCTGTGTAGCCTTAAGAAAACCACTAATCAGTAAGGCTAAGCAGAAAAAAGGCTTCAGTTTGCTAGGGAGCATAAAGATTGGACTTCAGGGGTAAGAAGAGAGGCAGGTGAAGTGATGCACCCATCATGCCTAGTGCCTTCTGTCCAAGCCTGTGGGGGCAGTGCTGTGATCTGGGACAAATCTGTGACATTGAAGAAGCTTATTGAGACAATGAGACAGAGAATGAGACTGTGATCAAAGATAAAGGCGGGACAACAAAATATTAGAGTGTGTGACCTTGTTTTTTGGTGGAGACTTTTATTTTGGTCAGGCAGTGTATAAATAGGTGTGTGTGTGTGTGTGTGTGTGTGTGTGTGTGTGTGCATACATATGCATTTGATACTCATCTAAATATTTATGTAATATTGGAACAACAATGTGTATATTCGTCCCTGTCTGGTTCTGACCTGACCTCTTGTGGAAGGGGGTGGGTGGGACTAACATACAAATATTTTCTTCACTTTTACATTTTATGCACTGTAAATAATACATCACTTGTTTATGAAAATTTCAAATAAAATAGACTTGTGCAGAGTTTTGGCAGGTATTTTGTTATAAACTTAATGATGCTATGAGGAGTTTCTAAGTAATTACAAAAAAGTCTGACTTTTAGATATCTGCCTGATGGAAATACACACTTTAAGATGAGTTTTATAGCATCAAAATAGGTTATCTATAAATGCTATTCCTTAGATTTGTGGTTGGGTTGGACAGGGCTGGACTGGCCTGGATACTCAACTTCAGGAACAAGACAATTAAAACCAGAGCAGATTTATATTATTCAGACACATCTTAGAGCACCGGGCTGTAAATAGCAGACAATTGCCCAAGTCCCTCTGATCCGAGTCCCAACCAAGTCTCGAGTCATTTGATCCGAGTCCCAAGCAAGTCCCAAGTTTTTTCTGTTGTGGGCAAGTTGAGTCGAGTCGAGTCACAGGCTTTGTCAAGTCGAGTCGAGTCGAGTCGCAGGTTATGACGGGTCGAGTCCTTCATCATTGTTCCCCAGTCCACCCAAAAAGCACTCAGATTTTTATCTTGAAGAGAGAAACCTCATCTTCCCACACATACAACATGTACACTCTCTTTACTAATGTTAGCTTTGCTAGCTTCATATTGAGCACAGATCGGGCTAACGTTCCTGTCATATTGACCTAACGTTTGTAGGTTTCACTTACTTGGCCTCATGTGTCCTTAGATGGAGGATAAAGTTTAATGTTGTTCCCTCTTTTTCGCTTATCGAAGCGTTGCAGGTCGTGTTCTCGGTGTGTCTTTTGTTTTCCATGATTGAAATTCTTTATATGCAAAGAAAATAACTTTGGGCACAGAAGACATAGCGGTTGCCAAATTGATACCCACATCCCGCGCACCCTGCCCACTGATCATCACTGTAGCAGAAGCAGGTGTGTGGTAGGAACATATGTGTGTAGTACTGTGTCATGTGCAGGACAATAATAGGTGACGGACAAGTGTACTGTGAATGGAGCATCAATAAAGTGAACCTAAAAGGAAAGAGTGGCGTATATCTCCTGTCTGACTCTTCATACAAAGCCTGAGTGCGTGAAATTTTCTGAATCATGTTGTCTCAAGTCAGGTCGAGTCTGGAGACATTTTCTCTCAAGTCCGTGTCGAGTCTCGAGCTTTAACCTCCCGAGTCCGAGTCGAGTCTCGAGTCTTTCCCTCCCGAGTCGAAGTCGAGTTGCAAGTCGTCTCATTAGCGGCTCAAGTCGCCTCAAGTCCGAGTCCCTATGACTCGAGTCCAATTGTCTGGTAAATAGCCATATGTAGCCGGCTACAAAACTGCGATACTAAGTTTTCCAAAAATTGCTTGTTGTCAAACATCAAAAACTACCGCTACGTAACTAGAAAGAGATACATTACCTCGTCACTTTGCATCCTGTAAGTTGTTGAAAAAAGAAGTTGTAAAGCAATGCAGAGTTCTGAGGAAGGTCCGAGCTGCATTCATTAGCATCACAACAAACACACGCTTTGGCTTGGGTCACGTCTTTACGACAGTCGCTGTGGAGGAAATAGATTCTCCTCATAGCACCTTAAACAGATAAGTTACTAAAACAGGAAGATGTCATCACTTTTAGAATATTTTTTTTAATTTATTTTTTATGGGTATAGAAACTTCATGCACATAAAAGCAAAAAACAAAGCATGTGCATGTGCCTGGGAGAAGCCTGCAAATGGATTATGTGAACCACATTCAAGAGACACGAAAGTCTAAAATTAAAAGTAAACATCAGAAACAAGTTGCTTTGAAACAATAAATAAATGACATTTTTATAGGGACATGGTTGCTTCTCCTGATCATGTTGAGGTATTAAAATAATTCTTTTGTCTATTTTTTAATACAGGCTTTGACACAGGTAGAATTTAATTGAATGTATGAAATGAATGTATTTGTTTCATGAAGTTACTCCCGGATATTTGATTGAAAAATTGACAAATAGATGTTTAATGCAAGGGAAAATAAAGGTTGTTAGCTTGCCTGATTGAATAATTATGAAATATTTTAATTTCAAAATATAAATGACACCTGAGTCAGGAGCAGGGCAGTTGCTAGGAATTCTGGGCCCCCTGAAAGAATATTGGTGTGGGCCCCTCTACCCCATTCATTACAACCTTCTATTTTCCTGTTTTTCAGTGTTGACGATGCCTGGTGTAGTACCACCCAATTTGTTTCCTTTTTTACAAGTAGCGACTTAAAGATCCCATATTATGCTCTTTTTCTGCAGTGTAATATTGATCTTTGATCTCTTCATGAAGCCTTAGTAGCATGCTTTGGTCTAAAAACTCAATAAAACAAGAATAATCGCATTATTCCCAGGCCCTGTTATTGCCTCTCTGGACAGCACTCGGATTTTGTGGGCGTAACTATATGTTAATGAGCCCCCGCTGAAACCGCCCCGCACTTCCGTGTCGGCGCAGTCGGCGCATGCGCGTGACTATGTCAACAGAGCTCCGGTTAGCGTCTGTGTTGCTACATGAGGAGCGCAGCACTGAACGCATAAGAGGAACCAGGAGAGAGTCGAGGACCAAGGATAAACCGGGATGTTTCTCAGTGGTCTGTATATAAAGTTTGTTTCTTCAATGCTATAATGTTGACGAATCAAAGTTGTTCTGCCGTTCCTCTCCCCCTCCCCCTGTTGTTGTCGATGTTAGCATGTCTGTTAGCAGACGTGCAGTGCTTAGACTGGCGTTAAATAGAGTCTAGTAAGAGCTAATGTAGAGTGAGCGGGTTACTGCAGAGACGTGAATTAACTAAAACCCCGATGTGAATTAACTTTCACTTCTAAGTAACACTGAAGGGGCCGTTGCTACTGATAGTGAAATAAGACAGAGAGAGGGGTCTTCTCTGTTGTTGTGATGTGTAAATAATGTCTGGGCTCTTCAGGGCCGATCAGAGTAACAGTCTGTTTTACAGAAATAACATTAGTAATGTGACTGACCCATCAGAATACAGCATTTAATAGAGCCATAGCCTTTAGTGACAGTAACAGTAACTGAGAATGTTTATTACCTGTAACTGTGAGCAGCCAACAGTTTTCTGTGAACCTTATTTTAAAAGGTTATTTTCTTTTCTATATGCCACACAGTAGCTGTCTTAAAAACCTCTTCACTTGCATTATTGTATGTTATGACAGCTCTGTGTATATTCTTATACAATAACAGAACATTTCCTTTATATAAAAATTCTCCTGAACATCCTGTTTTCACTCTTCTCCTACACAGGTGCTCCTGTGGCAATTGTGTGAAAATTCCTACAGCCTGAAAATGTTTGTTGAATGGAGATACCAAAGGTATTGTGAAAAATCAGTGCTAAATAACAATTTAGTACATTACCTTTCCTGTACTGTGTCACTGACTTACCTGTTTTAATTAAGTAGGTCAGAGGAAAACTGCAGGAACTCCCAGTCCAACCATCCTGGACTCTGACTCTGAGTGTGTTTTTCACTACAACATGCATTCTATATTTATAGAGCAGACTATGAGCCTTTACATCTAAGAGGAGTGATGCATAAGTATTTTGATATAAACACTTCCATGACTGTTGAACAAAAATAGTAAAGATTAAAAGAACTGTTTCCTCCATCTCATTTTTTGTCTTTCTTGTTATTTAATTATTAACATTACATGTAACATATGGAAAACTGAAAACACACAAAACAGTTCATGTAGACTTTTTATTGTGAAAGATATTTTGACATATAAAAACACCAAATGTACCGGCTGGTACTCTAGACATTTTTACATAAAGGAGGTAAAAAAGGCATGAAGAAAGAAAAGGAATTTTTAAACACAAGCCATAGCCATATTGATAAAAATATGAACATATAGATAAAAACACCTATGACAGTAATTTTCATTTCTGACATAATCTTATCATGTCCAGCCCTTACAGATGCCTGGCCTACAGAGCCTTTGTGAGCTGATGCTGCCTGTGTTGTACTGCAGAGTTTCCTGATGCAGAAGACCAGTATGAGAGGGTCAGCGCTTCCTGGTATTTGGAAAAGGAGCATATGGTCTGGTATTTTCTGCAGCTCCTTCAGGTGTGGAGCAGGGTCCTGGAAAACCTTCTCAAAGACAAGGTCCAACAGTGCATCTGCATGATCTGAAATACAAGACACAAAAATATATGTTTACAAGAAATGGCACCAAAACACCTCACTGCAGTGTTGTAATTTTTTTACATAGTCTTTTATTGTCACAATATCCTTATTGATTATATATTCTCAATTCCATTTTGATAACATTTTTATTCCAGTTTCCTTTATCTTTTCCTTTCCATGCTATGCCTATTTGCCAATGTTTTTAAATGTGTTGATTTTAATAAAGAATTGTTTAACTTACGGAAAGCTGGCTCTGCTCTCACTGGCTTTGCTGTACATCCTTCCTCCTTGGATTTTGAGAAGCTGACTGTAACCAGCGGTTCACCATCAGAAGATGCTGCCTGAGGTCGACCAGCATAGACACAAGAAAGAAAAATATTTAACCTGTTAGTGTGTGAAAACACAAATAATAGCCATGCATTTTTACCTTTTTTTTAGACAAAATGTTTATTTCACGTTGTACTAAAATCTAAATAAATTACATGAGATGTTACAAATAGTTTTTGTTACTCAATAGATACATTAGGTATTTCTGGCAAGTGATAATTCAGCTGAGGACTTTTATATTTATCATTTATCTGACTGTATTCATTTGGGTTTTTTTGTGATATTCTTTGATAATTTTGATCAGACACATACCAAAAGTATGTCTCAAATAAGATACAAGCTTTTCAAGGGTTAATGAGTTTTTACTTACAAATGTCACATTATGTGATGCATTATAAAATGTCTATGCCTATATATCGTTAGTAAATAAAATGGGAGGATAATTAAATCAGACATCTTATTTGCCTCCCTCCGTTTTTCATAAATCACTGACCTGTTAGTAATTGTAACTTATCCCCAGTCACACAGCTCGTATGACAGCATTCTGTGGGCATTCCTGAGTGTTTAAACTCACAGAAATCTGATTAAATTAGTTTGGAGATAACGACATCTGCAGCGTTAGCGTCACACGTCATATACACTCCCTGTTGTTATCAATATTTACATGATCTGCTGTAACACAAAGAGGAACAAAGCCTGATCGTTTCCCTCATCCACAGCTTAGACACGAAATGAGTTTGGATACCTTCTGACATAATTTATCGATTACATTGCCTGTATTACAAAACAGCGAAGCTCGTTTCTCGTAGCATTACAGGCTAACACAATAGGCTGACCGCAGCTAAGCTTAGCCCCCGAGAGCTAACACAGATGCATCGGGGAGAGGAGGGCTGTACAAGGAATAATAATAATTATCCTCCAGCTGTTATACTCCTCTACTACTGTGAGAATATTCATACATCTAAATCTGATTAAACCTGTTGGTGATGACGATGCTGTGGCCAATAAAGCCAGTTATCACATCTACAGATGCACTGTTTTGAGCCGACGTTAGCGTAGAAATATACTTTCCCCTGTTATCAATATTTACATGCTTTGCTGCAAAACACAGAGAGACACAGCCTTCACTGGTCGTTTCCCATGTCCTCAGTTTAGACAAGGAATGAGTTTTGATACCTTCTGAGATAATTTATTAATTACAATGCCTCAGAGAGAGTAGCAGGCCTCTACTCACACAGCAGTACATCTCACAGCAGCAAAGTAATAGACAACAGACTAATATTATGGCCTAGAAAAGACACAATATGGTTAGAAAGCTTGGTTAGAGAATCCGGTAAAGTTTGAGAAATCTCATGGCGTTAATAACACCCTGGATACTGAGATCGTCCTAAAGTCTGACAATGAGGAGGAGGAGGAGACTCACATCCTTATTGTTGAGGGCTTTCTGCTTTACACCTACAAACCTTTGATCGACGTGCTGAACCAACGCTACTTTATTTCCATCCCGTATGAAGAATGCAAAAAGAGGAGGTGCTCTAGGAACTACGCAGTGCCAGATCCACCCGGCCTGTTCGATGGCCACGTCTGGCCCATGTATCTGAAACACAAGAACATCAAAGCAAAGCTTGTTTATTGTAACATTACAGGCTAAAACAACAGGCTAACCGCAGCTAAGCTTAGCCTCCTGACGCTAACACAGGAATAGCTCTTACATCTGCTCCTCTTCCCTCTGCTGTTAGCAGCTCGTAGCAATTAGCAAAATAAAAGCACACAGCATTTGGAATACTCACATTTCCAGGGTCCGAGGTTTGCTGGTGGATGGTTGGCACTGATCCTGGGTTAAGGACCAGTCTATTTGCGAGCCCCTTTGTGTACTGTCCAAAGTTTGCGGAACTGTCTGCCGTTAAGTGACTGGCACAAACATGCACATTTTTTCTTTGTTTTTCTGGCACTTTTCCATCATATATGAACTCCAGCCACTTAGTTTTTAAATCTTCAGAGTCAGGCAGCTTGTGTAAGGAAGTTTGTGGCTTGTTACAGCCCACAACACTGCAGCAGTAACTCAAGCTGAAGTCCGATGTCTCACTGCCGGTAAATCCATCATGGCTGCTCTGCACATAGCAATCTTACCAGCAGGGAGGGAGGAGTGGGCGGGGACGGGGTGGGGGTGTCTGCTCCTGATTGGTCAAAAAATTCCCCTGTGACGTCGGTACAACTCAAATGAAAGAATGCCTCAATAGGGGGCGGGATTTTACATTCACCAGCACCACGCAGCACAGGATTTGTCACTAAATATCACATTTTTTGGGCTGGGGGGAAAGCCACAGACCTCAAAATTTCACCAAAAGACTTAATAAAGTGGTTTTTGCATAATATGGGCCCTTTCACAAGCCAGAGTATTATTATGTAAATCATGTGTTATTGGTTGTCTTATTCTCATTTAACTGATTTGCAACATGCTATTACACCTCTGATTGCAAATAAACTTTCAATGAACCACTCAACAAATAGGTAGCTGCTGATTCTGGAGCAGCAGAGCATAAGGATTTATTGTTCCATTGTGTATATTACATTAAATAAACATTAAATATTATGTTTCATGGAAAACCTGATGCGGAACTAACCTATTCATGGAAAAAATCTAAATGGGCTTCTTAGTAACATAGCTCTAAGTGGACAGCTTCACTTTCCCAGAGAAAAAATATTTTTAAACAATTCAAAAGTCAGTGTTAACTGTCCAAAATTCTAAATAGTCTTTTTTCTTTGTTGCTGTCAGTTATTATGCTGTCTTTTGTTTTATGCTGCTATGAAAACAAACAACAACAACAAAACTTTGAACATTCATTTTTCAGTATTGAGACTACTCAAATGTCCCACTAATAACACATTTACAACACCGCATTGAACACATCATGGTGACGTAACTGACCTTCGTCAGATGCTCATAATTACTAAGCAGAACCTGAATGCATCATAATACAATTCAATGCATCCTCTGAGTGGGCGCATACTGGAGCACCGTCCGACAATATGGGTGAAACACACAATTACTGCAGTAGCCTCTGAATTAGTAATGTAATTAGTAGTAGGAACTGGCGATTTTTTTTA
Organism: Scarus forsteni; assembly: GCA_036419115.1. Taxonomy (NCBI): domain Eukaryota; kingdom Metazoa; phylum Chordata; class Actinopteri; order Labriformes; family Labridae; genus Scarus; species Scarus forsteni. Next base: position 13,536,252 of record JAZDUH010000536.1, read on the forward strand.
ATGAACTGGCGACTTGTCCAGAGTGTAGCGCGGCCAGATGACAGCTAACGCGGGCTCCAGCCTGCGCCCCTTCAAAGGTAAGCTGATGTTGCAGACATTAAATGAATGAAGGCAGGTAGGCAGTGTTTCAGCCGCCTTCGATAGTTTTACTCTCACCATTCTGAGAAAAAAAGCTGTTCTACTCCTGGCCTCCTTTTCAACTCTTTTTTGGTGTCCAGACTTGTGTTTTTTGGGGGCCATCCTAACCCTGCTGGAGTTCGCTCGCGCTCACTTACTTTCACTGAGGAAGAACGCATCTTGGTGTGGACCAAACCATTTTTAAGAAGGGGCAAAGGTGGTTATTGAAATAGGCTAATTAAAATTAGAAAATTGCATGCCTTGTGGCTTTGTTTTAATTCGGATTCATTCGTATGAATATATATTATTTCAGTGTATGTATAATAATTTTGTCATAGAAGCTACTGGGGGCTGTGTGTGGGCCCTAGAGGGCTGTGGGCCCTCATAATCGTCACCACCTTTACCCCCTATACGACGGCACTGGTCAGGAGTAAATGAGTGTTTCCACTTGTGTTTCACGCCAAAAACACTTTGCACCTGTATAAAATTTGGCCTCAGAGTCAGTGACGTCACAGTCTGCTGTGAGCTTTTCCAAACAGACTGTGATAGGTTGACGTGTTCAGTAAAAAACTAAAGAGAAAATCGTGTATGTGCTCTGATCGAGGGTTCACTCTGCAGGGTTACAGTCACAGGATAACTTCTGTTTGATATCACTGTTCATATATATTTATATACTGAACATTCTTATAAAGATATGATTAGGCAACCATTGACTGTTTTTTCAGCAGCTTATTTATGTAAATTTTCTAATCCCTCCTCTCGTCCTGCCCTGTGTGGATCAAAAGTTTCTGACTCAAAGCTCCCAAACTCTGCAGCAGCACAGCTCGGCCCCTCTGCTGTGAAATCCTCTGAGCGTGTGTGTGTGTGTGTGTGTGTGTGTGTGTGTGTGCGTGTGTGTGCATGTGTGGGGTGCTGCTTCGGTGTGAGGTTGATCTGCTTGACTCCTTTAGTGTTGGGGCTTTGAGTCACTCTGTGGCCGTCCAATTATCTTTGAAGGCTGAGGCTTTTTGCCTCAAGGCAAACATTCAGAAAAGAGCCAATAACAGCCGACTCCGAGTGTCCCTGCTGCTGATTACATGAACTGAAACTGTTGTGAAATGTTTTGACCTCAGCCAGCGTCACCTTTCCTAAAGTCTTTTAAGGCCTTTAATCAGTTTGAGGACTTTTTCAAGATGTGGCGGACACTTCAGACTGAGTCACTTTGAAGGTGGAACATATTTTTAAGCTTGGAGGTGGGTTTGAAACCGAGGCTGAATAAAACTGAAGAGCTGTTCGACAGAGTTTAACCTTGTTCCTCCATTTTCAGTTTATCAGGGGTTTAGGTGCTTGTTGGCATTTATTTACAAATCATTTATCCAAGACAGGAATCAATATTTGATTATGACTGTTTACATTAACAGTACCTCCGTTAGCTTGCTTTAATATGTTCGCCATCTCCTCCGTGTGGCGAATAACAGAGGGTTTGCAACGTTAGACAAGTTAATGAATGATTTCTGAAGGCAGCTGTGCCTCACCTGAAGCCCCATGGAGAACTTCACGCAGCTGCCCCTGTAATATACCTGTGGCCAAATGCAGTTGCAGGCTTCTATTGATTGGCACATGAGAAGGCGAATCAGCAGCGAGCTTTAACATGCAGCAAGTTTTATGTTTTTATTGCTCAGATTAGCGACAGATCTGGAAACAATGTTGATTGACTTGTAAATAGACAAATCTTTTATCTAAATTTAACGAACTCAGCTTAATCTGTTCGAGTTTTTTTGGTTTTTATCTTTCTCTGTTTTAACTCCAGAATGATCTTTTAGTAGTTTATCCTCTTGTTTTATTGTTCTTCCTAAGTGTTTATTCCCCTGTTTGAACGTATTGTCGTTTCCTTGAAGTGATTCACTTCTCATTACAGCACCCTTTTATTATTTGTTACTTTTTTCCTTCATTTAATTTTTATGAGGGATGCACGGTATTGGATTTTTGCCAATATCCAACACACAAAATGTTTAATTCATGTTCACAGTTACTGATACCCATATTATTGGTCAAGAGCACAAAGCCTGTTCTTAAGAAAAATTGACTTTTTCTGTATGTGTTGCAGTATATTTTAGTGAGGAACATGTGCAAAAAATGAAAAACAGCATTTTACTTTTGCAAAAATGAAACCCTTGATTTTTAAATGTACCCGTGCAGTGATGAGAAGTTGCATCAATATTGTACATTTGTGTAATTTGTCGATATTCCAGCAGATATATGTGGCTGATACATATTGGCAGATATTTCACTACTGGCAGATAATAAACTTTTTAGGCTCAGATTGGTCATTACTGATGTCAAACCGATAATATTGTGCATTCCATAATTTTAATTCTATTTGATGATATTTTTAATTTGACACTTTAACCTAACCTCCAGCATTTAATCAATTTAAACCTTAAAGATGGTGTTTCCTTGGTGCGTACTGGGTACAAAAATGTTCTTGTCCTTCTTCTGTGTAGGTTATGGTTAGCAGGGTGGGTTAGGGTTGTACTTCCTGTTATCATCTTTTAATTTACCTGTCTGTAAAACACTTGGTGCTACATTTTCTTGAATGGAAAGTGCTATATAAAGTTTAATTGATTGATTGAAATCTGTGTTGCAGGCACGGCTAAATGTTTAGGTTGGTTGATTAGAAAAAAGTCCCAGCTAAATTAGGACATCTGTTCACTTTAACAAAGGCCAGTGTGAACTCTTAAACAGTAATGGATAGGTCTGACAGTCTTTGATGCCAACTTATTAAAATGCAGGGATGCTTCCACATTAAGGTGATGAAATGACTCCATTCGATCACCCCTGTCTCTGCAGCCGGCTGATCTCTGCAGTAAAGCAGCAGATGTCTCTGCGTCCTGTCAGCTCCTCATTATAACCCGCGGCAAACAACTCTCTTATCTGCACATTTTCATTTCATTATCACACCAAGCGCTAATATTTAGAGAGGGTGCACTTAGAGCCTTGTATCAGTCAGAGTAAACAGAGAAACACATCCCCACACGGCTGTAACCCAGGAGCCGAACAGACACCAGCAAGCTGCGGACAGCCAGGACAGGGCGGATCGATTTACAGAGGTGAGGACACAAACATGACATTTTTCATAATCATGTTAGTCCAATCATCCTCTGTGCTCTTATAACACATCCCTGCAAACTGGATTTCTGTTCTGGATGGTATCTGGCAGGGTCCTCCACAACTAGACTGCAGGTCGACCTAAAACCTTTGTCCTCGTCCATGCCATGAAAAGCGTGTGACATCTACTGTTTGATTACCAAAGGAGTCTGCCAAAGGATGCTCCATACTGCACATCATCTCAGCTGAACTTTAGCTCAAACTACTCACAGATCCTGTCCCAATGCTCCAAATCAGAAATCCTCAATAAAATAATAAAGTTAGGCGAGAGCAGATAGATTAATTATAAAGAGTGGAGACATTTATTTAGGCAGTAAAAATGCTGTTTCCTGCAGAGTCATAACACCTCCAAGGTTCCTGCAGCCAGCCTCAAGTGGACACTTGAGGAACTGCAGCGTTTGTCTCTTCCACATGAGCAGAGGTTTCAACTGGTCTGTTGTTTTTTTTTTAAATTGAGGTTTTTCGCCTCTTTTTGTTACAAAAAAATCTGCCCACACATAAAATTTTCAAAATCATTCTCAGTGCTGTTGATATTACATATTGATGCCCATGACGGGAAAGAGTTAAGAAAATCCTTCTGCAAAGACCGTTCAAGTTCAAATTTATCCCAATAACATGAAGTCTGACTGGTGTTACGGTTTAACTAGTTACCGAATTAAATGAAACTGCATGTACCGGCCAACTTTTGGATCAGAGTCCTGCACATGTCCATATTCTCCAAACCAATTTCACACTTCTTATCCCAAATTACCAAACAGTCTGCCTGCAGAGCATCACGTCCACACAGCAGCTTTTGCAAAGCCCTGAAATCTTTGAACACAAGAAGAGAAGCTTCCTGTCCGATGTTGATTTGCTGTAGACATCAACATTATTTTCACTATTTCAGCTGATTTTTAAAATGATCCGGAGATTCTTGAGAGCTAGTTTTCCTGTGTTGGAGTTGACAGCTCCTGCTGTGATTCACTGCATATTGCAGGCTGTGGAAACCAGAGGTGGGAGAAAGTCACTGTTTTGCAAGTCTCAAGTCTTTCAACCCAAGTCTCAAGTCAAGTCTCAAGTAAAGACGAGACAAGATAAGTCAAGTCTGAAGTCACAGGCTTAAAATTTTCAAGTCCTTCCAAGTCATAAGCACCGTTGACCAAATAAAAAAAAACAAAAAAAAACAGGACAGTTTCATCACTTTATAAAAAACAACCAGGACAGTCAGGGCAGGACATGAAAACAGGTCATGGGAAAACAGGACACTTGGTCACCCTGGGCCGAAACTTTACAATTATTTTCAGCTAACGCCAGTCTCAGTTTTTAGCCACAGCGAGTTTACGAGCGAACATATACCGTTGTTGTTGTTGATGCTAAGCTAAAGTTACCCAAAAGGATTTCACAGCAGGTACCAGACCAACTTACCTTTCTTTGTGCAGCTTCAGGTGCCGAACAAAGTTCAACGTCATCGCCTCTCCGTCTGTTATTCTGCAGGTTTTACAAATGCAAATGTTTGCAATTTGTTTTTTGTTTTTGACATCGTAGTTTATGAATGCAAATGAAATTATCCTTGGTAGCATGGTTCAGCATCTCTGGGTTGTTCCCACACTCCTGCAGTCTTGCACTCAGGGAGGTAACTGTGTAATCCACACCCTCTTTGTTTATTCTTCTAAACCCTGATTGGACGTTAATAGATGCATTCAATGGGGCAGATCCTTTGGGAAAAAATATTGTCTTGGTGGAAATGACAATAATCAGTCAGTCAAATACTTTGAACGGGAGCACATTTTCTAAACACTCTTACTGAAAATTTCAAGCATTTTCAAGTCATCAGACTAAAGTCAGAGTCAAGTCCCGAGTCACTGATGTCAAAGTCCAAGTCGAGTTGCAAGTCTTTGATGATATTGTCAAGTCGAGTCCAAAGTCATCAAAATTGTGACTCGAGTCTGAGTCGAGTCTAAGTCACATGACTCGAGTCCACACCTCTGGTGGAAACCGACTGAGGGCGACTGAAACGCCATACAGGTGGACTATGAAGGAATTTGGGTACGAACACTGACCCAACCTCCACCCTTAAATTTCCTTATGCCGATTTTGTGGGTACCCAAGGGACTCTGATTTAGATGTGAAAAAACATCAGATTTTTGACAAAACAAGGTCCACAACCTGTAACCTGTTTCCTTATAACCCTGAACCACACGTAAAACATTTCAATAATAGATGTTAAAAAATAAACCACTTCACCACTTATGCAGCTTCAGGTGAATGTCCTGTTCTGAGGGGCAGGTGTGAACACATCACAGTGCATGTGTAAAAGAGGCTGCTGAACAACAGGTTCATCGGAGCTTGTTGTCAAATCATGAAACAGTGTTAATTTTAAAAGCACTTTTTTAATTTAGTTTAACCCTTTCATGCATGTTGCTCACTACAGTGGACAAATATATGGAATAACATTTATACCGTTTAGGCTGCAGTACCATGTCCAACTACCAGGTGGAAAATACTCAAACCATTGTCTTAAGTTTCATGAAAATCATATTATTAAACATTTTTACCATATGGAGATATTGCATCTTAAATCTAAAATAGCTAACAAAGGTTCTGTATTCAGATTTCACATATTTTTGTATGTTCATTTTAAATTTTAGTGTAATTCACAAATGCATAGTTTCATTAAACAGCAATAACTCATACATTATGGATTTTGCTCTTAATAAATGTTTGTCAAGACGTGTTTGTGGATTTTTATTAAGTTCCACTTAATTTCTATTCATGCTGTTAATGCATGGTGTCCACTGTAGTAGACGATGCATAACACATGCATAACTCCCTAAAAATATATAATGAAAAAAATTCAACATGATTTTTAACTTATTGAAAAGTTAAAAAAACAAAAACATTTAAACAGTTTTCCTTTGTGATTAAATAATTCATGCATGAAAGGGTTAAGTTATAATCTTTTGCCAAATGTTTGTTAATTTCACATTTTAGTTGATGAAATCTGCTGTAAATTTAGTTGAATAAAATATGAAATGTAAAGGGTAAGGCATTTTTATGAAACATCTACTAACCCTTTATTAAATGTTAGTAAAGTCTGAATGTCTAAATGAACAGAAACAAATGTTCCTTTGTGTGAAATGCAGTCACCTTTATTTAGGCTACCTGGCAGAGCATCTCAGTTACAATACCAGAACTGACAACAAACAGTGAACCTGCTCTACATGAATATATCAATTCATAAAGAGAGCAGCTCTGATTGGATCGCTCCGCAACTTATCCCACCACCACCAAGCTAAGGCAGCTGTGATTGGATGTCCCTCTGAACTCATCCAACCTTTAACACAACCAAAGTAGCTGTGATTGGATAGATTCATCACTTGTCTCTACTTCCTACATGACCATATTAGGTCTGATTGGATTAAGTCTGTCAGACATTTTAGTCTAGTTTTTATTTGTAGATGAAAATGTCAGTTTAGTTTAGTTTGAGTTTTTGTCCAATTTAGTGCAAGTTTTAATCAGGGGAAAAAGGTTGTTTATGAAAACTATGGCAAAACTAAAAAGTCAACAACGTTAAGACTGCTGTGGTGCAGCATTGGTGCAGCAGACCTGGTGAAGGCCAGAGTTTTAAACTCATTCATGGCCTTTTGAGTGAACACAAAGTAAACTCATCATTGATTTTGCAGACTGTTAAAGTTCACTTAGCCCCAGCACAGAAACAACTTTACCCCAAACTTGAGCTCCACACAAAGTTCTGTCTTTCTTTCAGCATGATGATGATAATGACAGATAATGTTGTTTACCGCTGCAGATGAATCACTCTGAACGGCCGTGGTTTGAATTCTGACTCCCTCAGAGTTAACAGTCTGATCTAATCAGAGCCGTGGAGAGTTCCTCACTCCAAAAACAAACCTGACCCTTTGGCTTTATCAAACTTAGCATTTTTTCTGTTCACTTGAAATGTGTCTCCTCGGAGTCTGAATATTGATGAGACTCTCCGCTGTGGTCTGCAGTAAAGTGAGCATTGGCTGCCCTGTTGAACTTCAACAGTCTGATGTTTACATCCTTCAGTTATCAGATTCAGACAAAGATTCTCTCCATCAGACCGAGAGCGGATCAATTAACAGGCAGAGGGTTGTCGAGCCAATGGAGAAAACAACATTTAGTTCTTAAAGGAAGAAAAAACATTTATTTCTTAAAAGTTTTGAACAGAATAACTGAGTCATTAAACAAGGGGATAGATCAGTATAATTAAATTTGTTCAGTTTTGTTTTTATAATGTGTCTGAGAGCCTGCGGATGGAAAGTTTCACCGCCTCCATCATCATAGAAACATGAAGCTCACTGGAGAGTTGTGTTATGACCTTTCAACAGGCCACACATCCAGATCTTGGACCTTCTCCATGTGGAGAAGTGGAGAAAGTCACGAGCTGGCAGGTTCAAATAGATTTACAGAAATCATCATTAAACCAACGCTAAGTGGTTTTTCCACCCTAATATAACAGGTGTAATGACACCTCTGTCATGGTCTGAGGGTCACTGGCACTATGTAACTTCAGTGTGGATGGTAGAAAGACTTCACCCTAAAACTACACAATTTTACACTTTACTACTTTAAAGCATACGTCACTTCCCCCTGGAGGCGAAAGCTAAATGTTGGGCAAAGGAGAATATAAAACTGTTTTTTAATTTTTAAAACAGATTTAATGAGCAAAATTTACTTTAAAGTAAATACACTCTTATTTTCCTGATGGAAACAGGGAGCTCTGGCTCACACTCCTGCACAGTAGGTGGCAGTAATGCTCCTTTTACGTTGGATACCACCAAACAAGAAGAAGAAGAAAGCTGAATGTAGAGTTGTTATCATGGCAGAAGCAACAAAAAACCTAAATAAAAGAAAAGTTTTGTCGGAGAAGACGATACAAAGAAAACTGGAGGGTAACAAGCTAAAAACCCGGACAGGGATGAACACTGGCCCGCCGTTTACTCGCTGGTGTGAGCTGGAAGACGAGGAGGGATGTCTGACCGATGCTGATTTAGCCCTGTTGTTGGGCTTGTAAGTACATAATGATTTATTCAAATTAGAAACATGATCCGACTGAACCTGATCAGTCCACATGTTTCTTTTGTCTCTTCGGATGTCCTGTCGACTTCTCCTCCCTCTGTATGTCAACAAATGCACGTTGGTGAGCGACAGTGCAGTTACACTCAACAACCACAAAGGGCACTAGAGAGCTGAGAGCTGGAAACTTAGTGCTGCTTTAAACTAAATGGATCTTTGGGTGCAGGTTAAGTGGAGTGGTTATAAATCCAGTCTGTACCCAGTTTGCACATCCACTGTCTCTCTCTTTGTCAATAAAAGGCACAAAATGTCCCAAGAAATAAACTCAATAATATTCTGTTCTTGTGGGCTCCCCACAAAACCTCTCGCCCTTACAGAGATATAACCTCCCCCATCCTGCAGCCATGAAACAAAAGGTCAGGGGCAAAATTAGTATTCACAACCATGAAAAGCGAGCAAATGTGACCTCAACCAACATGTAGGAGAGACTGAATTTCAATGATGCCCTTCATCTGACCTTCTACCCTGTGGCCCCTTGTGTCGACAGACCCAAGTGTAAGTCAATTCATTCAATTGTTCTGTTGTTTTATTTGTGATCCCAGCTGTGTCTGAGTGGCCCTCCATAGCCACAGCATTACTTCAGTCATTTTAGGTTCATTTGTTTCTGATTTATATTGATTAAATTACTAGTTTATTTTGATCTCAGTCCTCATCCGCACTTGATAATCAGAAAACCCATCAGGACACACCCCACCATTTATCAACGTTCATGAGGTCGTTTCCTTTTTGCTCCACTTTAGATGAAGACTGAGAGCGGAGAGACGTTTCCTGAGATGCTCACAATAGCTGAGACAAAACTACTTACCTCAATGGCGAGGTGTATATTTGTAATTATTCCGATTAAGTTATGTTTGCTTGTAACTGTGTCCGCAGTAAATTATTCACTTTGCATTGGTCATTTTTGCTTTGTAAAGAACTTATCAATTGATTTTGACCTTTTGTAGATCAGTTTTTTTTTTTTTTTTTCCATTTGAACTAAAAGACTGAAGACCCATGATGGCGATCTAGAGCTGTGGAGTTTTTATTTTCCTTCCCGGTAGGAGAAATTCACTCCACAAATTTTTTTTTCTTGAAGTTATTTCTTTTGTTGGTAAAATTGTGTATTTTTCCGATTAACCAATCAGAAAGCAGATATGCAGGTCAACCGGCTGGTTAGCTTGCCCGTTAAGGGTTACCCTGGGCATGAATTCATTTCTTTTATTTCAAAACAAAAGTTTTGTGTTTTTTTTTCTTGTAAGTAACCATATCAGTGGGGAAAATTTAGATATGTTGCAGATTACCCAGTTTCTGAGAAATCATCAATACATTTTTTGTCAACTTCTTTTTCCCTTCAACTAAGTTATGATTATGATTAGAGGATCCGGAAGTATGTGAAAACATGTATTTCTCACTCCAATTTATGCTTTTACTGTTGGATTTCAGAGCTAAGCAGCAACAATTTATTTTAACTTTTTCTTCTAGTTCTAAAAATGTATAAATTTATGTACAGCAGCGTCACCAAGTGGATACTAATGGTGTTATAAATGCTCTTCTGAGAGGTGAATAAGGACAAACAGACAGAGATGGACTTATAGGCCCGGTTTCACAGACAAGGTTTATACTAAGCCAGGCCTAAGTAGGCCTAAGTCAGACTAGTAAAGCTGGGTCATTTAAGTGGCTTGCATGAGCGTGGCTCACATTTGTCTTAGTTAGTCCTAGACTGCTGAGTCCTGGAGTAAGCTTAAATGAGAGCATTAGGATAATGGTGCTCATGAAAACCTGGAATGGAATTGAGGACATCTTTGCTGGAGGGAATTTTTACACCAAACAATGGCTGGAGCTAAAATAACACATTCAATTAACTATACTATGAAAAAACTGTACTTAAAGAAATTGTGGGATATCATGCTGTTATTGAAAGTAAAGTCCATACTGTTGTTATGAAAATGTAACTACAATAATGGTACAGCAACTGCAGGTGAAGTTTGTCTATTATGATCTGTAAATCACAGATATCATATCGTTTTGTGACATTGTTTATATTGAATGATATCTGCCTTAAAAGACTGTGTGAAAGAACTTCAAATTAAATTTGAGAGTAGGAATGCAGAGGCCATAAGAGAGAGATTTACTACTGGTGGTGGAACCCCCACCAAGTAAAGATAAGACCATTGAATTGGCTGACTGTCGACTGGAATAATAGAGAACCAGCAAGCTCTGGATGGTACACCAGATGATGACCATTTGGACAATGGACATGATGAACTGTGAACAAATGGTAAATATACCATAGAAAGTAAACTAGTTACCTTATTCTGGACATACAGATGATTCCACTGTCTGTGTCTGTTTTTTTTTATTCTAAGGGCCATGTGAGTTTTTGTTCTTTTCCTTAAGGAAATACTTCTAACCCTGGTGGAAGACCTAGTGCTCAGTGTGCATCCTTCACATCTGGAGTGGCATCTCAGGGAAAAGATGCCACCATCTTTCAGCAGTAATAACAAAAATGTCCATGCATAAAAACTCAACCTTAGAATCTCATGAGCAGATAGTGAATATTTGAAAGAAGATCGTGACATGAAAATGAGAATTCTACAGGTTGAATTGGATAAGAAATTAGAAGAGAGCACTGTTCAAAGAAAGATGCATGAGGCAGCCGTCTAATGTAATGAAATACTAGTGAAAGTAAAACTTTTCTCACTTGGCAGGAGTGTGAGTATTGTAGTTACCAAAACCTACATTTCATAACAGCCTTGGTTGAGTTTGTTTGTTATTAAATATTTCAGCACACTATTTATGGATGTTGTATACAACAAACACTATTTAGGAAAAAACAAATCAGTATATATATACTCTATGGTAAAATGTTACTTTTACAAAGTGAAGTGCTGCAATGTGAAAGTAGCTCTGAGCGCAAGCACTCGTTGGTTATTTTCTGCCACCAGCACGGTCTGGATCATTATGGTCTTCCTTTGGAGGGTTAGGACAGTTGTGCTTCAGGTGGCTGTGCAGCGCAACTGTAGCAATTATCACCTTGCAGCAGAATCTTGGCTCAAATGAAGTGTATTGAATATACACTGGAATTGATTATGTTGCCCTCTTTCAAACTTAGCACACAATGACAAGCTTTAAAAAATCTTTGAATAAAGTGTTGCTCCTTTCAAATGGGAGACAAGTTTTGAAAACTCTAAATTGGGACGCCAGGACATTGGTGGATAACCAGTTCTTATGGTTCCTGTACACCTCAGCATCAGGAGTTGATGGACACTGGATTTCAACATGACACCCATCTATATAGTCAATCATCCTGGTAAGTTCCCATATGCATAGAGTTACACTTTATATTTCATTTGCTCAGCAGCATCAGGGATCTTGATGTATAGATTTTTCAGTTCACAAAAGACACTGCAGGCATCATGAACACACTGTTGCTTCACTAACACCAACCAAATCACCAGTTTCATGGTGAAAGGTTCCAGATGGCCAAAATCTTAAAGTGATCAGGACTTGAATATCTAGGCTCAAGCAAAGTAATCATCTCAGTACATTGTCTTTGTACAGAATCGGTCTTGGACAGTTATTTCAATAAACTGATTCCATGGATTACTCCTATCCACAAGTATTTGTCTGTCTGGTCTCTGCAGTGAATACTGGTATTCATTTAGATTTTCCAAATACTCCATGCTCCCAAACCATCTGTGCTCCCTTTCACAAGCAGCAGTAAGCCAAAGTTAAACCTGCGTCTTTGCAGGATTAATATAAGCTTCAATTTAGTCCTGGAGTAGCTCTAATCCACCCTCTTGCAATTGGCTTTGTTTAATCCAGAACAGACAAAATCTATGACTATTTTAAGATTAATCCATGCAAGTGACTTAAAGTTAAGCCAGCTCAAACTGCTTTTTAGTCTTGGACTAGGCTTAAGTCTTGTCTGTGAAACCGGGCCATAGAGTTTTAAATACAGTGGTATGGTGTCAAAAAGTCAATCATGTTGTTACAATGCCAGTAAAAGAGTTGAAGCTGTTAAAGCTGAGTTAAATTAAACAGATGTGCAATTGAATGTAATTGTTCCTAGCTAAAGCTTAAACTAGAACGGAGTTATCTGTACTGAAAATGACCTTCTTGGTTGAATTAATTTAGCTTTATTAGATAACATTTCTTTTAAGGAACTTACATTTTCTGAAGAAGCCCTAACCTAAAATGATTTGCATTAATCATTATCGTTTTTCTAAAGTGACAGTGCTTGATTAAGTTATTCTTCAAAAGTTGTTAGTTTAAATTTCATTAATATAAATAAAACAATCCCCTGTTGTTACACAAATACATATTTTATTTTTCTAACATCAGTGTCAGCATCAAACCTGCTGAACCATAAGGACGAACCGAAATAATCCTCTGCTCCTCCATCTTCACATCATTCAAATGTGGAAATGAGGAGTGCTGCCAGATCTTACCAGTGTAAAAAGGTTTCTGTAAACAAGTTGCAAAATAGCGCCCCCCTCAGATTATGATGTCTGATTAGGTTTGTGTAGGACTGTGGAGGCGCTACAAATCTTTGTCCAGGCTACTCTGGCCTTTTGCATGTGTAACGAAAAGTTTTGGTTTAAAACCTTGCTATGTAAGTTTGTTTTGCATTCTCCTTGTTGTTTCTCTGTTTTTTGTAAAACACTTGTGTTACAGATGCTGTATAAAAAGTTCTTTACAAATAAAGGTTTACTGACTGATTGGGAGCTAGAGAGAGAGGAGTGCTGAAACCATGAGCACGCCGATATTAACAAGTTAATAAAAAGAACTTTACACAAAGTGTAAATCAGCAGATCTGGCAACGGTGTAACAGCGTGGCCTGTCTTACCTGTGTGTCTGTGATCACCTGATCTGACCAAGTGCCCGTGTTATGAAGAAAAAACGGTCCAGTTGGTGATGTGTGACTGTGTGACTGCGTCGGCTCACTTCAAACACGATCAGAGAAACTCAAACATTTACACTCAAACAGACGATGGGCTCGTGGTGTTGACCCTCCAGAGACTGAAATCATCTCACTTTATGACCTCTTAGGCCAGCTGATCCTCATTGGCTGTCACACCTCACAGGTGCACTCCTGATGAGCAGACAGGCTGTGAGCAGGTGAGGCAAAGATCCAGGTGAAACAAATCAGCAGGAGTTCAGACCGAGGCTGAGGCCACACGCATCAATCAATCTTTATCGGTACAATAACTGTTATCCCAAGACACTTTACAGCAGAGCAGGCTGAACACAAACTCCAAATCTGTGACTCTCCAGACTGGACCACAGCGGGGTCCACTCCTGTCACCTAAGAACACAAACTGAGGCTCTGACTCTCCAAACTGGACCACAGCAGGGTCCACTCCTGTCAGCTAAGAACACAAACAGCAGACTGTTAAGTGTCTCCTGGTCTGATGAGTCTGGATTTCTGCTCCACATTCAGAGTTTGGTGTGAACATCATAAAACATGGATCCATCCTGCCTTGGATCAGCGGTTCAAGCTGCTGCTGGTGGTCCCTCAGTCCCACCTGAGTATGGTTCAAACCCCACAGCCTGGCAACGAGGATTGTTGCTGACCATATCCATCCCTTTATGACCACAGTGGACCATCTTCTGATGGAGACTTCAGCAGCTCCATGTCTCAGAGCTCAGATCAGCTCACACTGCTTTATTCACTCCAGAGGCTCCACAGTCACCAGATCTCAGTCCAGTAGAGAAGCTTTGAGATGTGGTGGGGAAGGAGATACTCTGTTACGCTGTCATGGAGAAATGGACCAACATCTCTGTTTTAGCTCTGTGTTAACCTAAAGCCCAACCCTGAGACAACAAGGTGTACCTAATGAAGTGGCCAGTAAGTGTATGGACTGTAGTACCAGGATGAATCTGAATATTTTCCCTCCTGACATATTCAAAGTCAGACATCTTCTTCTCTGCTGTCACAGATGTTGTTCTCGACTCTCAAACACTCCTTCACCGTCTCAAACCTCAGACTCAAACGTCCTGACGAGCGGCTTATGAAACCGTATCAGAGGAGGGACAGCCGGGTCTGATCAAATAAGAGCTCTAAAGTAAGGAGGCGTCATAAAAGAGAGGAAATGTGATTAAAAATGTCTGCTAAAACTCAACTCAACTTTATAAAGCACTTTCAAAACAACCACAGCTGAAACAAAGTGCTGTACATAAGTTAACAAGACATAAAATGATTTAAAACATAAAGCAGATATAAACAGTAAAAGGACTAAAATAAATCCATGTAGCCAGATTTAAATTTATTTCTCATGTAGTTACTACTGTTTCCACCATAATAAAGCTGTAGAGGATTAAGGTACAACTTAGATAAAAACCTGAAATGTCTTTTTGGTTACAAAAATTAAGCTTAGACAGACTGTTTAGCAATAACAGAACAGTAGCCGCTCTCTTCACTTCTGTATAAAGAAAAAGATGTTCCGCCTTCTAATAAGTGGATGTTGAAAAAGTAATTTAAATGACAAAAATGAAAAAATATGACTTTGAATTAAAATGTAACATGGATAGAAATTGAAACACTTCATGTAAGTTTCTCTCTTTAAAAATGCTTATTTCAATCACAAAATCTGGCAACCTTGCTAGCTGCAGCAGCGGTGAGTCTGGAGCGTCTGTGGAGTTCAAACTGGAGTTTTCAGGATGGAAGTAAAAGAAGTAAAAGGCAAGAACACACATGTGAAGTGTCCATTATGTCCTAAAGCAAAGTGTTTGTCTGTTGTTAGTAAATCTAAAATCTAGAGACCAAAAACAGCGAGAACTCCACTGATGATGTCAGAGCTGCTGCAGCAGGTAACAACAAGGAAGGACACAGAGACGGAGACACACAGTTCAAGAGGAAAAGAGTTTTCAGAAAAGTAACACATCAGTTACTTTACCTGGTAACTAATTACATTTATGAAGAAGTAATTCCTAGGTAACTCAGTTACTTTTTAGTAAGTAACTAGTAACTATAACTAATTACTTTTTTAAAGTAAGGTGCCCAACACTGCACATTACATAACCATGATTAATGTCTCCTCATCCAGAGAATAATATTCATGATAAAAAAGATTTTGAATCTTAATGTTTATCATTACGGAGCCCCTGAAGGACACTGGCAAAATAAATAAGAAGTTTATTGTGAGCATCGAGCACCATCCTGTGCAGGGGCCTCATGATTTTTATTTAAGTTACATATAGTGTCATAAAAGGTATGAATTAAAGTATTTTACGGGATATTATGATTGAAAATAAAGACAATGCCATCAAATGTATGAGGTCTGCTGACTAATGATCATAAAATATGGATGTTGATCTACTTTATTTCATACTACAGTGTGTGAGTTAAGACGAAAATCTTAACTGCTTTGAATTGAAGAAAACTTTATTAATAGTTAATTCATTCTTAGGGCCCCAGACAATTGCCTGTGTTTGCCTAATGGTAAATATGCCCCTGGGTATAGTAAAATAAATATTTAACAAGTTAATTTTAGTTCAGTTTGCATCAAAGTTGTCCAGAATAATAAATCACAATGATACTGTAAATTAAAATACAATAAAAATGCAGTTTTTTTAAATTACAGTTATTATGCTGTTAATGAAAATAGAGTGATGTTCCTGTAAAGGCATTTGCCGTTACACACTGGCATCTTGTTGTCAGTAAGTTACTGTAAGATTGACAGCAACATTTCCAGTGAACCTCAAACCAAAATCATCTGGTCTTCAAACAAACACCAGCTTTGGACTTAAAGGATTCCTGTTTTCTGAATGTAGACTAAAGAGTTTAGCATCCACGTTTCTTATGTGTGGGATGAAGTGATGAAGACTTAGACATTTTCTCAGGGAACTTCGTCTGATGCCAATCAACCATTTTGTGAGCAACAGAAAACCAGGACAGCTTAAATGCCTCTTTGTGTTTCAGCTGACATGAACAGACGGCCGTCTTTGTTCTTAAATCATCTCGAGAGTGAAGCGTCACTTTGTTTGGGTTTGAGAGGATGATGCTGTAAAGACAAACAGTATAGTCAAACTCTGAGATGACTTTCATTTTCAGACAGATTTATGTTGGCGTGGGGGTCGAAGAAAACAAGATGTTTTACTCAAAGTGAACATCCAACCATCTCTAGTTCGGCTTTTTTGGAAAGTTAAGTTCTTTTGCTGAGGTGTGAAAGCTGACGAGAACTCTGGAGTGGACCAAAGAACAAAAACACAGAATAAAATGAGCAGAAATAAAAGATAACATTTACAGGAAAGCAAAACAAGACTGGAGGCTATAAAATAACAAGAATATAAAAAAGATAATAATGTCTATATTTTTTGGGGGGGCATTTTGTGCCTTTATTGATAGGAGAGAGACAGTGGATAGGCTTGTGAAAGGGGGAGAGACAGCAGTGGAAGAAACTCTGCAAACTGGTTACAGGCAGGATTCAAACCTGGACCGGCAGAAGCACGTACATTGGGTGCTCACCACTACGCCAAACCAGCACCCCATAAAAAAAGATAATAAATGTAGAATAAATACCAGCAAACACAGGGATGAGTCAGTAAAGAGGGGAAGCTTCAAACTACATAAAACTCTGTTCCCCTAAAAACGAGGCGTCCCATTTGCTTCCTAGCCGAATACAACAACAGCCTGAAAGCTACAGATGGAGAAACTTTAATTTCCTTGTCCTAGCTCAGACCTCACAAAGTCTCTATTGTCCGATACGATGACTGTACGGCCTTGACAGAGAGAGTTTCTGATCCAGAGCAAAATTTCACAGGATGAGGGAGTGAAGGGGGGATTGAGCCTCTGTTTGCAAAACATTCCAGGAGATAGTAGATTTGTCTGCTCAAGGTCAGGCAGACGGGAAGCCATAACAAAAAGAGATAAGGAATAGTTTGGGTCAGGCCAACTGTAATTTTCCATCAGCCTCTCTAGTCTTTTGGTCTCTCACGATGATGTTCCGAATCCGTGGGCCCATTCAGCCGAGCCGAGCTGTCAACTTCTCCAAGGTGTTGTCCTGCTTGCGAACGAGTTGGAGAATCGCATCAAGCTTGTGATTGAGCTCACAAATCGCTTGAGTCTGAGTGTTGACAGCCCTGCACATTCCTTCAGTCATGACAGGCAGCTTCTCCAGAGCTAAAAGTGCTGCCATCTTCTTCTTAACTGTGTGATAGATCAGGAAACTGCTAACTCCAGACAGCAGGAAACCTGTTATCATAAATCCAATTATGTAGGCATCTTCCACATCCTTGATGGACAAAATCGACAGGCACACGATCCTCCACTTCTCCCAGGAGTCCATCGTGTACCCAGCTGTGAAAGTACCATCAGGACAGGCGGGTTCTTCTTTACCCACTCTTCTCGTCGAGAAAAGCAGATATCAGGCAGGGAGTGGCTAACGTTAGCATCAATAGCTCTGCCAACTTCTGGTTGTCCTCCATTTTCCATCATGTGAACCACAGAGACGAACAAACTTCACAGGGCAAAATAAATACGTCCAAATAAACCGAGGAATTAAACTGGAATAATGTCGAGCTGCTGAACAAACAGAAGATCAACCCAAGAAAACAAACTAACAAAAATATATAAATATGCAGAAGAATTAATGTGAACAAACTCCAGCTGAATAAATAATTCAAACATGATGATTTGTGCAGAATATAAAACAGGTCAGATAATCAGGCAGCAAAGGAACCCAACAACACAGAATAACATGGGTCCAGTACGAGCAAAAATTAAAGATAAAGTGAGGCTTTGGCCTTAAAGTGACTTTAATAAGCAGAGTAAATGAGACACGAGTGCTTCAGCCAAAAGATGTTTTTATATCCTGGAAACAAACTCACAGAGTTTTCTGAGTCATCTGTGCTTCTGCCTTTTTAAAATGCAGTAGTTACTTTAGAAACACTGAGGTCGACTTTTGACGTCAAAAGTTTAATCAAACTCTTTTCCAACCGTTTTTGACTCATAAAAAAAAAAAAATAAGAAATTGAGAAAGCATCAGCTTGGCAGATCTCAACATTTGGGGGAGTTAAGACAACATGTAGAAATCTTAAATCTCTTTTATTCAGTCTTGCTTTTACATAGAACTTTTTAATGATTTTTATAAGGCGATTATTATTATTGATTTGTGAGCAGAACTTTTTACCATTTCCATTGTTATATTAACGTTTTGCTATATTTTCAGTATTTGTTTTTCTTTCTAACATAACATCGCTAAAATCAGGCCTATCCTGTCCCAGAGCGATGCTGAAAAGCTAGTCCATGCTTTTGTTACCTCTAGACTGGACTATTGTAATTCTCTGCTTTCAGGCTGTCCCAGCAAGTCGCTTAAGAAGCTTCAGCTGGTCCAAAATGCTGCAGCACGTGTACTGACTAGAACTAGGAGAAGAGACCACATTACTCCTGTTTTAGCTTCTCTGCATTGGCTTCCCATTAAATATAGAATAGAATTCAAGATTCTTCTCCTCACCTATAAAGCTCTCAGTGGACAGGCACCAGTCTATCTTAAAGAGCTTGTAGTGCTGTACAACCCCTCTAGAACATTACGCTCCCAAAATGCCGGCCTACTTGTGGTACCATCAATCTCCAGAAGTAGTATGGGAGGTAGAGCCTTCAGTTATCAGGCTCCTCTTCTCTGGAACAATTTACTGACCACAGTACAGGAGGCAGACTCCCTCTCTACCTTTAAGGTTAGACTGAAAACATTCCTCTTTGATAAAGCTTTCAGTTAGGGACCAGCTTATAGTTTATAAATTAGTTCATAAATTAGACTCATAGTTAAGATGCAATAGGCTTAGATTGCCGGGGGAGATCTGGCACATTGGGCTCTATCACTCTCTCTCTCTCTCTCTCTCTCTCTCTCTCTCTCTCTCTCTCTCTCTCTCTCTCTCTCTGCATCTGCTTTTGCCCCTTTTGTTTGCTCCTGTACTCGTCTCTGACTCTTGTCTTGTAGGTGGCCTGGGATCCTTGGTGGAGACTGCCTGCTGCTGTGGAGTCATGAAGCCTCAAAAACTACATGACATATATGTGGCCAATTCATTAGGAACATTCCATTCCCATTCCCATTATAGCTGTTCATGTAGATTTTAGCATGATCTCCATATCCATGGTTGATACATCTATAGTATCTATAATTGGCACCACATAGTCGTGGGGTCCCTCTGAAAATGGGATGTCACATCTCAAGAGGCCTTTAACACATTTATATTTAATGGAGACAAGTATGGTTGGGATGACCTTGTGGTCTGGGCACCCATGAGTTCGTCACTACCATAAATTCTTATTTTCAGTAAGAATATCTAAGATTATACTTCTAGAAAATGATCACCACAACCATTCAGACATGAGGACCCTCCTGAAAATGAGATGTAGCATCTCAAGAGGCTACCCTCTAATAAATCAGACGACAGGTCTATGGTTCATGGATCTGTCTCTAACTTTAGTTCTTACTTTAGTCCACTTGTCTCCTCTTACCTCCCTTCCTTCACCCTCACACCAACACAGCATGGTGTGGATTTGCTGTTCATCATGAGACTGGGATCCACATTCAAGATTTCCTGCTGCTTAACAGAAGGTTTTTTCTTGAGCCATGATGGAGGGATCCATGATTGGCTATATGGATTCATGTTGGGTGTTGGATGTATATATTTGTATATATATGTATATGTGTATTTTATATGTATATATGTATCTATGCATATATGTGCATCCATAAAATGAAGAGCTTTATGCTCTATTGTAAAGTGTCTTGAGATAACACTTGTTATGAACTGGCGCTATACAAATAAAGATTGATTGATTGATTGATTTCTTTCTTTTTAGGATGATACAGTTTTTATCGTATTAGACTTAATCATTTTAGATCTTTAAATCTTTTTAATATTGGTTTCATTGCTAGGTATTTTCTCTGGTTTCTTTCATATATTAACAGTAATCTTGATTTATCGTGTCTTTTATTTGTTTTTTTCTGGTGTGTATTAGTGCCTTATTATAAGATAGAACTCTGCTGAGCATTTATTTGAAGGTTTGTAAGAAAAATCCTTGATTATCATCTTTTATGGATAATTATTCTGCCCCTCTCTGACCTGAAATTAAATTTGGATGAAGTGTGCTTTATTAATAGTTTGATTGATTTTGTGTCAAAAGATTCTCATCAATGACATTAATAGAAAACAAGAAGCCTTTTTAAACAATTATTTAAGGATATTAGTTTCTCCGGTGCATTTTAATTTATCCAAATGTCTAGTTGTCATTTCAAACAGCAGATTATGGGGTAAAACAAATATCTAACCTGAAGAAGTTTTAATCTTTGACAAGGTCAGGGCTTATTATATCTTAACATGAAATGATAAATAAAACCATGAGATCGCTAATCAATACAAAAATCTCTCTGTTAGCCAGTTAAAGATTCTCCTTCAGTGCTGAGTGAACATCTCAGCCACAGAATGATGATGATAGATTTTCTGTTTCTCCACTTTGCTAATAAAAAGAACTACAATCTGAGGGCTGAACAAAACTTTAAGCAGACAAACAAACATGAACAGATTAAGTGAGGAAATGAAGAAATGTCCAAGTAAAAACAAGTTTAAAATAATGCACAAGAAGATGACATTTACAAGATACTACGATGAGGAAACTTAAGTCATGTGACTAAATGAAATGGTCATTGCTGTAAAATAATGATGGTACCAGAATTCTGGTCGTCTCTCTTCCAGTGAATATATTAAATATGATAATATATGTAAATATCTTTATGAATGTGTGATTATACATACTGTTGTGATGTAAATGTTTTGTTTGCAATGTCCAAGCAAGAAATGAATTTGCATGGACACAGTTATTTATGAGCATGTGCATGTACAGTATGTGAATCACATCTGCTCTGGTTAGTAAATAATTGTTTGGAAAAGGGGCTGGAAAAAAAAAACTTACTCCCACTCCTTTGCAAATATGTTGGCTGGATATTGTCTATTTTTGTTCTGTATGTGACAGTGATTTTATTTTAAATCTATCTTTGAATTATATGACAAAAGAAGAAAGAAAGAAAGAAACAGAATAATAAACTCAAGGGGCAAACAAAAATCCCTTCAGCATCTGTCGATGTCTCTCTTTCCTCGCCTCACATCATCGTCAAAGATGGAGGAAGAATTAGAGGCAGGATATCGAGGGTTAAGTCCTGCAGACTGCACGTCTGCTGTCCACACTGCATCCAACAAAATGTAAAAAAAAATCTCTATATTTTAAAGGGATAGTCCAGTGAAGTGAAGTGGGTTTGTATGAGCTCCATATGGCCACTCAGTACATTAGACTTAGCCACAAACAGGAAGTATCATACCAGGAACAAAGGGCATTTTCTCCATCTACAAAACATTATACCACAGTTTAACAGGATTTAAAGTGCATTAACTTTTTGGATAAATAAAGTTTTAAAGTTTTCTGAGATGGGGTTTTGTGATGCTTCCCTTGATGTAGAAACAGATGTGCATCATGGAGGACTCAGCTTTCACCGTATTAGTGATTGGTTGCGTGTGTGTTTTGTGAGAGAGAGACAAACACACAAGTAGTCTGCAGTGTAATGAACCTCCTCTACTCTGCTTGTTTGTCTCTGACAGATCATTATTACTTTTGAGGAGAAACTGTAATTAGGTCCTTCAGGTTTGGGACGTTTTGGGACATTTGTCCACAAAACTTGAGGATTCAGAAGAGCAGGGACTCTGAAACATCCTGAAGTTGGTCTGTTACCACGACCCACTGGTGGCAGCAGTAACACTCGGGGTCCATTGGCATTTAGTTGCAGTTCATACTTGCACACCACTGTATTTCTGACTTTCTCAACCTCCAGTGTCCGTGGATGTCTCCTCTGTATTCCTTGCTATCATAATCATTCCTCTTTTAATTCCCTACACTGTCTCCTCCTCACACCCCTAAGGCTCAGAACAAAAGAATTACAATACTTGATAAAAGCTACACGAGGCTACAACCAGCGTCTGAAGCTGCTAGCTTGTTATGTTTAAAACAGCTGAGAGTGAGGTGGAATGATTCAGCAGCGTGGCGTGAGTCGTCAGGCCCAGATAAACTTATAAAAAATATATCTGAAATGTTAATGCACTTAAAAACACTCATCTGTAGCTTACTCTTAAACTGTGGTATTACTTTTTGATGGGAGTTCTTGTAGGCAGAGAAAATACCCTATGTTCATGGTACGGTACTTTCCTGTTTGTGGCTGGTTCTGTGTAACAGACCCGCATGGCCCTTTTACACTGGCACGCCTTGGTCCAACTCTACTCGGCCCTACTCGATTTGCAGCTCCGGTTCACAGCGAGCTGAGTTGACAGTAAAAGATGACGTCACCAACTGCCGGCTACTGCTTGGTCAGACAATGTTATCATCAATGAGTCATGAGCGCGACGACCTAGTATGCTTGCAGTAGCTACCATTAGCCTACATTGATACGTCTTTCTTTGCAGCTCGATTGCTCTCGTCCTCGGCTTCATTCTGTTGTATAGCTTCCAAAACTCTCCTGTGCTTCTCAAGGGGTATTTCTTCTTACCACCTGCAGCCTTCTTCTGCTTTCCTTTTTTACTCGGTTTGTGACAAAAAGCCAAAGATTGATGTGTCGTGCTCAAAATGACGTCATCGCAGAGCCGCTTAGCGACACTGCACCGTTGGGCAGGCGACTGGGGCTAATGGAAAAGCAGCACAAGGCGAGTAGAGTAGAGCCGGGTGGAGTTGAGTCGAGTAGAGTAGGGCTAATGGAAAAGGGCCATTACAGACTGTGTCTTACTGAGGGAGAGGAGAGAACTCTCTACTGTATCTAATGGACTTAATGGACACATGGAGCTCATACAACCACACTTCAAAAACACTGAACTGTCCCTTTAAGTGGTAAAAGGACATCAAGTGCTCTGTTTCAGTAAGAAGTGGACTTGTGGGCTTGTGGATGCACAGCTCTCTGTGAGACCGTTTGAGCTCTCCCTCAGTGCTGAAGTGGAAAGTTTTTTATCTCCACTACAATAAACAGAGGAATAAACCCTTCTGAGAGAAAAAAGAAAGTCCTCGTCTATGTCCCTCTGTACTCGTGACAGGTGGGGTGGAGGGGATAACAGAGATAGGACATGGAGGGGATATGGAGTGCTTCACATGTCTGCTCTAAAGGACCAGTTTCAGATCCAGGATCTCCCTCCAGGGGTCACAGATGGGTGCAGCCTCAGAGGTCGTGGTCACCAGGTGGTTGAACATGCAGGATCCTCTCCAGCCTGAGCCCTCTCTGAATCTCCCAGCAGCCCCTGAACGCACCATCTGCTGTGTTTGGGAGCGTCTGTGGGGTCGACGTTGTTTTGTTTCTCATTTTCTGAATGTAGCTTCCTGTGAAGTTTTGCTTTGTTCTGGTGTTTGGAGACCAAACACCGGAGGAGCTACAGATCTTCATCAAGGTCACTTCAAGGACACTCTCTGTCTGAGCTGCTGTCCTCAGGTAGACGATGCAGAACAATCAAAACGAGGAGCCACAGACCAAAGAACAGCTTTTACCCAACAGCAGTCAGACTCAATGCAGCTCAAGTCAACATCTGATGAGCTGCATGTGCTTAAAGGGATCATTTAATTTATATTACCTGTTTAATTTTATATTCTCTTAACATATATACATGAATGATGCACTGATTGGTTGGCTCTCTAATTTCATGTACTTGTTTCAATTATATTAAGATGTTTATTTTTAATTAACCTTTATTTAAACCAACACTATGTAGTTTTTCAAACATAATATGGTCCTTCGATATTCACTGTGATGGTCTACCACTTTACAATGAGTTGAATGACACCTCTGTCGTGGTCTGTATCGCTTTCACTGGCGCTATGTAACTTCGGGGTGGATGGTGGGAACCCTGCCACACTAAAAAACTACAAGTTTGGACTGCTTTACGGCATACGTCACTTCCCCCGATTCCCGATTTGTTTAAAACACGGAAGTGTCGGCGAAAGCCAAACGCAGAGCTGTAGTCATGGCAGAGGCAACAAAGAATGCAAGAAAAAGAAAAGTTTATTTTGAGGATACAAAACAAAGAAAGCGAGAGAAAAACAAGCTGAATGCTCGGACCAGAATAAACATTGGTTCGGTGTTCACTCGCTGGCATGAAATAAAAGACGAGGAGGGATGTCCAACCGATGCCGACTTGGCCCTGTTATTGCTGGACTTGTAAGTACTTGTTGATTGTTTACCATCCGTTTACAGTATTCTTGAGAACGTACCAGTATGTAGTTTTGTTTCAACCTATTTCAAGTGTGTGATATCGCCAGCTCTTGGTTGTCTTTACTTTTATTCACTTTATCGCTTCAACAGGACGGGGGTGACTTCACGGTAATAAAAACAAGTTGAACTTAGCGATTTTCAACATCGTCACTTAGTCAAAAATAAATAAATTACCTTGTCGCAAACAGCTGCTGAAGACAGAAGAATACTTTTGAGCGAAGTCCTGGCTTCTGTGATTCACCTACAAAACAAATGCACACGACCGGCGGATCTGTACCTTTACAGCAGTATGCACGCGCTAGCGCTCATGGGTAGTTGAGTTCTCGTTCCGGTCAAGCGGGGATCTTCCGTAGTGCTGCTTTAAACCAACAAATTTAATTGTTTTTTCCATCCATTCCTAGAGTCACTGTGATGGTACATCACCTCACAACAGGTTGAATGACACCTCTGTCATGGTCTGAGGGGGTCTGCATCACCTTCATTGGCACTATGTAACTTGGTAGGAACACTTCACACTAAAAACTACACATCTTTACTTCCTCCTGGAGGTGAAAGCCAAACGTCTGGAAAAGGAGAATATAAAGCAGTTTTTTAATTCTTAAAGAGATTTAATGAACAGAATTTAGATAAAGTAAATATGCTCTTATTTTCCTAATGGAAATATGGACCTCCGGCTCACACTCCTGCACAGTAGGTGACGGTAATGCTCCTATGACATTGGATACCACCCGCAATTAAACAAGAAGAAGAAGAAGAAAGCTACATGCAGAGTTATCAGGACAGAAGCAGCAGAAAAAACAGAAGAAAAGAAAAGTTTTATTGGAGGAGACGATAAAAAGAAAGCGGGAGAGTAACAAGCTAAATGCCCGGACAGGGATAAACTTTGGCCCGTTGTTCACTCACTTGTGAGCAGACAGATGAGGAAGGATGTCAGACTGATGCTGATTTAGCCCTGTTATTGTTGGACTTGTAAGTACAGGAGGATTTATTTGAATAGAAACATGATTAGACTGAACCTTATCACTGCACATGGTTTATTTGTCTCTCAGTTGTCCTGTTGGCTTCTCCCCCCTCTGTATGTCAACAAACGCACGTTGGTGTGTGACGGTGCAGTTACACTATACATCCACAGAGGGCACTAAAGGGTAGAGAGCCAGAATCTTACAAAGTGCTGATTTAACCAAACCCTGCTTTGCCAATCTGCCTCTGCCTCAGCCTTTGCCCATGAGATGTCCTTCTCCTTCTCCTGAAAAAACATTTTGCACATTTTGCAAAAAAACATTTTGTGCATTCATAAATGTTTTTGCGTATTCTTAAATGTTTTTGCACATTCATTAATGTTTTTGCGTATTTTGAAATGTTTATTCACATTGACCTTCAGGGCCACCATATGAATTGCCAGATGGGAGCATACTTATCAATTATGCAATTTAACTCATCATAAAAATACTTCAAGGCCAACAAATCATCCACTAAGCAAACTCTGCTCCATTTGAACACAGTCTAATCACAGAGAAAAGCTTGCACACAAAAGCTTTTTTAATCTCTTTTGAGGAAAATGTGGAGCTTCGATTTTGGAATTTTTGTGTTTCTTATCGCTGCAAAGGCAAAGTGATTACTAAGATGATTTAATAAATCACCTATGTTTCCATATTTGCAAGGATGTTTGTTAAAATTAAGTAAATCAAAGATGATTTTGATGGGTTTTCAGGATTTGGAGGAATCAAAGAATTTACTTAACCCTTTAACTAGCAGCTCAACTGTTTGGCAGAAGTCAAAAATTAACTCAGGGATATCTAATGTTATATAAAACAGAACAAATCAAATTATTGTTTGATTCCCTGAACATTTCAGGGAACAAAAAAAAATACAAAAAAAAACAAAAAAACAGGTATTTTTATGGTGTGGGATTCAAATGTTTCACAAGTTTAAAGGGAATTACCTGATGGCTTAAAATGCACAAATATTCAGGACAAAATCAATTAAAGAAGGCATCAACATTTGCAAATGACTTAAAATATTTGATACTGACGAACACACAAAAATGTTTTTTGATAAATAACTATATTATCTCATTAAAGGGACTGTGAGGAGTTTCTAAGTAATTACAAAAAAGTCTCACTTTTAGATATATGCCTGATGGAAATACACACTTTAAGATGAGTTTTATAGCATCAAAATAGGTTATCTATAAATGCTATTCCTTAGCTTCACGGTCGGGTCGGACAGGGCTGGACTGGCCTGGATACTCAACTTCAGGAACAAGACAATTAAAACCAGAGCAAATTTATATTATTCAGACACACCTTAGAGCACCGGGCTGTAAGTAGCGATATATAGCCGGCTACAAAACTACGATACTAAGTTTTTCAAAAAATGCTTGTTGTCACACATCAAAAACTACCGCTATGTAACTAGAAAGAGATACATTACCTCGTCGCTTTGCATCCTGTAAGTTGTTGAAAAAAGAAGTAAAGCAATGCAGAGTTCTGAGGAAGGTCTGAGCTGCATTCATTAGCATCACAACAAACACAAGCTTTGGCTTGGGTCACGTCTTTGGTGCATTCCAGTTGTAGTCAGAAGTAGGAATTTCCGAGTTCCGAGTTGGAATCCGCAACTGGAACGTCCCCAAAGTCAGAATTTCCTACTGGGATCTCGGTGAAACCTCGCCACCCCCGAGCTGACAATCGAAGATGGATGCTGCCATAGTGATAATCACATTCTTCATGTGATATTTGTGAACAACAGCACAGGGCATGCTAACAACAGCTAACAATAGCCTGGTAGATCAGCATGTTTTTTTCCGACTTCAACTGGAACGCCGATAAGTCTGAGATGATGTCACTCCCAGTTTCGAGGTTACTGGAACGCAGCATTACGACAGTCGCCGTGCGTGCTCGTGAATAGTAGAGTCTTTATGTCGCCGGTAACAGATTCTCCTCATAGCACCTTTAAACATTGACAAAAACAAGCAATGATGTGTTATTTTTTTGACACGTTCAACATTTCTGAACTCATTGACCTCTGCCAAACAGTTGGGCCCGGAAGTTAAAGGGATCAGTTAGTTTAATGAACTGAAGACTCATTTCTGATGATGAAGTAACCAGTCAAGATTTAAATGACCAACAAACATTCTGTGAAGCTTAACCCTGCCACAACTCCTGCTTCGTGGAAAACTTCTCTTGGTTTGGTGTGATATGAAAGCTCATGCTCACTTTGGTGTGGACAAAGAGCCAAACTCTGGACAGCAGCATGTGATGCTAACGCGTTGCAACACAACATCTGACGTCCATGTTCAGATAAGACACTGTAGTCACCTTTTTACTGATGCTACCTTACAGAAACTTTTACAGCAGGACCCAATAATAAAAGGGCTGGAGAAGACGTGATTTCATATTTAAGATAAAATATTAAGCTGTCAACAATCAAGCTGGTGTATTTTCTGTGATTGTGTAACAAGTCAAACCCTCCGGTCGCTAAATCTTGATTCTGATTAGATCATATTAAATTTTAAAGTACTTTATTATTACTTCATCATAGTTTGAAATCACCATGAAATCTTTTGCTCTGAATCCAGGCTGAGTGACGCTTCATTCCCCAGCAGACAAAAGTTTCTGCTGAAAGTCTGATTCCAAAGAAACAACAAAGAATAAATGATTCAGAGGTAAAAGAAAGGACATTTTCCAGGCGGAGGAGTGTTTCAGACCACCAGCTCATGATGAAAGAGGCTGTCACTCAAGCATTCAACATGACAAAGAGAGTGAGAAGATTACTCCAATCTTCATGTCTCTGTGCAGAAGTCAGCAGTGACAGCGGCAGCAGAAGTTTGATTCAAGCTTCAGGTGTGCTTATGAGGAGAAACACACTTAAGGAGAGAAGGTTTGTGCCTTCAAACAGACTGAAGGACGATGCTGCTGTGTGCTAGTCCATGTTTTTGTCATTGCAGGAAGCTGACTTTGAAAACCAAACCTGTTTTTCATTTATGCCCTGAGGTCTTCCTGAAAGAGCTTTAAAGTGTGTTGAGAAGAGAAGAGGTTGAATCTGCCCAGAGCAGAAATGGGACACTTTTCAGTTCCATTCACTTTGGAGTCAAGAGGATACCTGTATGAACCAGAGTTCACAGAAGAAAAGCTGCTGCAGATGGAGACAGACTGAAAAAAAAAATACAAAGGAAACATCGGTGGGCACTGGACATCAAGAAAGAGTCGGAAGTACAAAGTGGTGCGAATGTAAGAACTAGCCAGAGGAAAAAGGAGATACGGACGGCAGTATTACTCATAAAACAGACTTTCCTGCTCTTCTGAATTCTCAAGTTTTGTGGACATTCTTCAGTTTCCCAAAGATAAACTGGAAAAACGTCCCAAACCTGAAGAACCTAATGACAGTTTCTGCTCATAATGATCTGTCAGAGACAAACAAGCGGGTTGAGGAGGCTGTTTATCAAAACAGTGCAGACTACTTCTGTGTGTCTCTCTCTCTCACACACGCATGCAACACTTAGCCTACTGTGTATTAGCCTCTAATATATAGATGTATAGATATATACACACAACCTGTCAGATAACAGGTAGATGTAGACATTTGCTGTAAATGATGTAATCACATGCCCTTGTTATGCTGCGGCCACACCAGATGCGAACTGGCGAATATAAACGCGCGTAACGCCTGAGGCTGGACGCTGGACCATTTTCACAAGCTGAGGGGCGACGCACATCACTGCACAGGCGGAATAGAAAGCCGGAGCCAGTTGGACTCAGTGATGACCTGTGCAGGCAAATCCAGCTGGAAACGAATATTTACAGAACTTACCTTCAAAACCTGTCTCCTCAGAGACTTTCACCCAAGCCTGCTCCTTTTTGTTCCGGTCTCTGTAGAGTACACACGTCGAATCGTTTAGCTCCGAATGATAGCAAACAGCGCAGATCAACCTCTCCTCCATCTTTCAGAGGGGTTTGAGCTGGAGCAGGTGGCCAGAGCGTCACACGTCATCAAATGAATCACGTCGGGGGGGAATGTCATTGCTGATTGGCTGCCGCGGCACAGCGTCATGTGAATTTGCGTCGAAAGTTCAATATTTTCAACTTGAGCGTAGAGGCTTTTGACGCCCCAAATGTGCCGGACGCTCCATACGCGCCGCGCCAAATGCGTCCAACGTGCCTCCCGGGGCGAATCTGCGTCCAAACGCGTCTTTGCATTGACTTTGTATGTAATCTCAATGTGCTTCTTTGCAAATTTGCGGCCGGTGTGGCCGTAGCATAACACAGAGTTCTCCATGACGCACATCTGTTTCTGCATCAAGGGAAGCATCACAAAAGCATCTGAAGCTGCTAGCTTAAGTTCACACCTGTGAGTTGGTTAGGTCCAGATAAACTTTATATTTCTGAAAAGTTAATACTCTTAAAAACACTCAGATGTAGCGTACTCTTAATCTGTGGTATTTTTTTTTTAATGGGAGTTCTTGTTGGTGGAGAAAATGCCCTTTGTTCCTGATACGATACTTCTCTGTTTGTGGCCGCTTGTTCTTCGTCACAGACTTTGACAGACTGCGTCTTACTGAGGGAGAGGAGAGAACTTTCTACTGTATCTGATGGACTTAGTAGACACATGGAGGTCATACAACCCTACTCCAAAAATACTGAACTATCCCTTTAACCTGCAGCTGCCTCCATCTCTTCATCTCTTCACTCCATCCCTCTGCCACCCGTCTTTAAAATAACTAAACTGTTTTTTTTTCTGTTGACGATGATCCACCTCGGCGTGACGAGCCTCTCCAGACTTTACTCCTCTCTCTCACAGATGAAGAAACACAGCAGCCCTCTGAACGCCGTCAGCGCTGCTCTTGTTTTTGTTTTGAACAGATTAATCACACTGAGGGACGAGTCCTCAGCTGCTGTTTGTTCAACATGTAACACAACATACCATAACATCCAAATGTGTAAAGTGATTTAACATTTGTCTGCATTAATCCTGCAGACGTCTTCACTGGGAGATGAAGGAGGATTGAAGCAACATCCTGTAATCGTTGGATATGTTTGCATCTCTGTGCCCCGGAGGTGTTATTCTCACTCCTCACTCAAGTCTGGTTCTTGCTCTTGCAGTATAACCAAGTCTTCTTCATTTTCTTTTTACTTTTTGGTTTGTTCAAATCACCCATGAAGCCGAGGTTGTTGGCTGTAGCTGACACTTCAGACTGAAGTTAGACTGTGGAAGATCTTCAGAAAGGTCACCAAATATTCACTTAAGCTTCTGCAGCTGAAGGTCTTCTGACTGTTATATCTCACATGGAGGAATGTTTATTACTAGGGGTGTAACGAAATAGTCAACTCACGAAACGATATGAAATACGAAACAGGGCTCAAGATACGAAATAAAGATTATAGAAAATCTCCGACAGTAGGAAGTTGTGCAAAAATCTCATTTTCTGTATTTTCATCTTAATGCAGACACACAAAAATATACAGCATCAGTACAAAATAAATGCTCTTTGAAAAAAAACAATTGTATTTTTTTCCCCTTATTTAAACTACAGTGCAAATACAAACATAAAATCTCAATAAAAAGTGCTTTGTTGTTGTAACAATCAGGATAAGTACATTCTTGAATGAAAAGGAAAACAAATAGCAGTCCTCAGAGCTGCAGTTTAGACCTATAAATGTCTGAACTGTGAACTATAATATTTAGCCTATAACAGTGCATATACTTCTGATCTTCAAGTATGATCAAATTCTGTCAACTCAGCAGTAGATGCAAAAATCTAATATTGTTTTTTATGCAGACTTACACAAACGTACAGTTGCTGCCTGTCTCCAGTTCAAAGTAGTTGGTAGCTGTACTCGCCGCAGTATACGGCGAACTGTAGCGGCATATTTTGCACACAGTTGTTGTTTTGTCAGCAATCTTCTCACCGTTCTCTCGTCTTTTACATGGGAAGCCAAAATAGGTCCACACAACCGATTTATTTGACGAAGGAGCGTCAGCTTATTCCTCCACTTCGTCTTCCTCCATATTGCAGCAAGTGTTTTGCTACGGTAGGCGAGGAGGGTAAAAAATCACCAGCACCCCTTCACGTTTTTTTTATTTTGTGCTTTTATTTCGTGCGTCTTCGAATTTTATTTTGTCATTTTTTAATTCGTTACACCCCTATTTTTTACACATTATTACTCATTGCATTCATTCATGTTAGGAGCATCTTTGAGCCAATGTCAAGGCTCTTTTATTTCACACAGGTGATGAACGAATCTGGGGGGAGTCAAACATAACGTGCTAAACATGTGCAGGGAGAATAATAATATCCTGAAGCCCGACTATGTGCATGTCAGCCTCGGAAAACAGGAGAAAAAATCACAATCAAGAGCGTTCAATAGACCACAAAATACAACACAGCTGCAGCAGGAGACAGACAAAAGCAATCAATCTCCAATGCTCTGCCTGCTTAATAGAGCACAGAGAAACAGAACTAAATCTTAACTTTTGTAAATAATGAAATAGTTAAATAGTTGATTGTGATTATTTTTGTGATTATTGTGATTATTTTAAATGGTGTTTGAACACAGAACTATCTTTTAAATTAATTGGATGTATCTAAGATCTCAAGATCAACTTAGATCATAGACGACCAACACTTTTATCCTCTGTTAATATTTAAGATTACTGACAACATTAATTCATTATTCTGGTACCTCATTAACTTCTTTTGTCATGCTAAATTGTTAATGTATTACTTTTTTACTTGTCACACCACATATGTTTTGGTTTAGTGGGTTTGCTTGCTTATTAAAGTTGTGTCTGGCATGTCAGGTAGAAGATCTTAACCTGGGAGTAATTTTAGACCATAAATTCAATTGAAAGCCATATATAGATTATATAAAACAGAAATTATCTAGATCTACTGATATTATTTACAAAATAAGTCATTTGATAAATAAGAAATGCTTGCATAGATTGTATTCTTCAACTATATTGCCATTTATGTCGTACTGTGTTGAGGTTTGGGTAAATAAGTACAAAACATATGTAGACCCAATAATTAAAGTCCAGAAAAGATTCATCAGAATAATAAAGCTGTCTATCGTGAAACCACTAGGAAATTATTTATAGAGCCTGGCACATTAAAATTTCATATATAAAACATTAGATAAACTACAAAAAGTGAAAAATAAGTCTTTCCACCAGTAATACTTTAAAAAAAAAAAATTAAGAGAAAAGAAATATAATTAAAGGGGGTTGAGTGTCTTTTAAAAAAGCAATGCAAGAGCAAATGTTAAATACAGATGTGCTTAATTTTCATGTTATGGAACAGACTAGATGATGAGTAGAAGTTTTGTTCATCTCTGTTGAGTTTCAAAAAACATTAAAAGGTAAAATAATAAGGGATTCTAATTTAAAATGACTCAAGTGTGTAATGATTAAGAGGAAAAATAAAGAGTAAAACTTATGTTCTGACCTTCCTTGTATGATTGATATTCTGGGTAATTTCATGAATTGAACAGGAAAGACAAAAATAAGCCTCGGCTTCAGCCTGTTCCTTTTTTTTACTTTTTGAGAAATGTTTAGCTTTGTTTATGTCTATATATTCTTCTTTTTGTAAGTTGATGCACATAATTTAAGTTCTGTACTGTATATTGTAACCAAAATAAAATATTCATTCATATATTCATATTCATTCACTCATTTAAAACAACCGCAGTTTGTGATTGGACAATTGTTCTGCTGTTCTGCATATCAAGCGACGCTGCTACATATGACGTGATACGTAACAGCTATACGTAGTGGCTAACAGGTAATGACACCTAGTTGTTAGCCACTGCATAAGCTACGTATGGCTTAGCATACATGGCGACTCACAGCTAACTGTTGTTAGCTTAAACTCCCTTAGATTATCATCTTACATTAAGTTACACCACACCGGTGTATCATTTAACACCATGACATGAACCCTGTCAAAGACAATCCCTATCAAGTTTTCCCGATAAAGTTCTGGGGAAAGCATATTTTGCCAAGTATCACTGAGTAACCATGACGACCACAGGCCAACCAGCATGTCTGTGGAGGATTTCCGCCTTCCCTCCCAGTTTCCCAGCAGTGATCCCCAGTCAGGAGAAAAATATACAGATATTGAGATGTTTCAGAAGCTGCTATTGTTCTCAAACACGCAGTCACTTCCTGTTGTTGTTATGTCTGCTGCTCCCGCCTCTCTCCCCTGATTGGGCTGTCAAGCATTTAGCCGAGTGAAGTCATTGGACAATGGAGACTGGCAAGACAGACATGCAGGATTTCAGAATCAGGCCGGTCTGCCTGCTCTGCACAGCCCATGTGAACACACTCCACATTTATTTCTCCAAAGCTGATGGTTGAGAAGCACGACTACTTGCCTTATTTGATGCAAAGTGCTGATGTGTGTGGAGATTTTATTCCCTCAACCTGATAAATATTTGCACATAAAGGTAGAAACAGGAGGAGATGCGGACAACAACATGAAATGTAGCTGGATTTCAGACGCTAACATTAAACTGTGCAGACTGTAGAGAGGTACAGTAAGTGTGGAGCCTTTAGAGGAAGACAGAAAATAAGATTTAAAGTCCTCATGGAGATTGTCAGAAGTGTTTGTGTGCAGAGACAAACAGCAGCTCTCACAGTCTGTTCAGTACATCAGAGTCTCTGTAAAACCTGTTGCTCTGCAGAGACCTTGTTATTCAGATTACTCCAGCTGTTGTGTCTTTCTCTGCAGACAGGAGGTGAAAGGTGGAGGATAAGAGCTGAATCCACCTGCACACGGTGAGGGCAGTGGCTGCTGGAGCGGCGTGATCCTGAAGGCAGCCTTCACAGCCTCAACTTGTTTTCTTTGCTCCTAAAGACGAGGTTTCTGATCCTAACGTGTGACCTGATTATGGAAAAAAAACTATTACATAATTTAGTTTGGTTTATTTGTCAAGAGCAAATGTACACAGACATTACTGGGTCCTTATTTTAACTTCAGTTTGTTCGTGTCAGAGTTCAGTCGTATATACATACATATATATATATATATATATATATATATATATATATATATATATATATATATATATATATATATATATATATATATATATACATATATAAATATATATATGACCTCTTATTGTATTTTCCCTTTAAATACAGTATATCTATATATATCTATATCTATATCTATATATATGTGTGTGTGTGTGTGTGTGTATTTGTCCTCATATTGTCTTCTTTTTTTCTCTTTAAATATGTCTGTGCATTTATGAATGAGCTTTAATACTACAATGATGTTTTATGTTCACCAAAAAGTTCTATTTAAGGATATGTATTTGGTATGGTCCAGTTATTCTCTTATGGTCAAAGCCAAAACGAATGCAAACTGCATTTATATACTGTTCAGCTGAGAGATGCAAATAATGCTGTTTGTATTGACAAATTGGAGGGTTTTCACTTTTAGTTATTATTTTTTAGTTATGTTTATTTTTTCCACCCTTTTTAATTTATTATTATTTTTATTATTGTTATTGTTATTATTATTATTTATTTATTTTGTATTTATTAATAAAAATATCTATTGTTAGTCTGTTTTTTCAAATAAGGCTCTACACAATAATGGTATACTGTGTTTGTAGATATTGTAAAATGCTCAATAAATTATCTTGAAGAAAAATTCAAGAGGTATTTTTTTACATCTTGCTGTTATTAGTTAATACTTTGTAAATATAAATCACTGAAAAAGGTAAGTGTTTGTAAAAGCACTTCAGTTTTCTCCTCTCTCTTGACTGAGTCCACACATTTTTCTCTGTGCATGGACGTAACTGCAGGTCGACCTTCTCCTTGGTTTGGTGATTGAATTCATGACTGAATTTCCTCCTCAAGCTTCTTGGTTTAATCTTGAGGACCTTGGTAGCAGAGACAGTCTGTTCATCACTCAAGAGTGATCAGAAAAAACATGAACAGTAGAATTTTTCTGTCTCCTGAATGTTGGAAACTGTCACAACGCCTCACTGATTAATTGACGCAGCGTGCAGACACAAGAATTTTGTAGCTTTGTATTTTTTGTTTTTTGATGTCTGAATAAAATCACTTTGAGGTGTTGGTGTTTCTGCACTAGGATCTGTAGCTGGCTAGGTGACATCAGGCTGCTGTTTCCTCTTGTATGGCGATTGTCCTCGGGTCCAGCTTTCATCCTGATGCTTGCTATTTCAGTCCAGCTCGCCCCTCTGCGGCGGCGTGCTGACGGCGATCTGCAGCTGCTGCCATTAAAAGGCCTCCATCTGAGAACTAAATACTCTTAATTCTCTCTTTATGCTCCCTGCCACATTTGAACACCTCTTTCTGTGAAATGTTGCTGTTTCTTCGCCACTCAACGGTAATGTGCCTTAATTTCTGCTTTGACTTCAAAACCCGTCAAACTAATTAGCAGCAGCAATTTAAAGAGCTATAATTAAGAGCAATAGAGGCAGGCTCAGGCTGACTGCGAGGCAGGAGAAGACTGAGTGTGAAGCTGCTGCATGTGCCAAGAGGCTGCTCTCTTTCCAACACAACAATCACAGAGTTCAGGGAATAAACATCTCTAACCTTGTGATCTCTGTTTATTTCGTCAGTTCCTGCTAATTTTCCACAGCTCTTAATGGCTTCAGAAAAGATTGCAAGCAAGTGAAGACTATAAGCCTCCATGAACTCCAAAATCAAATCATTTAATCCACATCAAAGTGGACTTTAAAGTAAGTTTGAAGAAGCTCTCTTAGTGTTCAAAATGAAAGAACTTAAGGCTTCATGACTCTCTAAGAGCCTTACTGTAATAATGTTTCATTAATGGCACTCAGATTGTCGGGGGTCCGGCCTCCTTTCCGAGCCCATGATGACTGTCATCATGTCTAAAGCTGGAACAAGAAAAACAAAACGCGGGGAAAGCTGCAAAACCCAACACATTGTTTAAGTCAGAAAATGGCATACAGTAGAAGCTAGGGTGGAGGAGGGTTGCCAAGCGGCTTGCAGAAGGAACAATGAAGAGTACACTCTAAAATTTAATAACCATTCTTACTTAAATTACATTTGTACACTTTACTTAAACCTTAATAACCTGTTGAGTCAACTCAATCAATGAGTGAGGAATCCATTTAGCTTGAAAAAACTATACAACTTAATTCCTGTGTGTAAACTGGACCCAAAACTTTAATCACAGTGACTGAACTCTGAGTTCAGGATTGCACATGAGCAGTAAAGCA
Source organism: Scarus forsteni (assembly GCA_036419115.1). Classification (NCBI taxonomy): domain Eukaryota; kingdom Metazoa; phylum Chordata; class Actinopteri; order Labriformes; family Labridae; genus Scarus; species Scarus forsteni. The sequence continues at coordinate 13,573,051 of JAZDUH010000536.1, forward strand.
GGTGGGAGACTCTGCAGACTGATTTCAGTGTTGGAGGATGCAGAATTTCTCGTAGTCTCAAGGTGAGTTATTTAACACATCTGCAGCTACAACACGGCGACATTAAGCCACAACGGACGTGAAACAGCAACTTTCTTTTCATGTCCTGACAGACTCCAGTCTTTCAACAATGTTTTGACTGTACTTGGTTGGTAATTGGGAGGTTGCAGGTTTGAGTCGAGGTGTCGTCAACAAATGGGGTTAAATGTCTTGCCCAAGAATTTATCGCCAAGTTGTGTCAGTGGTGTGTAAATGGGTATGAAAGGTTGTGAATGTGTGAGCTGATGCAGGCTGATAACTAACACAGAACATTAAAATAATTTTCTTAAACCAGGTTAAAATAACTTCATAGAATTAAGCACAAACAGGCTAAACAAAACAAGTAAATATAAAGTCAGTGCAATCTAAGTCTAATAATCAAATTAACTTACCTTTTTTTAAGGCAATTGGTTTCCAATTTTTTTTAAGTAAGGCCAACTTGTTAGATTTTAGAGCGTAGGCAGGCTAGAGCAGCCTGAATAAGGCAGTCTCAGTACATTTAGCCGATATTAGCTTTTGAGCTAGCATAGATAAGCTGGTTTTGATCAGCTGTTACACAAAGGAAAGTAACGCCATGCTCAACTGTTTTATTATGGATGATACCAAGAGCATATAATTGTGTGGACACCCTTTCTGGAGTCACTCAACTCAGTGTATTTGTCATAAAAGAGAGGGAAGAAAATATGGACAATTATCTGGCAATGCAGCTGGATCAGCCTCGGTTGTCTGTAAGTAGGCAGGTCCATCATGCAACAATTGACAACAATTACCATCGATGCTAACAGCTTCAGTGACAGTTTTTTCTACCTGCTGCCTGCCTCGTACATCTGATCTGCCTGGACTGAATGTGATTGATGCAACAACCATCAAGAGTATTTTCTGTATAGTTTACACCAGGGGTCACCAACCTGTAGATTTTAATGCACCTGTAGATCTTTTAGACAATTGGAGTAGATCTTTAAGACTGAGTGCTTCACCCTTTATCTGACACACAGGTCGACCTTTTTGCTTATCCATGACAAATCTGTTGAATCCAGCTGCTCTGCAAGATAAACTGGGTCTGACTGGTTTCTCTCCACTTCATTAGTTTTTAGTATTAAAAAGATATTAAGATAAACTAAATTGTGCTTTATGCTAACATTGTTCCAGTTCTTAAATGACAAGTTTTGTTTTGTAGCAGGCTGCATGCATTGTAAAGTGCTAATGTGTTTGTAAATCCACAGAACCTTTAATTTTTTTAATCTTTATTTTATGGATTGCAGATTGCATCTTTGATTGTGAAGTTAGATGATAATCATTAAAATTCGAAGTTTTGTTCATGGTTCTCAGTGAGTTTAGGAAAGTAGATCCTACCATCTCAGTTAGCAACATAGGTGATCTTCAGGTGAAAAAGGTTGGTGACCACTGGTCTACACCGAGCTGTCTATCTGGCAGGTTAGGATAAAGAGGTCCAATGTCACAGTGCAGTCAGTGAGCACTTGTATTCTCATTTTTTCAGTAAATACCGAATGAGTTGGCTCGTAACTTCTGCACAGAAATGGCCGCTAAGATGAAAAACAGATGTACGAATTTTTGCTCTCGCTCTTCAAGGAAGCATGAACGCAGGCAAATTCCACGTTTGACAAGCGTTTATTAAGGTACAGGGTGACAAAAACAAACTGGGGCTGCTTTGCGATGCAACGCCCCAGAGCAACTGAAGCTCAAGTCGACATATGCATGTTATAAGCCTATAGCCTGATTGGTGAGGCTCCTCCCGTCAACCTGAAGGTTCCAGAAGGTTCCTCCCCATCTCCCTTGAACAGTAACATTCTTTTAATTCCTCATTACAGTGGTTTAATTTCCCTCTTATAGGCCTATATACACTCCTGTGGAGTCCAAACTTTATTTATTTTGGCTCTTAAGTCACAATCAGAGGTATTTCAGTCTTTATTTTATGGTTTACTCAGAACGGCTGAATTGACCCAAAATGGCTTCCCCTTTAGGCCCAAATATGGTTGTGCTTTCCTGCTCCTCTCTGGGTACAGAGTGATCTGTTCGCTGGGAGATTGTTTAGTATGTATAGTGAGTATTTACTTTCTTAGAATACTTGTCTTTTGTTTAATAATTGCAACTTTAAACCATGGACTCCATTAGATATGTGTTTAGGCTCGATGGTGCGGGTGATAATCTGTTAACAGTGTGTGAGACTGTTGTGTTTAGACACATATATAAAATTACCAAAATTATAACAAAAAGCCATTATACCATACTGTGCAATAATTCTAACTACATTATGATATTATAGAGTATTATCTAACTAATCCACCAAAACACATTCTGTTACATTTCTAACTACTTTAAGATCCTGAAAAAGTCAAAACATTCTGGACTTAATTTTACTTTCAGTAAGAACCTCTCAGTAACATTAAATGGTGATGTTAAATGTGTATATGTGACTAAATATACATGTACATGAGAGTACGTAAACATATTGTGTTATGTATATATAGGAATATTATTATGGCTGATGCATAATAACCAAAATAGAAGACTTGGGTGCAATGAGGCCCAGCATATAAGTTAAACTGTCCTAAACTAATATAAAACCCAACATAATGTAAAATTCATTCATTCATTCAACCTTTATTTAATCTCGAAAAATCATTGAGGGTGTTCCCTCATTTTCAACGATGTCGAGAGTACAGAGAACAACAATAAAACAACACAGTTAAAAACAGTTACATTCAAAAGCAGCATAATTCATTATCAGTGTTCTAAACTGACAAAAAGAAACAAGTGCTTGCAGTTTTAATGTTTGTTGTAAGATGTTCCAGGTGAAAGCAGCAGAAAAGCTGAAAGCAGTTCTTCCAAATACAGTGTTTACCCGTGGAACTTCGAGCATCAGCAGGTCACTGGATCTTGTTGGATATTGTTTATGAGATTGATGTAACAGAGATGTTATGTATGATGGCATTTTACCAAGTAAGGCTTTATAAATGAATAAGAACCAGTGCCTGTCACGTCTTACATTCAGGGGTGCCCAGCCCACTTTTTCATATAAAGTGCAATGGTGGGTGGAGTAACCTTCACCAATGATGAATCTGAGGGCAGAGTGATAAATGGGGTTTAAGAGTAGAAGCAGAGGCATTTCTATAAACAACATCACCATAATCCAAAACAGATAACACGTTTTCTACTTCGCAATGGGAAGTTAGTTTTGTTCCTGTAGAAAAACCCAATTTTTTGTCTTAGTTTGCTGGCCAGGGAATCGATATGAAATTTGAAGGTGAGTTTTTGATCTAACCAAATACCAAGGTATTTATACTCAGATACTCTGTCAATGCTGTGTCCTGTTAGGATGGTGATGTGAAAACTACTGTCAGTGATGTCTGTGGCTCTGGAGCATAACATGTATTTAGTTTTACTTGGATTGAGAACCAGTCTTAAGTCGAACAGAGCATGTTGTAATAGATCAAAGTTTTGTTGGAGGATTTGAATGGCTGCTTGAGCAGTATTACCAAAACAGTAAAGAATTGTATCATCAGCGTAAAAATGGGAATTACAATCTGTTATGGATGATGTGATGTTGTTTATATATATAGTGAATAAGAGAGGACCAAGTATTGAGCCTTGTGGAACCTCTTTTGATAGAGGCAAACACATAGAGCGACAATTACCAAGAACCACATACTGATCTCTCTGTGAAAGGTAGTCTTGGAACCATTTACAGGACATAGAGTCAAAGCCAGTTTCTCTTAGCCTTTCAATGAGCAGGGAATGGTCAACAGTGTCAAAGGCTTTTGCTAAGTCAACAAATAAAGCTGCACAGAATTTTTTCTTGTCAGTCTGAGAAATGATATCATTTGTGACAGATGTGACTGCGGTGATTGTACTATGGTTTGTTCTGAAACCTGATTGATGTGGGCTTGATATATGATTACTGGAGAGGAATGATTTGATTTGATTGTTGACTAATGATTCTAAGATTTTAGCTAGACAGGAAAGTTTGGAGATGGGCCGGTAGTTATTGACATTGGATTTGTCTCCACCTTTGTGAAGTGGGGTTACATATGCTGTCTTCCAGGCTTGGGGAAAAACACCAGTGGAAACGGAGAGATTGAACAAGTGTGCAACTTGCTCTGAAATTATAGGAGCACAGATCTTCAAGAAATATGGGTCAATTTTATCATGCCCTGTTGTTTTCTTGCTGTCTATATTTTGAAGTGCCTCTCTGACAGCAGATGAGGTAAAGGGCTGTAAACTAAATGAGAAAGGGGGGTTTGAATGGTTTGAAGGGTTTGTGGAGGGAGCATGAGACAATGGCTGACTGTTAAAGGCAGAACTGGGGTAAACTACATTGAACTGGTTTCCAGCTGCAGCAAAGTGCGCATCAAAAGCTTGACGGATTTGATCAGTGTGCTTCAGTGTGCTTGATGTTTTTAATTTAGCACCTCTAACACAGACTATGGGGCAGTGATCACTTAATCCAAGACCAAAGACACCAGAGGCAGAAATTTTGTCAGGTCTGTTACACAAAATTAAATCAATTAAAGTTTATCTGGAAGGGTCCTTTAAATTGGGCCTGGTTGGCTCGTTAACAATCTGTACCAGATTCAGGTCTTCACACATCTCTTTAAGGTTATCAGTGTCTTTTGATAACCAGTTAATGTTGAAGTCACCTAGGACTATTAACTCGGATTTAAGTTTTGAAAGTAAATGTGCTATATCAGAGACAGATGAAGAAATGGCTGAGGGTGGTCTGTAGACACCCACAACATTCACTGAACTGTTTTTTGAGAGGGAAATATTTAAAGCTATAAATTCAAAGGAATTTGGCACAGAAACAGCTTTTAAGGGATTAACAGACAGGCATGACTTGACATACACAGCCACACCACCTCCTCTTCCAACTCTATCTATTCTGTACAGGTTATAATTCTGTAGGTTAAACTCAGAGTCAGGTAGACTCTGCTTAAGCCATGTCTCACAGATAAAACCAGGATGTCAGGATCTGTCTGTGAAAGCAAGATTTTAACTGGTCTAATTTAAGCTCATTGCAGAGGCTTCTTATATTTAAGTGTATTAGACCAAGGCCATTCCTGGATTTAAAAGCAGACTGATTAAAGGGTGGTGGCTCTGAGTTGTGTCTGATAGCGGGGGTAAAGCTTGCTGGAACAGTGGGCTTTACAGTGATTAGATTTTCTGAATTATGACCTGTACAGTAATTTGACTTATGATGTTTATAATGAGTGATTCTGACTGGGATGTTATAGGCAGGAGTGACATTAAACAGAGGATGAGGTGTGCGTTGGCTGTCATACCTTCATACAGTGACTGATTTACTGGAGTGTAGAGTCAGCTCTACACTCCTGTATTAATAAGTGATTAATATCGACAGTGTTATATCTGCCGTATTTGTTTGATACTTCATAACTCATTCTTCCAGCTATTTCTAAACAGAAAGATACTCAAGTTCTTAAAATGACCAATATACCAGATTCAGGATGTCATCATTGGCAGTACGTAAAGAAAGAGACAATAATAAAAGCATGCGTAAAGTAAAACCCATTAGTAGTGATACTAACAAGACATTTTTCGGCAATTTCACTACACACTCGAAGTACTTCTCACAGCAGGATGTCAGGTAAGATCAGAGGTGGGAGAAAGTCACTGTTTTGCAAGTCTCGAGTCTTTAAACCCAAGTCTCGAGTCGAGTCTCAAGTGAAGACAAGAGAAGTCAAGTCTGAAGTCATAGGCTTAAAATTTTTGAGTCCTTCCAAGTCATAAGCACCATTGACCAAAGGAAAAAAACAAAAAAAAAACAGGACAGTTTCGTCACTTTATAAAACACAACCAGGACAGTCAGGGCAGGACATGAAAACAGGTCATTGGAAAACAGGACACTTGGTCACCCTGGGCCTTAACTTTACAATTATTTTCAGCTAACAACAGTCTCAGTTTTTAGCCACAGCGAGTTTACGAGCGAACATATACTGTTATTGCATATAACGGGTTCTAAGCTAAAGTTACTCAAAAGGATCTCACAACAGGTACCAGACCAACTTACCTTTCTTTGTGCAGCTTCAGGTGCCGAACAAAGTTCGACGTCGTTGCCTCTCCATCTGTTATTCTCACGCTGCAGGTTTTGCACAATTCGCAATTCATTTTTCGTTTATGACATCATAGTTTGTGAATGCAAATGAAATTATCCTCGGTAGCATGGTTCAACATCTCTGGGTTGTTCCTGCACTCCTGCAGTCTTGCGCTCAGGAAAGTAACTGTGTAATCCACACCCTCTTTGTTTATTCTTCTAAACCCTGATTGGATGTTAATAGATGCATTCAATGGGGCAGATCCTGTGGGAATAAATATTGTCTTGCTGGAAATGACAAAAATCAGTCACTTTGTCAAATACTTTGAATGGGAGCACATTTTATACAACAGTCTTACTGAAAATTTCAAGCATTTTCAAGTCATCAGACTAAAGTCAGAGTCAAGTCCAGAGTCACTGATGTCAAAGTCCAAGTCCAGTCGCAAGTCTTTGATGATATTGTCAAGTCGAGTCCAAAGTCATCAAAATTGTGACTTGAGTCTGACTCGAGTCCAAGGGCGTTTTCACACCAACTATATTTAGTGCGCACCAAAGAAGTTTAGGCCCAGGGTTTGGTACGTTAGTGTCAATGTGAATGCAACCACCGCACTTTGGTACGCACCAAATCAGCCGGTTCGAGACCTCCGTGAAGGGGTGGTCTCGATCTGCTCCATCTCCCTACATTTGATGCGGTTTCACTGGTGTGAAACAAAGTGGTCCAAACCGATCTACTTTTGATGCGTTACTTCCTGTTAATCCCGTGGTTGAATCTTTTGCTTACTCAATTTGTCGATTTGTTTATTCTGGTTGAGGATTACGATGATTTACGAGGGTCCAGAAGGTCACTGATGCCGTCTCAAACACGATACAAAAAATACATTTGAAGGAAAATGTAGAAGAGAGCGAAACGTAAACATTGGTTGTTTGGTGTTGGAAATGGTTACCATGGTAGCCTCTTCTTCATTCTCCTCCGTAGCAGGTTTGGTAACCAGTTACGTGCATATCGCCCCCTGCTGTTTTAAACTCAGTAAATACACAAGTGGGTCCGGGCATGGTTCGATATTGCCAGTGTGAATGCAAGCCAGCGGGGGAGGGGGAGGGGGGCGAACCCATGGCAAACCGCGCCGCAGCACGGTTCGAAACAAGTGGACCTAATGTGAAAACGCCCTAAGTCACATGACTCGAGTCCACACCTCTGGGTAAGATAATCGTTAAGGCTGTCAGGTAATTCGGCCTTCGCTGATTTTGGGATGAAAAGAGGATTCGGGTCTGAAATCAGGCCAGTTATCTTGTAGTGTGTGCTCTGCTGGGCAGAAATACAGTTTGGACAGATGGTCTGTCTGTATAAACAAAGTATTAATGAGCCTGTGTGTTAATCTATGAGGGAGAATTATGGCAGACAAACATCTCCAGATGTTCTGCTAAGGCTGAATGTGAGAATGGAGAAGAGTCTTCGTCTGATTGCTTCCTCGCCTGAATGTCACAGCTGACAGAAAATCTCCATCACTATAGAGGTGGAAAGGTCATGGACGTGACATTTTTACAGGAGGTCCAGCCTGCAGGATTTTCATCAGCAGATAACACGCAGCTATCTGAACTAAAGGAAAGTGGTGAATGGAGGCGTGGACGCACCTTCATTCAATAAAACATCAGTTATCCTGCAGCGGAGTGCAAATGTCAACATCTCTTACTGGTGCGTCTTCACAATGCTCCTCGTTTGTGACATCTGCAGCCCGCAGGCAGACGAACAGGCAGATCTTCTGCCTGTGAAAGTGAGCGGTTCAGAATAATCAGCTCATTAAATGGATGTCAGATAGCATCAGCAGCACAGATATGAGGGAATGAGGCCCTGCTCCAGCTCCTACACAGACAGCTAGCTTTTAATATCGACTGATCGGTACATAAAGAGCTATTCCCTGTTTCTAATGTGAGCTTCACAGACGACAGCCTGTCTTCAAAGAGCAGCTCTGGGAGGGCAAAAGTAAAGTAGGAAGGCAGGAGCAGGAGGCACTCGTCCCTCAAAGAGCTCATATTCTGCTTTTTATCATTTATATTCTTTGAGCTGTGTTTTACATTTAAAAATAAAGAGTTCAATTTCTGCAAGAAGCAAAAGTTTTTCTATTTTCACATCTGCTTCTACAACAGATAGACTCTCACATTGAAGCAACAAGTCACTTTTCATAAAGACTTTTTCTCTTGATAAAAATAAATATTGTTGCCAGCAACGACTCAGAAAAAAATGCACAATAAAAAAGGGCAAAAATCCAATATATCCTAATAAATAGATTTAAAAAAAAAAGGTAAGACTAGTAAGATACTAAAGCTGGACTATCTTGCATGGATATGGTGTGCCTGAGATCTTTGCTTGGTTTAAAGTGTGCCTTGGACAGAAAATAGTGCGCTCCCTGCACTATGTAATCCGTCTGGATTGGTCTGCCGCGGCTTACGTAGTGCAGGGAGCGCGCGTAGACGTGCACTGCGGAAGTACGATATAGCACTGTTTAGGCTCGAAAAATGTACTAAATGACCTCGTTTCGAATTAATTATGGACGTTACCCGCTCAGGGCACTTGGATTACAGCGGACGAGCAGTATGAAGGAAAATAGGCACGTTTTTGTGGACTTTTATGGACCTTTTTCTTCGGGCTCCGTCGTCCCCTGTTAGATGGACGTTTGTTGACAGCGAAAATCCCCCCGGACCCCCGGCTGCATTTGAGTCATCAAAAAAGTGCTCCAGAGTGTTGCTCAGCATGAGGGTGAGTAGAAAATGAGGCCAAATTGTTGTTTGGGTGTAGTGTTCCTTTAATTCTAAGGTCTTGAGAAGCCTGCACCTGGTTTTTATTGGAGTATGAAACTACAAAAAGATGCACCACAAACTATTGCTGTTGCACACATGAAGCTAACAAAGAGTTAAAACATGCCCCGGCTTGAGAATCCACTGGTAAATAAATGCTTTAACCTGTTCAGCCCCTTCCGAAAATGACATATGCATAAAGAAAAGAGTGACAAGGACAGACAAGGTCTGTTTGAATTATTTTGGTGTCATAATAAAGTAACACTTGAGAGATTTGTCCAGATGTGTTATTATCAGTATATGTGTTACTGGGACAGAGTAAATGAAGATGGAAGTCAAAATAATTTGAACCTTTCATCCTCGCCTAAATAAAACAAGTTTTTATTGTGAATATCTCTTTAGAATGATGCAGCTGCAGCTTTAGAACTCTATAAGTGAATGTGAAAATATGTGAACATTACTTCTGCCAAGTTTGAGTCTGATAAAGTGATGCAGAGCAAAGTTAGAGAGGTTTTACTACAGAGTGGTCAGGCCCAATCTTGGCACAGTTTGGCTCCATTAGTCCTATTTGACATTTGATAAACCAAACTTTATATTTCACTTTTATGACACTTTTGGTGTTCATTACACCCAAATACAACAGTTTTTATCTTCATCTGCTTATCCCTGGCAGTTTTGGACTGTTTTGAAGAAAAAAAATGTTATTTTGGTTTCTCTTTGAAAAAAAATAAAGCAGAACTTCCTAAATTTTCCCATTCAAATAAAGTTTGAATCACAGAGAAACAGATTTGGATATCTGATAATTCATTTGCTTGGTGTTGATGTTGTTTGGTGTGTGTAAAAATGTCTTATATGGTTGTGTAGCTGAAAATTTCCTGTTTAATTTGAAGTGCAGCATGACTATATTTATACATGAACAGTTCCCTTTTTCCTACGTTTTTGATGGAGAGCACCAAGCATTCCTGAATTTTGGCACTTTGGGCTGAACAGGTTAAACCTTTAAAAACCTGAGCTGGCCTGTCTCATGGAGCGTCAGTGTTAACTCAGTCTGTTAGGTTGAGCCTGATGGAGAAGGCAGTCACAGAAACCTCAGAGTGACTGACACTGGGTTTTTAATCAGACTTTGATGGACCAACAGAAGCTGATAACGACCATTTTAACTGCAGTTTCTCCACAGGACAGACTCTCGCCTCATTATGGGACTAAAAGTCTCCGTGCCCGGGTGCATGAATCATCCTCTGCTCTGACGCTAATGGATTATATTTCAGAACCATAATCCTGCTTGTTTCTCTTGTCTCTGACTGGCGTGTTCATTGTTCTGGTCAAACAAAGGATTAGACTTCACGTTCATGGCTGAGCCCACGTCATGACAGGCCGCTCTTTCAGCAGCGCTCTCATTAGTCCACTGACGACAGAGTCTTACATCCTTATTCATTTCCTTTCGACACTTTATAGGAGGTTTTTCTACTTAGCGGATCTTTGCAGCAGCTGCGATAGTCTGAATCCACTCATAAAGCCACGAGGACTCTCATCTGAGGACTAAGCTAAAGGTTAGTATGTCTATTAAGGTTTGGACGGGCTGCAGTGGAAACAATTGACTATTTAGAGAACCAGAGTCACTGCAAAAACTCAGATCTAGGTAACTGTCTATTTTCAAGTCAAACCTATCCAACACTTACTCTAATCCACATTCACTTAACCAGTCCAGATAAATATCCTACTTTATGGAATAAAATGCAAAAATAAGGCATTCATCTGTTTGTAAAGGTTTGACTCAGTGAGGGTCTTAAAAGAAGGTTTAATATCTGCTCAACTTAACTTTTACTTATTACTACAAGCAACTTAGGCCTTTTTTTATTTGATACTTTCATTAAAAGATCTTAATCCAGACATGTAATACATTGTGGATTAGAATAGATCCGGAGAGATTTTTTTCACTTCCACTTTTTTTATAACACCATTAACCAGAGATGGGCACTCGAGTTAAAGACTCGTACTCGAGTGGCACTCGAGTCGCATTTTTGGAGACTCCAGACTTGACTCGTACTCGACCCTGAAAGACTCGGGAATTGACTCGACTCGAGATCAAAGACTCGTGGGCAATCTTAATTTTATGGAGGGTTTTTTGAGTGTGCTGGGAGCGTTTGTCCCTCTCTTACCTCGCCTCGCTTTTCTCCCTCTCCGCGGCCGCTTCCAAACCTTGTAAATTTGTGTCGTTAAGGAAGCACCAGACGGGGAAGTCACCGTGTGGGGAATCCGGAAGTTTCAAAATAAAATACGATTTACAGACTCTCGAATGTAAATTTCCTCAGTTGTTTGTCATTACGTCAAAACTGGAAGGTCAGCAGTCGGTCAGAAGGTCCCAGAGACAGCACGACACCATGGACGAAGAAAAGTGCACCGTAGAGGTACAGAAATATATAACACTGCATACATTACACAAAAAATATTTTCTGCACAGCTATAGGTGGACAGAAGTTGAATAAATCATGAAGCTGTGTGGTTGGGACCAGCAAAGGGCTGGAGAAGCGAAATGAGGTGTTGTTTATTTCTTTTCTCAGTCTATAACATGTTTTATGAGCGTGTGACATCGCTATTCTCGAGAGCCTGAGTCTCTTTGGGGATCAGCCCTCCCCCTACACCACGGCTCTGCTCTGCGCCTTCAGTGGGTCCGTCAGGGCAAAACCGCGCTGCGCGGCTTTCAGCGAATTTGAGGTTCTGTCCCACCCACATATCAGTCATCAGTCAGTCAGTCATCACCAGCCATCAAGGCAAGCACAAACGCTCCCCCGCCAGCTTTGCTACCCTTTATATTGACCTACTGCTATACAAACTTCCAACAGCATGGCTACCACCTCTCACTACTTTATTTTATTTTATTATTTACTTTATTGTATTGTTAAATGCCATATAGTTTCTTTTTGGCTGCTCATGGCAAGTTTGTTTTGCATCTGACCATGGCATACATGTGCAAAGCAGAAAATTTTTCAGGAAGATAAAAAACAGTCTGAATAGAAATTTGGATAAGTTGTATATTTGCCAGAGGCTACATCATACATAAATATATATATATATATATATATATATATATATATATATATATATATATATATATATATATATATATATATATGTATATATATATATATATATATAAAAAATATATATATGTATATATATATATATATATATATATATATATATATATATATATATATATATAGTGACAGCTACTTATATATACTACTTGTATATATAGCTACTTGTATATATACACACACACATATATATAGGCTATATATACATACATGTATATATGTAAAGACTCGTGACTCGACTCGGACTCTAGATCAAAGACTCGTGACTCGTCAAGTCTTGCCCCTCAAAGACTCGAGAATTGACTCGACTCGAGGTCAAAGACTTGTGACTCGACTCGGACTCTAAATCAGAGACTCGTGGACATCTCTGCCATTAACCCTTTAACTACCAGCTCAACTGTTTGGCAGAGGTCATCCATAAATTCAATAATACGTTATGTTTTAAAAAGCAGAACAAGTCAAATCATTGTTTGATACCGTTAACAATTCAGAGAACAGAGAAAACTACATACAAACCAAAAAGCAGGTATTTTCTTGGTGTGGGAATTTAAGGTTTTAAAAGGTAGTTGATTATGTGCTAACATAAAAATGCACAAATGTTTATAAAAAACAGCAAAAATGTCTTAAATAGCAAATATACGAAAAACATTTGTGATGAATATATTATATTGGTTAATGGTGAAGTATTTAAAATAATAATGATGGTAATAATAATGTTTTTAGCTTTTTAAATCCTACACCAAAAAAATATCAGTTATTTTGATTTGTTTGCAGTTATTTCTGTATCTTAAAACATTGGCAGAAATAAACAATCATTTTTTACACATAATAAGAATTTTCCTGAATATATTGACTTCTGCCAAACAGTTGAGCTGGGAGTTAAAGGGTTAAGGAATAAAAGGCTAAAATAAGGCATTGAATTGCTTGTAATAAAGAGGAAATATCTGCTCAAGATTAATTTCACTTATTATTACAAGCAACTTAGGACTTTTTTTATTTCGATATCCTCATCAAAAGATCTTAATCCAGACTTGAGGAAATTGTGGATTAGAATAGATCTGGAGAGATTTTTTTCACTTCCACTTTGTTTTCACTTCATATCAGAATATTTAGCGTAAAGGAAACTTCAGGACTGGACTTTCTGCTCAGGTGCCCTCCTGTCACGGCACCACGCTGGAGTTCACGAACTCCTGACAGAAACCTTTTCTCCACTTATGTTTGTGGAAACAGTCCGACTGACCAGGTGATGGTTTTATACACCTGTGGACATAGAAGTGACTGCAACACCTGATTTCAGTGACTTAGATGGGTGTAATCATGATGTTTCAATTGTGAAATACCTGTCATACCTGTCACTTTAACTGCTGTTGTCACTTTAACTGCTGCTTCAGTGTTAAGGTTTATTTACTACTATTATAGTTTATTTATTTCAATTACTCTACCTGGTCAGTGCTTATGTTAATTATTTTACTTACTGTAAAAATAACTTATTTTTATTGTCCTTGTGGTTTATTTAAGCTGGAAATCCCCAAATCCCCATTGCTGCTTGAGTGTAAAGTTCAATTATTACTATTATTTGTATTTTGCTGTACATAACCTGTGTTTTTATCTTTTTTATTCTTATCTAATCTGCACATTTTTTTCTGTACAATGGTGTTACCTGCTGCTGGAATCTGAATTTCCTGAGGGAACCCTCCCAAGGGACTAATAAAGTTCCTATCTATCTATCTATCTATCTATCTATCTATCTATCTATCTATCTATCTATCTATCTATCTATCTATCTATCTATCTATCTATCTATCTATCTAGCAGCTGGAGCTGCTACGTGAGATTACTGTTTGACAGGCTGTGAGTATGAGTGACAGGGGTAGAAGCTCCGCAGCTGCAGCTGCTCGTTGGTGAAATGAATAAGTGACAGGAGAGAATCTTCAAACACAACGCTAGCCGTTTTTAAGAAAGATAAAGTCGCTGATGATCGATAAAGCCTCCAGATCAGTCCAGAACAACTGACTGTAAAACTTAGAAGATGCTCAGGTGGAGGGTTATACTTCAAGATCGCTGATTGGCTCATTTCGCTGTCAATCAAAAAGGGATTCGGCCTCAGACAGATCATCCAATCATCATGCAGAAGCCGAGCGTCTAGTCCAGCCCACTGCCTCATAGACCCCCAGAGACGCTGAGCGTCCGATGGGCGGGACAAAGCCCAGTGTTTATCCAATGAGCGTCCAGTTTCCACAGTGGAACAACCCACTTTACGCTTCCCCATCGAAGTCCGAAGACGCTCAGCGTCCGACTGTGTTAAAGCGCTGAGACGCTGAGGGGATGAATGAGAAGGAAGTCACACCAGTTACCTGTGATAAGTAGCTGATTCTGAACAAAAGATGAAGGTATTCTAGCACATATTTAGTCAATGAAATGTACACACAGCAGGACCAATCAACACTTTTTTGGGGGACATTTTAGGGGAAGCTGAGCTTCCCTTGCAGTCTTAGATCAAGCGTCACTGCCTCAGACACATTTGCAGGTTGCAGGTTGTTTATGTGGGCTGGTTGCATAGGAAACTTAAAGATCATTAGAGAAACATGGTCCAAGACCAAAATGACATACAGAAAAACAAAAGAATATTTAATTACTTAAATGTCCTCCTTACAATGGGTGAGTGAAGACTTTTGCCAGTATTGTGTAGCGGTAGCAGCCACCAAAAGTCTCGTAATTAAACCATTTGCTACTCTCTATGTGAGAAACACTGACTTTACGGTGACCAGATGTCCAAATTTAGCCAGGCTATGGCATAAAATCATCTGCATTCAGAGCTCGAAACATGCAGGCATCAAAACTTTGACTGTGAAGAGCACAAAGTTGGTGGAAAACCACAAGAAAAGCATCCTCTCCAGATAATCTTGTTCACTGTAAAGAGCCTGAAAATCTTTTAAATTTGATCTGAATTGTAAATTATTGAAATAAAGACTCAATTCTTCATATGTGTGTGAAGAAAAAGTGGTCCTAGCTGGACACATCTCTGCTTTTGGACACTCTTCACACATTTTGTGACCATTTGAATTATTCATTGAGTGTTTTGTGACAGCCAAAAATATCAATTAATGATTCATGTGACAGCTGCAGCTCTCTTTTCTAAAAGCAGAGCCAAATATTAGTGCTGCTGATGATGAGGATCCATGCAGGGATTAAAGGTTTTTCACCATGCAGGGAGGTAATGACAGCTGTTAGCCAACAGTGATGAGGAAACTGGAGGGCTAAAATAATTCAGTCCAGTTTAAAATGTCAGACGATGATTAATGCTGCAGGTGCTCTGGACGAAAGGTGATGTTTAAATCAAGCTCCAGTTGCTTTGTTGGTTCAGTTCCTGCAGAGCGATCATGAAACTGCAGAGTTAGTTTGGCCCCTGACGTCATTTTCATCTCACTGCTCGTTCACAGTCTAATAAGAATCATTTCTCCAAATTAGACCTTCTGGAATCTCTCTGTAGATCATCCACATGGCAAACGTCTCTTTGGTGTCTAATCCAGAGAAATCAGGACCTGAGTTTTATCTGGATATCTATGAGTGAGTCTGGAGTGTTTTCACTTGTTGTCTATGAGCCGGGGCTGCTGGTGTTAATCAGATCACATCTGCTCCTCCTTCCTGACAGCAGAGGAAGCTTCACCAAGCAGACGAGCTTTTTTATGCCTCCACACCCACATCTCAGAGAGTTTTCACCTGCTGTCCAATAGTCCGTTTTGTTTTGGACGGAACTGAGTGCAATGATCCAGAAGTAGTCTGTGACAAAAGCTGTTCAAATATTCTAAATCAGGGTGGGCAACTGTAATTACCAAGAGGGCCACATTAAATCATTTTTCCCAGCCTGAGGGCCACATTGTTACAAATATTCAGAAGCTCTCGATGAGGAAGAAGAATGTTGGATAAACAACTAATGAGAATATAAATTTGTCATAAAATTAGAATACCAGTATTCATATATTACAACATAAATACAAGTTTTTATGCATAATCAAATGAACTTGATACAGAATTCAAGCAAATTTCGCTTATATACATGGGATTAAAAACAATGAAGCTTTTATCAAATCAATAAAAAGTGTTTTTTCTAATTATTAAAGCTCAAATATTTTGCTGCTGCCATGTTTTAGATGAAGTATTGAGTCATACTTGATATAATGTTTAAGGCGTCACGAAAGAGACTTAGACACTATAAGAGCAAAGTAAGGTTGTAAATAACTTACATAAGATTATATAGAATTATTTCTGTTGGATATCTGAGTTTTCTTCATATTTACAGCTGCTGGTTTTTGGGAATGAATCGCGGGCCACATGTAGTGATGTGGAAGGCTGCATGTGGCCCCCGGGCCGCCACTTGCCCACCCCCAGTCTAAATGCTTGAGAGGGGTCCAGCTGCAGACCTCCACTCTCAGCCGGCCTACGGCTGCTCCAGTGTGAATCGGAAACCACCTCCAACGTGAGGCGGACATGACGCATATATAAATAACTATATAGCCCCCCTTCACACCGCCCCATTTGGGTGACGGGCGGAAGACGGGAAACATTTAACCGTGGCGGTAGGACAGAGAAGCGGTTGCCGCCCACGTGAGCGCGCACAGATTTTGTCATAGAAATCATATACGTGTAATATAACATATACGTATAAAACAGGTATAATAGCGTCAGGAAAGGAGAAAGTGAAGAGTCCTCATGATGCCAACAATTTATTTATTATTATTATTTATTTAACCACGCCAAATACATCTCTCAACATCCTGCGTCCTCTCCGGGACAGAAGCACACACACCTCCGCTGCCTTTCTTGGTGGTGCATTCACTGAACCTCGTAATTTTGAACTATACAACAACTCGTGTACATAACTCATATAACTCACATAACTCATAAAACAATAACACATTTCTCTCCAACATAAACAACCCACCCAATCCAATAGAGTATTATACTTATGATATACGTATATACTGCCTATACACTTTGCCCTGCGGCACCGAAACTGGCAGCACCTGGCAGCAGCCAATCACATTGAAGGAGGGAGAGAATCCGGAAATAGCCGACTTCACGGGTCAAAGCAAACATTAGATGAGCTCTACCAAACTGCTCCACCTTCATATAAAGATAATCGGGAGAAAAACTTGGCATGAGACAGCATTTCACTTCAGAATGTTTGAGGAGGGAGTGTTATGAAGGACTTTTGGGCTCTGCTGTGACGTTCACCGAATCACCTCTCCGTCCCTGCGGCCTCGGACTCTATGCTCGTTCCGGGGCGCAGCAGACCCTTTAAAAACACTTTATATTTAATGGACTCATCCAGCAGGGAGGCTGTTTTTGGAGATGTTGTCGCGCAGCGGTGTGAAGGGGGGTGAACTGATAAAACCTTGAATTGATGCCGCCTTTTAACTGTGTTTTTTAATGAAACACGACTGACAAATCAAGTTACCATGGTAACTGAAAACGCTGACACCATTTCCTTCTCACATTGGAGGTGATCATGACGTCACTTCCTTCTGACGATGGAGTTGTAGAGTCTGCAAGCTAGTCGGCTGAGAGTGGAGGTCTGCAGCTAGACTGTCTTGAAATTCTTAGGAAAGGTGGCTCAGTGCTTCCTCTATTATCTCCTTTAGCTTAGGAAACATTGGACCATCCTTTACAAAAGGAAAGCGGAAAGAACGCCCCATAATGCCTTGCAGCAGGTGATGTAATTGGCAAATGCTGGAAGTTTACAGAAACTTACGAAGGAGAAGGGATAAGTTTTGTAGGCCTATCAAGATATATAAGAGAAAAATATATGTTCAAAGTCAGTGCTTTAACTAATGTAGCCTTTAGTTCATTTCTTAAGTCATCATTTTTGAAATGGTGGATGGAGAAACAGATAAATGTTATAATTCATACAGCACTAAAAGCATTTCTTTTTCTCCAGAACTGCCTATAATGTTGATCAATATAAACAGTTAAGGTACTTCTTTCCTTTATTATTCTATATCAGTTACCACGTTTCCATCGGTCTTCCTTTATGAAGTGAATCATGCCAATAATAAGAACAATGGATTGTTAATGCTGACAGAAGAAGCTGACACAAAACAACCTTGTGAGGTTCTCTCTCACTGAAATCTGAGATTTTGCAGTGTACCTTACCGACAGTCTTAGCTCGTTCTTCTTAAAGGTACAGCGCTGCTTTGAGCCCCTTCAGCCACTTCAAGTATGTCATACAACCCAGCTTTAAAAATACTATAATATCCCTTTAAGGACTACACTGCAAAAATGGTCCGTGTACTTTGCAGCCATTCGTTTTTCGTGTTGATATGGGTAAACGGGAAAATGGGAAACCATCTGATTTTCCGTTTTCTGTTTGAATGAAGGGAAACAAAAAACGGGAAACGAGTCGTTTCCCGTTTTTTGTTTGGTAATCAAAAATCCAAAAAAGGAAAACAAGCCTTTATCTAATATCTATTACGGGTTTATTATTCACAAGTTGGGATATAAAATACGGCCGTGATTTCTTTCGTAAGGCTTGCTTTGCCTTCACACGGAAGCACTTCCTCCTTCTGCGCTGCTGCTTCTTCTCCTTGTTCTGCTTCTGAAGCTACACTACGGCATTACTGTCCTCTAGTGAAATTATTAGTTCAAGCCCATTTCGAAGCATCATCCGTAACTATAATTATTTTCTATAAATTGAGTTTCAAATTCTCACAATATATCTATGTTCTTTTAGTGTGTGACCTTCTTTTACTGTAGACATTGATGAAAAATTACACATTACAAACAAGGTAAGCCTCGGTTCTGCAATGTTTTATCAATCAATCTTTATTTGTATACCACCAGTTCATAACAAGTGTTATCTAAAAACAACACGAAAAACGAATGGCCGCAAAGTACACGGACCAAAGACTCAGATCTAAGCAAGTTTGTCTAATTTTAAGTCAAAAATATCCAGAAAACTTCCGAAAACTTCATGTCCATTTGTCGAGTCCAGATGTATATCTTATTTCAAAGAATACAAACAAAAATAAAACATAGATAACTTATTATCAGAAAATATCTGCCAATGAGAAAAGTCTAATTTGACCCGAGGGTCTTAAATCAGGTATAAAAACTACTGAAGATAATAGTTCTTACTTGACTCATTACAAGCAATTCAGGGTTTATTTTTGCTTTTAAATACTGACAGAACTGAAATAAGATGTGTAGCTGGACATGTCAGGCCATTTCAGCTCACAATAAGTCTTGTGAGGTTTTTAGAGTTAAATTGGATGAATAAACTTCCTTAGACTAAAGTTTTTGCAGTGAAATGAGTAGTGCCTAGGCTTTAGAGAAAGAAGAAAGACAAAGACATGGTGGGTTTTGTGAGTAGGACTCAAAAAGGGATGACTTGGGGTGGTGTGGGGAGCTTTACCTCTTAGCATACGATGTCTGGACGCTTGTCTGATCTCCTGATCTGCAGAGATGAAGCTGCGAGAACAGCCAGCTCTTCAGTTTTTTCTATACACAGACAGGACGCTTTGTTCAGCACAGAGGAGACGCTGGGCTGATGTTTCCCACTCGGACTCTAATGGAATATCCTGTTCTGTCATTATGTGTGCTCTAGCAGCTAATGTCCACCATATAATCATATCAAAGCGGAGGAAATGAAGCAGCTACCTGCTCGCTCAGGAGCTCTGCAGTACACCTGCTGCTGCTGTCAGAGGAAACAGCTCGTGTTGATGGAGGTGCTGATATCTGTGAGGATGGAGGAACTGAAGGTGAATGCCATGTTAAACTGAGAGGTGAAGGTGAGGAGGGATTCTGAAGTCACAGCTTACAAAAGTTAGAGACGATGTTGTCGGTGGTGCAACAGGTAGTGCACCTTCCTCACTACCAGGTCAGAGCCTTTCTGTGTGGAGTTTTGAGTTCCCTCCACCTTCCTCTTACAGAACAAAAACATGCTCATTGGTGGAATATTCTTTACTGAACAGCTGTCTGTCTCTTTATGTAGCCCTGTGTTTGGCTGGTGGCTGGTTCAGGGTGGACCCACCCCTAGCCCAATGAGAGCTGGGATAGGTTTCAGCCCCCACAATTCCATAATTGATAAGCGGTGTAGAAATAATTTAATGTTAATATACACTGCCTGGCCAAAAAGAAAAGTCGCCACCAAAAAACAAGGTCACACACTCTTATATTTCTCTTGACTGCCTTCAGCTTTGATCACAGTCTCATTCTCTGTGTCATTGTTTCTTTAAGCTTCTTCAATGTCACAGATTTGTCCCAGATCACAGCACTGCCCCCACAGGCTTGGACAGTAGGCACTAGGCATGATGGGTGCATCACTTCACCTGCCTCTCTTCTTCCCCTGATGCTCCCATCACTCTGGAACAGGGTCAATCTGGACTCATCAGACCACATGACCTTCTTCCAGTCCTCCACAGTCCAATCTTTATGCTCCCTAGCAAACTGAAGCCTTTTTTCTGCTTAGCCTTACTGATTAGTGGTTTTCTTAAGGCTACACAGCTGTTCAGTCCCAATCCCTTGAGTTCCCTTCACATTGTGTGTGTGGAAATGCTCTTACTTTCACTATTAAACACACCCCTGAGTTCTACTGTTGTTTTTCTTTGATTTGATTTGGCCAAACGTTTAAGTGATTCACCGATCACCATCATTCAGGATTTTATTCTGACCACATTTCTTCCTTGAAGACGATGGTTCCCCACTATCCTTCCAGTTTTTAATAATGTGTTGGACAGTTCTTAACCCAGTTTTAGTAGTTTCTTCAATCTCCTTAGATGTTTTCTCTGCTTGATGCCAATGATTTGACCCTTCTTAAACAGACTAACATCTTTTCCACGACCACAGGATGTGTCTTTGACATGGTTGTTGAAGAAATGAGAAGCTGCTCATGTCATCAGCTGGAGTTAAATAACTTGTTTCAGCTGAAAGATAATCACCCATGCAGTAATTATCCAACAGGAGGCTCAGACCTGTTTGCTTAGTTAAATCCAAGTGGCAACTTTTTTTTGGCCAGGCAGTGTAATATTCTTTTATTTATTTGTCATTTTTTTTAAGTAATTTGCACAGAAAATACTGATAAACCAATTAAAGACTCACATTTGTCTCTGAATCCTCTCTCTCTGCTCTCCAGCTCAGTCCTTCCCCACCCCCCAAGGCAATCCAGCTTTGCCAAAATGTAAATGAATTATTCGGATAGTGTGGATATTCGAGGAGTAATCATGCATGTCATTTTCTGACACCCATGACAGCTTCTTCTAAAGAACAAGCTGGGCAAAACAGACTTCTTGGGGAATCTGATAAAATCCCCCGTCATAATTTTCTGACCAAAACAGAGGACAAGTCCGGGCAAAAAAACGACGTATGGTCACTCTGTCCATGTCTCTCTTGAGACTGCAAATGCATTATCATAAAGCTAACAGTAGCTACAGGCTTACTGCCTCTGCTTGTCATGAAAACAATAAGGTTGAATGTTGTGATAATTTAGCTCAGTCTAACTATAGCTGTGGGTAATCATCACAGTCAATTTGTGCATTACAGTCATTAAAATAATGAGTTTGGCTAACGTGTTCCTGCCTGTTAGTCTCCTGTATTTCACAGTGTGAGTGTTAAAGTCAATCACATGTTTGTTTTTGTTGTTCTGTTTGACCCTGTATCGGAGAACAGTTAACCCTGAGTCTTCAGCAGCAGGGACTAAACACCAACACTGTTTGTGGATAATGATGTGGAATAAAAGCTGCAGCCCTGCGAGGAACAACAGCGAGATTTTATTCTGACCACATTTTTTCCTTGAAGATGATCTTTCCCCACGAGCCAATCGACTTTGAATACACAAAGGAAAAACCTTTGCGTTTTAGGACACAGAGTCTCCGTGTAAACTGGGCCTAACAGTGTGTGTGTGTTCAGCTCCTGTCCGTCACAGCAGGAGGCGGAGCTCGGGCTCTTCGACCCTGCTGATGAAACTCTGATCAAAGATTTCAGACTAATGACCATCTCTGAATAACGAAGGAGAAGTTCCTCGCTCTCTCCTCTCCTCACTCTCAGCTGGTCGTGCTGCTTCACATCAAAGTGTGAAACATAAAAAAGATGACCACTTGTTGCAGCAGTGAAGAAACGGCGGTGGTGGCACATGCTGGTCAGGGTCGGGGACTGCTGGAGGCAGCGCTGCATAATCCGCTCGGCCTTCTGATCGAACAATGCTGTCATGAAAGATGTAGGCACCACTTAAATCGACGTCAGGCTGTGATGTTGGCAGATATCAGCCAATACTTCAGTCTTCTCTGCTTTGGAAATGATCCAGAGCCGTGTGCACAGAGAAATGTCACAACACTTCTGCTTCCAGGCTGTACACCAGGATCTGTAAACTCTCTTACCAAAGAGCGGCTCCTGGTGATCAGAATCATGATGGTTTCACAGTTTGGAGCACAGTTCATTAAATAGAGTTTGAAGCTTTTAAACATCATCTCAGTCCATAAAAACTCCCAAAGGGAGGAACATGGAGCTTTGAAGAGGTTTGAAAGTTTTATATTTGAAGAGAAAATTAGACAAGTTTATCAAACACTGATCACACCGCGATTCACGCTGTAGGGAATTTAGCTTTTCTCATTTTGGTAACAGTGTTTTGGACCTGAAAATAGAAAGATTTTGTGATGGTTTCCATGAAGCAAACTTCAGAAAACAGTGCCATTTCTCTGTCATTTAAAGCAGTCACTGCAAAAACGAAAATCCAAAGAAATTTATTAATCTGATTTCAATTCTGAAAATCTCACATGGCTCATTGTGAGCCAAAAATGCCCAACATGTCTCACTTACAAAACAAAATATGAATGACAAATTTTACTTTTATGATACCTTGAAAGTAAGATGTGCTGTCTTAAGTAGTTTCTATTCCTGATTTAAGACCCTCAAGAAGTAAAATTTCGCTTGTTCCACTGGAAGATTTTTTCTCATGTATACAAGTTATTGTATTATTTATTGATTTTTGGTTTTGGACTCATCAAATAAGTAGGAGATTTTTACAAAGTATTGTGTATTTTTTTAATCTGAAATGAGATAAATAAACTTGCAAAGATCTGAAGCTTCTTGTCTTTTGTACAGATTAATGAATGAAAATCTTTCGTTTTATCTCCTTATTTTGAACATTTAATTCTCAAGAATATTCTTCTTTTAACTCAAATCAAACATAAAAATGAATATGCTGTCTTGAAAATAATAATTTTTGTTGTTAAATTTAACTTATATTGTTAACCTCTGTCACTGGAGCTCCTTTGAATAAGTCCCCTGAAACAGGCATTTAAGTTTAAAAATCAGGAACAAAACAGCAAGTCTAAGATGTCATTATTAGAGTGTAGTTCCTAAACAGGCAGCATTGTAGAGGAAAAGTAAGATGTAAACAAACATTGTAGTGTTTGGTGACCCCACACTGTTTTAATGGCTTGTTTTCTCCCACAATTCCTTTAATCACATGAATTTGGCACCACGTTCAGCAACGCACTTTTATTTTGTTGGCTAATTTTTTCGTCAGTTTCCTTCAGCCATTTTTCCCCAGAAGAAAACTAGACAGTAACTAATAAAAACAAGAGCACATGGACAAAAACTCAAACTAAACTAACTGACATTTTCATCAACAAATAAAAACTAGACTGAAATGTCTGACAGACTTAATCCAATCAGACCTAATATGGTCATGTAGGAAGTAGAGACAAGTGATGAATCTATCCAATCACAGCTACTTTGGTTGTGTTAAAGGTTGGATGAGTTCAGAGGGACATCCAATCACAGCTGCCTTAGCTTGGTGGTGGTGGGATAAGTTGTGGAGTGATCCAATCAGAGCTGCTCTCTTTATGAATTGATATATTCATGTAGAGCAGGGTCACTGTTTGTTGTCAGTTCTGGTATTGTAACTGAGATGCTCTGCCAGGTAGCCTAAATAAAGGTGACTGCATTTCACACAAAGGAACATTTGTTTCTGTTCATTTAGACATTCAGACTTTACTAACATTCAATAAAGGCTTAGTAGATGTTTGATTTTATCCAAGAGGAAAACAGGACTGCAGGAATTCAAGGAAACATAACAATACCTTACCCTTTACACTTCAGATTTTAGTCGACTGAATTTACAGTAGAAAAATTACAAAACTTAGATGACTAAATCGTGACTCAAACTCAAAGATAATTTAGGAAAATGACCAAAACTAAAGTAAAAAGAGCTGTCAACATTATACCGTGAACACTGAGAACAGCTGCATGTGTTGAATATGTCGGCTTTAAACGTGAGGCTAAAGTTCCCACCTGCAGTGTGTGTTACATCTATGTTGGCAAATATTTGAAATCTGTCTATAATTAGGGAGCAAAGAAACATTGGTCTCCTAAAAATGACCCTTAGACGTACTTTCAGGGAGATGTTGAAGTCTCAGCGTGGTTCTTCCTGCAGGGAGGTCGAGCGTTAGTGGGTGATTAGCGTGATTTCTGGATCATCAGCTGATTGCTTCATTCAGCTCATTAGTTCATAAATGTTGATTATATGGATGAATTAATTCACGATACACGTGGAGGAGGAGAGGCAGAGGAAAAAAAAGAGAATATTGATTGACTGAACAAAGACTGCTGGAATATTTCATCTCTCGTCACGTCTGTATGTCTGTGGTTTGATCTGGAGATGGCTGGGTGAAGTTCTGATCTGGTCTCACAGCAGATTGAATCTTCAAAGGTGTGTTTGCTGTCAGATGGAAGTTTCCGGTCTGTGAAGACTGATAATGTGTTTGCCCAGAGGGGGAGAGATGCTGTCCTCTCTCTGCATCTGCTTCCTCTTTCATTGAATCTCCCGTCATCTCCCTGCCTCCAACAGGGCGTCAGATGTTTCCATCTCCAAAGATAGAGGATGTAAACATCGATTTCACTCCAATAAGCATCACATCATTCCTGGAAAACATCCGTGACAGCTTTAAAGGCGCAAAGAGCTGCGAGCAGTTTGGAATCAATCAATCAATCCTTACTTATGAAGCACTTTTCTTACAAAATAGAGAAGGAAAAGTGATGTGCATTCAAAAGAACAAGCAGACACGTGGGAGGGGACATAAAGTAAAATACAAAATCAACATTCAGCACACACACGAGGACACTGAGGGCTTTCACACCGGCACGGTTCAGAGGCCTACAGCACAAAGCACCGTCAACTTACCCTGGGTAACTCACATCTATCCAGGATTGAGTAACCGCAACAATGGCAATCAGAATAATCAACAGCATGACGCAGATTATCAACAGGGTAACTCAACCCAGGATTGTCTCATCAAGAGCTGTGAAGGTGCACGTGTTAGGGGAGGGCTCAGAGGCAGCTGACCAATCGTGGTCATGAGCGGAAAACACAGTGAGATGTGCCGGGAATGCACTGACAGAGCTTTGTATTTAACATGTGAAGAGCAGCGTCTGATAAAGTTAAAATATGAGGATGAAAAAGCCTGAATAATGGAGAAAGGAAACACCTGAGCAGCTGTCAATCATAGACAAAATGTTTGGCATAGTGGACTTAAAGTGAACAAATTACTCATCATTGGATCACACACTGATCACACTCATGAATCTCATGAACTAATATGCTGTGAAAATGTGTTGCATGTCTGACAATTATCATCCCTCAGATGTAATCCCTCTGTAGTGAGGAGGTCGTGGGAGCAGATAAAAAGTAAATACAAAAACATAACTGCGTCTGGTAAGTGCGCCTGTTTCATGTCTTATGCTACATTTAAGATTTAAGTCGTTGCCACAATGAAATCCTAAAAACATACTATCTGACCCAAATTAACATTTTTAAAAATCAGCAAAAAAAAAATACCTCAAACACATGAATAACGAGCAGGAATGACATGATGGAATAATGTGCTGTTTCACATAAGAGTTACATCCCTTTTATTTGTCATGCACTTTATGATGCATTTAAAGTTAATGAACGGGGATATAGAAGTGAAGTTTATAGAGCAGGGTGATGCACAATGACTGGGGGACATGGTACACCGCTCCTGTGGGTCACATGGGGAATAAACTGCTCCATCTGTCACACAGGTAGATGATTCCAGGCCGCAAAAAACAGGTACCTCTCATAGCCCATCGTCAGGTTGATCTATGGTCAAGTTGATATCGGGACAGCCTGTCTCATCTTCATGCTTGTCTCATGGGTTGTGTGCCTCCTTCTACCTCCTATCGGGTTCAGGAGAAGAGGGCGGGCCGTTGATTCGGAGAAGCTGATTGGCTAGTACTACAGGATCAGATTCAACCTCCAACTTCTCCTGCTCCAGAGCAGGGGCCTTTTCTACGAAGCAAGTTCAGCCTAGCGAGATAGCCTTGGAGCTACCTCGCTGAACTAAGCGCGGTAGCCGGCAGTCTCGCTAAACAGTTTGACGACGCTGGTTATCAACCTCATAAGTGGATCCAGCTTTGCTATGAGCGCGTGCACGCATATAAGGCGGAGCCCGCCGCATCTGACCAATCGCGAACATGGACCAGTCTGGAGCGTCAGAGCAGGCCGGAGAGCGAAGGACCGCATACTTCACACAGGAGGAGCAGGAGGCGATCATGACAAAGTATGAAGAATTTAAACATATAATAAACGTCAAAAGCAACACCGTCGACGCTGCAAAAGCACGGAAAGAGTGCTGGCAGAAAATTGCTGACAGTCTCAATGCATAAATAAAGCGCGCAATAAAATCTTACGTGCCATTATCATCCTGAAATAGCACTGTTCAACATGCACTTTTACTGTAACATGCACCAGACATGTCCAGTTCATTTCCAAGATGAATTCATTCATTTGTTCATTCCTATCTTGTTTACATATTTTGTGTGATATGTAGGCCACATGAGCCCTACATGAATTCCTGTCACAATTTTAAGACGGGCAATAAAATATTGTCATGGAACAGAAGTGTTGGCATTGAAGATCTTGTTATGGCAATGAGAGTTGTTCATTCCCTTTAACTACCTGTAGCAAGTGTAATGTACTGTGTAGTGACTCTAAATCTGAGTCTTGTTTCAGCACCAATCAAAGTGGCACAAAACGCACCTGGGAACAGGTGTGCAATACAAGAACATCTTTCAAAGTGGTAATTGAAGAAGATTTAATTTATTTTTGTACAGTTTGATAAGACACAATGAAGATATGAAGTTAGAGTAAGTCACCATGGTGATCTATCCCGATAAGACATGAGCCAGCTTTGTGCCACCGATAAACCAGGTTAACCCTGAAGTTACCTCGCTAACGCATTAATCCTGCTTCGTGCTATCGGCCCCAGGTCTCTCAGAACGTTGGTGCTTTCCAGAGAACAACGTTAAACCAGAGTAACCAAAATTAAAAAACGAAAGTAGGAGTAGCACGCTCTTCTTCTGTATTTTCCTCGACTGCCTGCTCATTTTATCAACACAGATTCAACAAGTCCATGGATAATGTCACAGTTTGTGAGCTGGAACAAACTTTTTGGTTTCTACTCTGATCTGAAATGTGAAAGCCCTCTGAGTGAGAACCCTTCAAACTGCCACTGACGACTGAGGAAACACTCTCATGAAATAAAACTGAGGAAACACAGGAGTGAAGAATAAACTGATAAACTTCATGATCAGATAAAAACAAAGTGCACGGTCATACTGTTGGAGGATGTTGTCTCCATTACATTAAAAACATCTGAGTCAAGAGTGTTTGCAGAAGTGCTTTTAGGACTAAATCTGAACCAAAAATAATATTTTAAAATGCAAACTTACTCAAAAAGTATGTTGCACTTTAAAAATACAGAGGAAAGGAGATTTACTGACACAATAAAAGAGATTCCTAAAAAAAAAGACGACATCAATAAAAAAAAAGAGTTTCATTGTTAGAAACGTGGGTATCTTAACCCTTTCATGTATTTAATCACAAAGGAATGCTTTTTGAAATGCTTGTTTTTATTTTCAAACAAGCTAAAAATTCTTGTAATTTTTGTGTTTAGTTAGAGGGGGTTATGCATCTGTGCACTGCAGTGAGCACCATGCATCAACAGCATCAATAGTAATTTAGTGGAACTTAATAAAGATCCACAAAAACGTCTTTGACAAACATTTATAAGACTTAATCCTAGAAAAATAGAAATGTGAAGTATATGTTTTAATGCTGTTTAACCAAATGTCAAATTTGAAATAAATAATGCAAAATTCTGTGAAATCTGAATACAGACCAAGAAAATTATTATATGAAATTTCAGACAAGAGTTTGGGAATTACCACCTGGTAGTGTGACATGCTGCTGCAACCTAAAGGGTATAAAATTAATTCCATATATCTGTCTAAAGTAGAGGACACCATGTTTGAAAGGGTAAATCCATTAATGACCCCTTTAGCTCTGTTGCAGATGTTTTTAGGACGAGGATACTCGCCTGTTTCTTGATTGTTCCTGAAAGGTGCAGTGTGTAGAAATTGGCATTTTAGTGACATCTAGTGTTCAGATTTTGGAATGAGCCCGTCTGTTTCTAAAACATCACATCACTAAGAGACGAGAGCCGGTGAAGACCAAAAAGGATCATGAACAGGACATCATTTACAACAGTTACCAGGTGAGGGCTTTTCATTCATATCCGTAACTATTATTTTATAGATTATAGGTCAGTTAAGATGATGAATATAGGTTTTGCAAACTTTATAGACTCATGTTCAAAAATCACGTTTCATTCCTTTTGTCCTCAAAACCCACCCGTAGACAACATGGAGGATCGTTATGTCAGCCTCCACAGAGGGGAGACCTGCGGTACATGGATATAAAAAGCTTTTTCTAACTTAACAAAAGGAAACCAAAGTTTTAAGGGAATGATTGTACACCTATTGTGACAGACTTTACATACACATAAAAACATTATATCTTATATTCGCCATTTCTGTTCGGCGAAATGCTGCCAACTTCGGGGCGTCGGTGGCGCAGTTGGATAGTGCGCTTGGTCGGTGATCGGGAGGTTGCAGGTTCAAGCCCAGCTCCGGGCGACACATGGCGATGGGTCCTTGGGCAAGACACTTAACCCCAAGTTGCTCCCACTGCTGCATCAGTGGTGTGTAAATGGGCATGAAAGGACGTGAATGTGTTAGAGATACTGATGGATAACTAACATAGAAACTCTGAACCATCAGTGAGTGAATGTGAGAGCGAATGGGTGTGAATGGGTAGGTGTGACCTGCGGTGTAAAAGCAGCTTTGAGTAGTGAAAGACTAGAAAAGCGCTATATAAGCTCAAGTCCATTTACCATTTACCAACTTCTACACACGACACCTTTAAATCAAACTGATTCAAATACTTTAACTGATTTAACCTTTAGAATATTCAGCTGTCTCTGCTTTAGTAACACTGATAGCTGCTGTATTTTATATTGTTGGAAAGTCTGATTCATCACCTTCAAATTGAGGTACAGCTTAGAATAATCATCAGTTTAGAAATGAAAAATAGCTGAAGATGTGTCCCTGGGAAATGGCTTCCAAAGAATGTCTGGTTCTCTTTGAGTGTTGTCTACCTTGAACGCCCACTTAGCAGAACTTGGTCTTCAGTTTGGAGATGGTAGCAGGGCTGACACCAAATAATCCTGACACCCTGCAGACCAGAACACCAGCTGAAGGGGATTTAGACCCTTTTTACCTCTCTGTAAAGGAGACTAAGCAGGCTTTACAGCAACATCAAAAACAACTGGTGTTATTAAAGGAGACATTTCATGCTGATGCATGATTTAATACTTACATATAATATAATACATTTGAAAACAAGACCTTACACCCCCTTAATTTTCAAAAAAAGAGATATTGTATTTTTTCTGATATCCTAGAACGAGATTTGATGCCTCTGAAAATAGGTCATTGCGAGATGTCCGCGACATTTAAATCGTGGTGACGACACGAGGTACCTTTCTTTTTATTGGAGTAATCTGATAAAACACTTCCTCCTCTGTGATGTCCGTTAGCCACAAAATCGTCACCGAGGAACACATTCGTCCAGCAGGGGTATATAGATCCCTAGCTCACACTCCCTCATTACCAGCTCTGGCCTGTAGGGGGACTCAATACGCGGTCGCTGCTTTGAGCCTGCCGGAAAATACAGTAGAAGAAGAAGGACAGGCTGGCTCTACCCCCGATAGAACTGACCAATCAGAGCACAAAGGGCTGTGACGTTGCGAGGTCACTGTAGGTCATCCTGAGATCCTCGTGTTTCAACGAGAGCTTCATAATGGCTTAAAATGAGGATATTGAGAACGCCATTGTGGGGCAATGAAGGAACTAAATGACTTGTACTGAGGGCAGAAATGCTTTACAGGCATCCTAGTCTGGCATAGTGAAAAGGAGAAACAAGCATGATATGTCCCCTTTAAAGAGAGATCAAACTTTATTGAGGAGTATATTTTGAGCCAAGTTCTCCACTTTAAAGTGAAGACAGAGTTTCTTTTGCCTCTGCCTCATAAACCGGGCAGGACGTTGTTTATTTCATCACTGTGGGCAGTTTATATATTAAGATGTAAAAGCAAAAAACATTGTGTAGTTAAGTTAGTTTAAAGGTGAAGTTAATCAAATATCCTTTTTCCATGCAACAAAACACTGGGGGCCCAATCTACTAAAGGTTTGCGTGTGTTAAAACACGTGCAAACTTGACAGTGTGCACAAATCTGATCCACTAACAGGGTGCACTGAGAATTACGTCTGTCAGATGAGCAAAAATACCACGCGCAGTCCATTTAGCATGTTTGCCCTCATGAGTATGCAGAATACATGCAGATCATCAAAACGCACAAAATACTGGGATTAGGAGATGCAAATGTGATCATTTAGCCCCCGCAATGTGATTTATCAAACCTGCAGGTGATTGTGCTCAGTGTTCTTGTGTTGGAATTTAGTATGTCTGAAAAGCAGGTGCAAAAAAAGCCACATTGTTTTGAACGGGAAGCTGTGATCATGGTGGCAAACAAGGGTCACATTAACCGAATACTTTCCATCACTGACTGAATTTTTTGATGAAAACAGAAAGACTTGGAGGCTGTCATAGTCTGTCATTATGAAGGACTGGAACAAGAGGAATGATCCAGTGTGTCATGGAGACGCACGTGTAAAGTAAACCCTCTCTGCTTTGTGCTCCACATCACGGAGGAGGTCATTTGACAAGTATAGAAAACAAAGAAAAAACCCTTCATAACCATAATCACTGAGAGCTGACTGCATCACACTCTCCACACACTGACAGAGTTTAGAGGCTGTGAGTGTGTAAAAGGCAACAGTTACCCGCTCAGTCTGTGTGTGTTACTGTAAGACTGCTCCTCACACGAGAGGTTACTGATGATGAAGCTGTGCAGCCATGTGAATGCTGACACTTAGATTATGTTTCACTGCAGTAAGAAAAGGAAAATCAAAAATGATGGATAGAAATGTGGCATGAGGGAAAAGTGACAATCTTGTCCATCAGAATTACATGTTCTACATACAGTGAGCAGGTTTGTTTGCCTCAAACTCCACGGCTTCAAAGTTAATTTTTATTTACGGCCTCTCTGCTCTCCCAAACTCTCCATGGTGACAGCAGATGTCACACGCGAAATCCTCTTTAAAGAGGGCGTCCACACCACTTTGGTCCTGTTTGCAATTGCACACGCAGTGATTGTAGATCACAAGCAACATGCCCACTAATAGCACGTACAATATTTGAGTTTGCACATGCAATTTTGTACCTGTTTTTTTGGATCTTAGTTGATGAGGCCATAAGTGTTAACATGTTTAACTGCTTACGTCTACCATTTTCTAAATATATTATGAGCCAATTACACTCTAATGCTTCATAAGAGAGATTTAGAGAACCCATTTTAGTAATTTAAGAAGCTTTTCACACCAGCTCGGTTGTTTTGTTACAATTTTGATGAAATTGAATACAAATACAAAACATTATTATTGAGTTTGTTATCAGCCTGGTTACCCAGTAGTGGTGATAATCATAACTGCTATTGCTTATACTGTATGACTTCTGCGGTGTGATGAGGTAACTCATCACCATGTTTGTGCTGGTTGCTGAGTTTATTTTTTCTTCACTGCTTCACCTAAACATGTGAACATAATTTGGCTGGTTCATTCTGCGTGACGTTTACTCTTGAGTAAAGCTAAAAACATTAAATCATTTTTTATCAGAGCTTTGGTGTGAATATCTGAACAATCATCCGTCCAGACTTTAATATATAACTCTAATATGGAAAATCTTTACTTTTATCCACACATCCTCTGTTCACCTTTATTCTGATTTTATCAACTTCACTTCAGATTGTGCTGGAAATGAATCAAAAGTTTTCTCCTCTTGTTTGTTCTCTTCACAGTTTGGAGAAGGAGGCGTAAAATTCAATAATGTACCACTTAATATGAGCACCGCTGGGATTTTCATCAGCAGGATTAAAGTGGAGCTCTTTCTTCACAGTCTGAGCCTAAACTCTAATCGTCTGCATGTCCTTTAAAGACTTATTGATTTGTGTAATGGCTCCTGTTTGTTCCGTCTGAAGGTTTTTCCTTCTTCAAAAGTTCTTCTGGTGTAAATCGAGCCATCTGATCCGCAGCAGTCAAGTGGATCAGGTTTTCTTTGAAAACTCTCCGCTCCCTGGATTGATTTCTTACTTTTTGCATTCACATTCTGTGAGAAGTGCTCTGCTCATGCTTCAATCCAGGCGTGAACACTGCTGAAGAAACACCCAGCGTCTGAGGTTTACTCTAAATTAAATCACATTTCCTCTCTCAGGAGGATTTAACTCAGAGCTGGAGTCACCTCAAAGGTCTCCGTCACCCCAGAACAATCAGACTGAAGTTTATAAAGCAGTAAAAGACTCAATAAAGCCGTTTCTCTTTAAAAATCAATGTTTATTTAAAGATTCATCAGAGACAGCTCTTCAAGCTGAGAGTTAGTGTTTTTCATTAGCCGTTTAAATCATTTTCCAACTGAGACAAACTTTAAAATGATGGGAAATGACTCGTGAATAAAATAAATAAATACATTTTCCAAACTGAATTTTCATTTTCTTGTTCAAGACTGCTCATTCTGTGACTTAATTAAAATGAAAAAGAAAAAGATATTTAAGATTTGATTTTCAACAATGTCCCAGCAAAAAGTTACCAAAATTCAACCTGAATTGTCAAATTTGAAAAGTATCCAAACTTCATTTTCATTTTCTTATTTAAAGGTACTATGAGGAGAATCTATTACCGGCGACATAAAGACTCTGCTACCCATGAGCACGTGCGGCGACTGTCCTAATGTTGCGTTCCAGTAACCTCGGAACTGGGAGTGACATCATCTCCCACTTATCGGCGTTCCAGTTGAAGTCTGAAAAAAACATGCCGATCTACCAGGCTATTGTTAGCTGTTGTTAGCTCGCCCTGTGTTGTTGTTCACAAATATCACATGAAGAATGTGATTATCACTATGGCAGCATTTTTGTAAATATAAGTCTAACAATACTATGTATACAGCTGATCTAGAGCGACACACCCCAGTCAGAAGTGCAAATAAATGGATTATTACAGGAGCTAAATAACTGTTCACACTGGGGGCATCCATCTTCCATTGTCAACTCAGGGGTGGTGAGGTTTCACCGAGTTCCCAGTAGGAAATTCAGACTTCGGGGGACGTTCCAGTTGCAGTTTCCTACTCGGAACTTGGAAATTCCTACTTCTGACTACAACTGGAACACACCAAAGACATGACCCAAGCCAAAGCGTGTGTTTGTTGTGATGCTAATGAATGCAGCTCAGACCTTCCTCAGAACTCTGCATTGCTTTACAGCTTATTTTTTCAACAACTTACAGGATGCAAAGCCACGAGGTAATGTATCTCTTTCTAGTTACGTAGTGGTAGTTTTTGATGTGTGACAACAAGCAATTTTTGGAAAACTTAGTAACGTAGTTTTGTAGCTGGCTATATATGGCTACTTACAGCCGGGTGCTCTAAGACGTGTCTGAATAATATAAATCTGCTCTAGTTTTAATTGTCTTGTTCCTGAAGTTAAGTATCCAGGCCAGTCCAACCCTGTCCGACCCGACCCTGAAGCTAAGGAATAGCATTTATAGATAACCTATTTTGATGCTATAAAACTCATCCTAAAGTGTGTATTTCCATCAGGCATATATCTAAAAGGGAGACTTTTTTGTAATAACTTAGAAACTCCTCATGGCATCTTTAAGACTGCTAAGTAAGAAAAAGATATTTAAGATTTAATTTTCAACAATGTCCCAGCAAAAAGTTACCAAAATTTAATCTGAATTGTCAAATTTGAAAAGTAAAAAGTATTAGAGCTAATGCTTTTTCACTTCAAGGTAATGGCCGGAATTTCTGACTCATAAATAAAATTAATAAAAAGTAATCCAAACTTCATTTTTATTTTCTTATTTAAGACTGCTCATTCTGTGACTTAATTAAAATGAAAGAGATATTTATATATTCACCCTAAACAGTCGGGCATCACTTGCAGCATATTGACAGGGATTGAAGTTTCCTGGCTCGTTTGAAGTAAAACAGGCTCGTCGCTCACAGTGTTCATGACAGTGTTTTATGAATCTGTGAATACCTTTCTAACATGGTGGGAGACAGACGTAAGTTGAAACCTGCTGTTTGCGGCTGATTTTGTTGCCATTCCAGGGCAGCTGCAGCCTTTGTCATCAGCATCTGCACAGATGTGGACATGGTGGTGATACTTCCTCTGTTTCTGATAATATTACCACAGTCCGGTACAAACACAACCTTCACACTCCACTCTGTCCTCTCCTCTAACGTACACAGCAGTGCTGAAGAGCGAGGGCAGCTGCTGACGTCACTGTCCTGCACCACGTTGAATTGCCAATTCAGATTGCGGGGCGGGCATGAAAGCATTACTGCTAATGCTTTTTAATTTTCAAATTTGACGATTCAGATTGAATTTTGGTAACTATTTGCTGGGGCATCGTTTGGAAATTAAATCTTAAATATCTTTTCTTTTTCATTTTAATTAAGTCACAGAATGAGCAGTCTTGAACAAGAAAATGAAAATTCAGTTTGGAAAATGTATTATTTATTTTAATTATCAGTCAAAAAAACAGCTTTAGTCTGAAAATGAAAATCCATTTTAATTTGGATTCTGGTACTTCTTCACTTCCATATAAGAGGAGAGCACTGATCTAAATGTCTGAATACTGGACTTTGAGTCTTTTTAAACCTGATGTGGATACTGAGGCTGATCCTACCCCTCCATTGTCCTCACCTGAGCCTGATCACTCCCACCTGTGAGTTCCTCTATACCTGTCTGTCATCCAAACTTTGATTCATCTGGCCAAATCAAATCTGATTTATAGAAAATGCACATTAAAAGCCTCTAGAATAGAAAAGTGTAGCTTTGATTGTGAATTGTTTGAGTGCAGAGCAAATAAAAGAAGCAAAAGAAACATTAGAAACACACACAATCAGCCAACTATTTAAAAATATAAATGTAAATATATATTTAAAAAAGTAACCTGGATGTGTTGTACTCTTGCCCACAGTACTGAAGGCACATTTTCTGGTCTCTCTCTAAGTTAATAGTCTGATGACTCATGGATAAAAACAGTTTTTAAGTCTGTTAGTCCAGCTTTTCATTCTTCTGAACCTCTTGCCAGAGAGCAGGGTGTCCGGGGTGAAAGAAATCAGACAGAGGCTGCGGTCGAATAGTCGCCTCCTAGGTCCTTTTCTATCTACATTTCCTTAACCCCGATGGAGAACTTCATGAGGTTAAGGAAAGGAAAATTCAGAAGGATTAGGAAAGGAAAACTGACTACACTTTGACTACGCTATGACATCATGTGACGGCGGATGTTACTGCTGCAGTGAAACTACAATTTTCTGAAGATGGACTACAAAAGGCTCATCTTAGAAGAGCTCATGTATCATAACAATGTTGTTCCTTTAGACAATTTGAACATTAACAACAGTAAAAATGAGGTGTGCATAACCGATGTTGAAGTGAGGATGTAAATAAATCTGTCCTCTCATTATCAACATGAACACCAATCAGTGCATGAAAATAAATGAACTGAAGGAAAGAAAGGCACAAACTGTTAAGACCACAATCTAATAGAGTACAAATGATTCATATTGAACCAAGTTTAAAACAGAATCAACATCAAATGTCTCATATCCTGCTCTCTTCAGAGAATCAGACTGCTGGAAAGTTAAGGCAGGTTTTGGTAAACTTTAGAAAGGATGAACAGCAGAGGGAACTCACATGGTCTGAGGGATTTGTTGTTATTATTCTGTTGAATTCTGAAGCAGTAGGATAACGCGCTGTTTATGAAATACTGTTGCCACGGAGAATTGGGGGACAGAATAATCTCCTCTCCTCTCCTTTAAGGATGGTCCGGTGTATCCTATGCTAAAGGAGATGCTAAAGGAAGCATTGAACCTCCTTTCCTGAGCATTTAGACTATTGAACAGCTCTGATCATGAACTACTTCAGGATCATTTCACTCAGTTAGAAACCTTGCCAGTTAAAAAGGACTATTCCACTTTTTGGCTTTGCACAGACAGCAGGAGGAAGCAAAGTTGTCCAGGGAGGGTCGGGAGCAGCCGGTGATGAACAATAAAGACAAGAGGAAAAGACACAATCCTCTGCCAAGGCTTGACGCTCTGAAGCTGGGCAGACTGTGATAGGGCTGCTCGATTACAGAAACATCATGATTTCTGGAACTCTGAGCACTTTATTATTTTATTGTTTTTGTAGTTTTTAATCTGGTTTTATGAGGTTTTGTATTTAAATGATTCTTTTTGACTGCAAAACAAGTTTTTCCACAAATACAAATGAAGTCACCTGAACTGATTCCACAATATTTTGGTTCATTTTCTTTGTTTATTTTGCCCGTCAAATCCTGATTACATTAAGAATTTCTTTTACGAAGAAAAGCTGGCTGAGGTAGCACTCACAAACATCCTGTTTCAAGATTGTAGTTAAAGTTATTTGAACAAATAGCTGCATCAAGCTTTATAAAAGACCTTTACAGAAACCGGTGTTCTGCTAGTTTCCTATTAAAAATCACATAAATTCAGTTTTCAAAGACGATTACAGAGTTTTTTTCATTTTGCATGTTGTAACTTACTTCAGAGCACGATGGTCTGCAGCCTGTTGCAGCAGCTCTGACTCAGTTTTCCTCTTCTGTGTTTAGATTGTAGATCTTTTAGTTGCTTTGGATTAAACTGTTTGTTATTCTGCAGTGTTTTAGCTGTGGTGTTCATGGATGGAGTTTGTCGTTCCTATCAGACTTTTTCCTCTTCATCTGTTTTATTATGCATTATTCTACTGAACTTTAATCCATGCTACCTCACCCTGGACTCACCTCTGTATGCTGCAGCACCTGAATTTCCCCCTCCTGGGATTTTCGTACATGAATCCTAATTACCTCCACCAAGGAGGTTATGTTTTTGGGAGAGTTTGTTTGTCCGTCTCAAATGTTCAGCATGGGAAAAGGAAGAACTGATTCGATTTTGGTGTTGATCAGGATCAGCGTCTGGCCGCCATGACGTAAAATGTGATTTTTGTGAATAACTACTGAACTAAAATAGATATCATTATGAATCCAACTGCTAATCGTATGTTTTCATGGTCAAGGAATGTAAATATTTAGATGAAATAAAGGTAGGAGTAATATTTATGCTGGAAATCACAATATGGGTGAGGACTGTGGTGCTGGCAGAGGTCTGCGCTCTGAGTGCTTTTCTAGTTGTGTGTTAAAATGGAAACATGTCTGTTATAGTTATCATGTTTGATTCATTAGACTGACGGGCCACATGTGCCCCCTCTGGTATAAATTATAAATCATAAATCATCTGGACAGGCCCATGGGAGGTTTGGGTGTGTTGTGGTGTCTACTTAAAGTCTGTGTACTTTGGAGGAAAAGTTTAAAGAAGTAAAAGTTTTCTTACCCCTGTTCAGGGTGAGGAGTGTCCCAAGGCCTTCCTCTAATTGTCAGACTGATGCTTGTTCAGTAAGGAAACACTACTTAAATGATCTAGAACAGGTTAAGATACAAATATAATAAAATTACAATTCAGTGCACACTCCTGCCTGAGACCACAGAGGGACGTAGTGAATTTAAGTGTTTGAAGGTCTCTGATATCAGAGCTGCTCTGCTTGATAAACACTTGGTGATGTTCACTGATCCTTCATCATGTCAGACTTTATCACTGCAGAAGGTTCCAGAAAAAAACACCTCCAATGTCATCAGGGTATCACCATTTCTGAGGGTTTCACAACCTTTTGTTATCCTGATGAGACGTGAAGAAACTCCTGCTTCACATCTGAAGGTGGAGAAAAGTCTAAGACTCCTTTCATACAGGCCAAAAACTGTTTAAACTCGTTAACAATCGGCTCCTGACGGCAGTTTGAAAGATCGGCATTTGCAGGTCGACTGACCCTGCGAGTGATACGGGCTTTTAATGGCTCGTCTCCGATCGGCTTCAGTGGGAACATCACACCCGGGTCAACCAGCTAATTTACTGATGATGTTGGTGTAACGTCCACACTGCATAACATCACGCCCTCTCCGTCTGTAAGTCACGTGACTCTTTGTTGTCTCAGCAACAAATTCCATCCACCTTTGTATCATCAGCGCAGAGTTTGTACATTTTTAAAGAGGGACAAAAGTACAAAGTAAAGAAAACCACGGCCTCTATGCTTCTTTGTATGGTTTGATATTTTCTATTGCCGATTGCCGGTAAACACACATTGAAAAAAACAAACAATCCATCATCAGGAGGCTGAACTATTATTTACATACATTAATTCATAAAGCTCGTCCATTCTGGGGTCACAGAGGCCTGAAGATTATCCCAGGGGTAGTTGCCAGGTCTGCTTAATATAAGTGACTTTGGTTTCTTTTTTTTTTCTTTTTTTTTTAAAAGTTGCTTGTAAATACTGGCAGTTCATTTTATAAGAGTATAAGGGCCATGTTAGATGGAGAAAATCGTTTTGGAGAAGCCGAAATTAAAGTCGAAATTTCAAGATTGAAGTTTAAATGACGAGACATTTCAACTTTTATCTCAAAATTTCACCTGTATTCTCGTCATTCGACGTGCTGAAAATGATTTTTTTCATCTAAAATGGCCCCGAATACTCTTCTGTAGGGTTGCCTATTAAAAGTGCAGATGTTCATTTAAGCTTGTTGTGTACCCAGCAGGGATCTGATGCTCGCTCTTCCACCAATATAAACTCAATTCAGAAGTTACACAAACTATTCTGTTCCACTCCAAACACAAATGTAAATGATACTGTAAAAAGAGGCAAAAATAATGTTTCCATGAAAAAGTAATCCTCATAGCCAGAATTAAATGTCTTTCTAATGTTACTGTTTTCACCAGAATAAAGCTGCAGAGGGTCAACAGAAAAACTTAGATAAAAGTCTGACTTTAACAATAATTATTATAATTATAATAATAATAATAATAAAAACTTCATTTGTATAGAACTTTAAAATCAGAGGTTTACAAAGTGCTTTGAACGGCAGCAACAGAAAGACAGCAAAGCACAAGATAATTAAAATTAAAGAACATTTAAGACGAACACAAAAGGCAAAATGAAACTGAGAGAGTCTGTGGCAAACCAAACGATACAAGAGACCATACATTAAATTAAATTAAATTAAATTAAATTAAATTAAAGAATGGAGATTACAAGAAAGATAGAGAACAATAAAAAAAATGGGCTATAAAGTTATCCATGACAAGATTAAGGGTATAACGGAAGGTGAAACAAAAATAAAACAATCAGAATTAAAAGTAAAAAAAGACAGCAATCTGTTAACATAGCAAAGAAGAAATCAATAAAAACAAAAGAGCTGAAGTGATGAGATCAATAATAACAAGTAAAAGGCCAAAAAAAGACTCAAACACAGAGAAAGAGAGAAGATAAAAGAATTTAAAAGACGACATCACATAAAAACAAGTCTGAAAAAATTAGTTTTTAAAAGTGACTGAAAAGAATCGACAGACTCTGCATGCCTTATCTCCTCTGGCAGGTCGTTAAAGTCGAGGAGCTCTGATGGAGAAACTCTGTCACCTTTAGTTTTGAGCCTCGGCTTTGGAACGACCACGTTGGCGTGGGTCAACGTGGGCTGGCTGACACGGGACTATAAGCTCTGAAATATAGCTGGGGACCAAGTCATGAGTGATTTAAAAGTAATCAATAAAATCT
This sequence comes from Scarus forsteni, assembly GCA_036419115.1. Lineage (NCBI taxonomy): Eukaryota > Metazoa > Chordata > Actinopteri > Labriformes > Labridae > Scarus > Scarus forsteni. Next base: position 13,613,280 of record JAZDUH010000536.1, read on the forward strand.
TAAAATCAATTCTAAAGGAAGTCAGTGGAGGGAGGCTAAAACTGGAGTGATGTGATGTCGTCTACTAAAACCAGTTAAAAACCAAGCTGCTGCATTCTGGACTAGTTGGAGGCAGGAGAGGGATTTACTATTCAAACTGGGGAGGAGAGAGTTGCTATCATCAAGCCTTGAGAATATGACAGCATGGACTACTTTTCGAGGTTTCGAGTTACAAAAATCAAAGTTAGACCGTTTAGTGAGAACAGAGTGTGACAGCCCCTCCTGCTCCTCCTCCTCTTTCTTCCCTTGCATGTGTCTCACATCCACAACACCCAAGCTCACACATCTTTCATTGCATACACTCTAAATCTGTTCTTTACATTTTACACACACTGATGGTTTATTTTGGATACCTTCATTTAAAAAAATATAAATTGAATGGTTCATACTGTGTGCTCCCTCCCTTCTTTGTTGTCTGCCTTGAGCCAGGTAGTAACAAGAGTTATAAATGAAATGAGTTTAAAATAACAGGAGCCCCTCCTCTCACTTCTGTATAAAGAAAAGGATGCTCCACCTGCAAACAAAAGGACGATAAAAAAAATAAATAAAGAGTCAAATAAAAAACTCTTAAATTGAAATGTAATGTGGATAAAAATCAAAACACACGCTATGCAGATTTGTCTTGAAAGATTAAAGTATGCCATCACATTAGAAACAAAAACACCAGGTAACTTGTTTTGGGCTTGTTTCAGTAGAAAGATCTGGCAACACTGATCCAAGCAGACATTAGGAGAGGTCGTCTCCAGCAGATCACAGGGCTGACATGTAGAGACGGACACACTTGCATGTTCTGCCTCGTTTCTCCCTGAAGAGAAAAACAGACCGAGTCCCTGCTGTTTGTGTTTGTTTGTTATTCATGCGGCGGTTTAGCATGTAGCAGCGCCACAGGAAGCTGCGGCCGCCAGCAGCTTCACACTGCAGACAAAAGAAGGTCGTGACTCAAAGCCGCAGAGCTCATCACAATAACCAGCATCTCTGCAGCCCCCCACCATCACAGTTCAACTGAAGCGTGATCACAGACTGAGGTTTGTGTTCACGTCTCTGCTGTTGATGATAAAATCCTTTTGTTAAAAGATCAACCGCAGACGTCCATGCTCGATGACGTGGTTCAAAAGAGAAACAGAATCAAGCTGTGCTCATGTTCACTGTCCTGCAGGTCGACCGTTAGGACGTCTTAATTACCTTCTGTCCATTCGTGCAGGTTTAATCCCCAAACTTTTTCATTGCCTGCACGAGCAGAGACTTTCAGACTCTTTAAAGGCTCCATATGAAGCTTAACTTTAAATTAAAATCAGATATTTGAATTAGAATTATCACACTAAGAAGACATGTTTGATCTCCTTTGTCTGATAAAATGTTGATTTCTTCTCTGTGTCTTCTAGAAAGGTGTGAGGACTTCTGTGGCAGCTGTTTGATTTAAAGACTTTCATTTTATTATGTACATTATTAACCCTTTCATGCATGGTGTCCTCGATAGTAGACAGATATTTGAATTAAATTTTATAGGTTGAAGCAGCATGAGAAACTTCCTGGCAGTAAATTCCCAAACCCAAGGCTAAAGTTTCATTTTGTTGTTTTTTTTTGCCACATTACTACCATATCAAGATATTGCATCATAAACTAGAAAAGCACACAGAGAGCGCAGACCTCCGCCAGCACCACAGTCCTCAGCTATATTGTGATTTTTACCAGAAATATTAGTCCTACACTCTATCTATGATATCTATTTTAGTTCAGTAGTTATTCCCAGAAATGAAATTTTTCACCATGGCGGCCAGACGCTGATCCGGATCCACACCAAAATCGAATCAGTTCTTCCTTTTCCCATGTTGAACATTTCCTGAAAATGTCTTTAAAATCCATCCATCACTTTTTGAGTTATTTTGTTCACAGATGGACAAACAGAAAAACAAACTCTCCCGAAAACATTACCTCCTTGGCGGAGGTAATCACAAATAGCTGAGCAAATGGGAATCACAATCAGAATCAGAATCAGAATCAGAATCATCTTTTATTCGCCAAGTATGTTCATAACATACAAGGAATTTGTTTTCGGCAGGTGGTATTGCTTCACAGGAAAGAAGAAATCAATAACAATAAAAAATATCTAAAAATATCAAACTCTGTATACTTAAATATTGGAGAAAAAGAAGAATATGTGCAAATAAGAAGAATACTATACAATATACTATACAATATACTATATACTATACACAATATACAATATCTTATACGATATATATCCAGAACTGTCACAATCTCAGCCTCAGCCTCAGTCTCATCCGCAGCCTGTCACTCCATGCTCCACTCTAATTAGTCCAGACTCACCTCACCTGTGTTGCTGTTCACACCTGCACCTCGTCTCCGGCAATCAAGCCAGCTACTTAAGCTCCAGCTCCACACTCAGTCGTTGTCAGACTGTCGTCGCACTCATGCTGAGAAGTCCAGACTTGTTTCCCAGATTGATCACCCCTTGCCGACAAGTTTCGTCCCAGACTCTGCCTCATACGCCTGACCCTCGGCTTGACTCCAAGGTATCGACTAGCTTCTGTCCTGCATTCACCCGCCTGTCTGAATCCCTGGCTTTCGATCCTGCTTCCGTCTCCTGTTGCCGAGTCCTGTCTGCTCTTCGTTGTGAACCACGTCTGGTATCTGATCCTGCTTCCGCCTCCTGTTGCCGAGTCCTGTCTGCTCTACGTTGTACCGTCCGCCTGGTATCCGACCCCCTGCCTGTCTTCGACAACGTGAGTTCGCCTGAATCACATCTCCGAGTGTTCCTGAACGCCTCAGCTCGTCTGTGTGTGAGTCCAGCCTGCATCACCTCCTTCTGTAAAGACTGTGTGAGCTTCTGTCAGTGCATCTCCTGGGTGGCTCAGTCGGTAAGGCGTCCGACTACGGATCGAGCTGTCGCGGGTTCGACCCCCGCTCAAGCCACAGCCTGTTTTCTGTTTAAACTGTGTGGGTCTCAGTTTTGGACTCCTTCTGCGTGTTGCAATCCGAGAAGTGTCCCTTTCCTAAGTTTGCTGTTGCGGGTTGAAGCCCCGCTCAAGTCACAGCTACACCTCTGTAAAGACTGTGTTCAGAAAAGTGTCCCTCTCCTAAGTTTGCTGTTGCGGGTTGAAGCCCCGCTCAAGTCGCAGCTACACCCCTGCAAAGACTTTGTGAGCCCCGCTCAAGCCGCAGCATCTCCCCTGAAAAGGTTGAGGGAACCGGCGTCTGAACGGCTCTGGGTTAGCTCAGTTGGGAGAGCGCTTGCCTGCGAATCTCCTGGTCGCGGGTTCGCGCCCCGTCCTGAACTGTTTCTGGTCTTGGTATTTAATAAAGACTATTCATTGCTCACATCACCTACTTGCTTCTGGGTCCTCTCTACCACCGTCACACAGAACAATTGTGCATACAATAGTGCAGACAGGTCAGTTATTTAACAGAGATATGGCAGTGGGGAAGAAGCTGTTTTCAAGTCTAGAGGTTTTTGTGCGCAGGGCTCTGTAGCGCCTGCCAGAGGGGAAGAGGGAGAACAGGTTATGTCCAGGGTGAGTGGGGTCTCTGATGATGTTCCCTGCCCTCTTGCTGGTTCTGGAGGAGTACAGTTCCTGTATGGAGGGCAGGGGGGCTCCAGTGATTTTCTCCGCAGTCCTAACTGTGTGCTGCAGTCTCTGTCTGTCCTGCTGTGTGGCTGCTCCAAACCACACGGTGATGGAGGTGCACAGGACCGACTCGATGACAGCGGTGTAGAACTGGATGAGCAGCTCCTGTGGCAGGCCATGTCTCTTCAGCTGACGAAGGAAGAACATCCTCTGCTGGGCCTTTTTCAGGATGCAGTGGATGTTCGTCTCCCACCTCAGGTCCTGCGAGATGGTGGTTCCCAGGAACTTGAAGGACTCGACAGTTGAAACAGGGCTGTTACTGATGGTGAGGGGGGGCAGTGGTGAGGGCTGTCTCCTGAAGTCCACTGTCATCTCCACAGTTTTGAGCGTATTCAGTTCCAGGTTGTTCCCGCTGCACCAGAGCACCAGCTGCTCCACCTCCTGCCTGTATGCAGACTCGTCCCCGTCCTGGATCAGGCCGATGACTGTGGTGTCGTCTGCAAACTTCAGGAGTTTGACAGCTGGGTGCTTGGAGGTGCAGTCATTAGTGTAAAGGGAGAAGAGCAGTGGGGACAGGACACACCCCTGGGGGGCGCCAGTGCTGACAGTCCGGGTTGTAGAGGTGATGTCTCCCAGCCTCACCTGCTGTCTCCTGTCTGTCAGGAAGCTGGTTATCCACCGACGGATGGACGGAGACATGTTGAGATGGGAGAGTTTGGAGGAGAGGATGTCCGGGATGATGGTGTTGAATGCTGAGCTGAAGTCTACAAACAGGATCCTTGCGTAGTTCCCAGGGCTGTCAAGATGCTGCAGGCAGTGCAGCCCCAAATTGACAGCATCGTCCACAGACCTGTTTGCCCGGTAGGCAAACTGCAGGGGGTCCAGCAGGGGTCCTGTTATAGTCCTCAGGTGGCTCAGCACAAGTCTTTCAAAGGACTTCATGACCACAGATGTTAAAGCCACCGGCCTGTAGTCGTTCAGTCCTGTGATGGACGGTTTCTTGGGGACTGGGATGATGGTGGAACACTTAAAGAAAGGAACTTCGCACAGCTCCAGGGAGCGGTTGAAGATCCTGGTGAAGACTGGAGCTAGCTGGTCAGCGCAGGCTTTAAGACAGGAGGGGGACACTCCATCTGGGCCTGGTGCTTTCCTGACCTTCTGTCTCTGGAACAGCCGGCTGAGCTCCTCTTCACACACTCTGAGGGGGGCGGGGGGGTAGGTTGGAGTGCAGGTGGAGGTGTGGCGGGGGTTGTTGTGGACCGGGTGAGAGGTGGGCTTGGAGGGGTAGGAGGTGTGAAGCTGTCCCTCTCAAACCTACAGTAGAAGTCGTTGAGGTTGTTGGCCAGGTCTTTGTTTGCTGCAGCACAGGGGGAGGGTCTCTTGTAGTTGGTGATGTCTCGCAGGCCCCTCCACACTGAAGCAGGGTCGTTCGCTGAAAACTGTTCTTCAGCTTTTCAGAGTAGCTCCTCTTAGCTGCTCTAATCTCCTTGTTCAGTGTGTTTCTGGCCTGCTTATACAGGACCCTGTCCCCACTCCTGTAAGCCTCCTTTTCCTGGCCGAGCTGGCGCAGTCTGGTGTTGAACCATGGCTTATTGTTTGGGAAAGTCCTAAAAGTTTTTGTTGGCACACACAAGTCCTCACAAAAGCTGATGTAGGCTGCCACAGTGTCTGTCAGGTCATCCAAGTTGTCGTTTGCAGCTTCAAAGACACTCCAGTCTGTGCAGTCAAAGCAGGCCTGTAGGTCCTGCTTTGCCCCCCTGGTCCATTTCTTCACAGTCTTCACTACAGGCTTTTCAGCTTTTAACTTTTGCCTATACGTGGGGATGAGGTGGACCAGGCAGTGATCAGAGTGTCCCAAAGCTGCCCGGGGAACAGAGTGGTATGCTCCTTTAATCACAGTGTAGCAGTGGTCCAGTATGTTGCTGCCTCTGGTGGGGCAACTAATATGCTGTTTATATTTTGGTAGTTCATGGTTTAATCTCGCTCTGTTAAAGTCCCCCGTGACAATAAAGAGAGAGTCCGGGTGTTTTGCTTCGAAGCCGTTTAGCTGTCCAGCGAGAGTCTGCAGCGCTTCACTCACGTTGGCTTGGGGGTGGGGGGGTGTAAACTCCAGCCAGGATAAAGGAGGAAAACTCCAGCGGAGAGTAAAACGGCTTACAGTCAGATTTCCCCGAGAGCTCTGTGACGCGGTCCGTGCGGAGGAGGGAGAAGCCCGGCAGATGTACTCCAGCGTCAGGTACGGCTCCACTGAGCCACGTCTCGGTAAAACATAGGACAGCAGAGCGTGAAAAGTCCTTATTAGATCCCCTGAGGAGAAGCAGCTCGTCCATCTTATTCGGTAGAGAGCAGAGGTTCGCCAGGTGGATGGATGGGAGCGGTGCTCGATGACCTCTCTGTCGGAGCTTGACGAGTGCGCCAGCCCGTTTCCCTCTCCTGCATCTCCTCCACGTCCCGTACAGAGCTGCTGCCCCTCCGACCAAAAGTTCTAAAAAGTACTCTGGGTTTGAGTGAAATACGGGAAAAGTATCCGGAGATGATTCCCTGATTGTTAGCAGGGCATCTCTGCTGAAAGTGATAGGATCACAGAGTCCAAACATAAGGAAAATAGACAAAAACACGCAGATTCCTAGAGAGCAATGTGCCGAGGCTGCCATCAGCGGCGCCAAATGCAGATGTTTGCCTGTTTTCAGATTTAACATAATTGTGTTTGGTACGACAGCAATAATACTTCAGATTTCTCTTTTTTTGATTATTTCCTCTCAGTAAATGTTCGTCAAAGCCATGTGTTTGAGGATCTTTATCAAGTTCCGCTAAATTACGATTTATGCTTTTGATGCATGGCGTTCACTGTAGTGCACAGATGCATAACTCCCTCAAAATATAATTATAATGATGATAAAATGATTTTTAACTTGTAGGAAAGTAAAAGCAAACATTTCAAAAAGCATTAATTGTGATTCAATAATTCGTACATGAAAGGGTTAATTAGTATTTGTAAAAAAAAACAAAAATCTAAAAAAGCAGAGGAACTTGCAATTATACGTTCAGAAACATTCCCAAACTGATGGACTAATTTGCTCCTACAGTTGTTCAGTGACCTGATGGCGACCCATCAGGGTCAGCTTTGGGAGCTCATGCTGGGTCAACATCTTGTCATTTATGCTTCCTGATGACCATCAGCAGCGTTAATGCTCTGTCAGTAGGTGTTTAAGTGTGATGAGGTCTAAAGCCCCAGTCACACATTCCTGTTTCTCATGGTGATTGTGCCCGATTGTCATAATCCTGATGAGACGTGCTTTGGTCTGGATCAGCGTTGTACAGTCGTGGATGAACGGCGGGGAACGTGGAAAGGTCCCAACAGTTTTGAGCTGTTCAAAACTGTCGTGGAGAATCGCCGCTCTCAGTATAGCGGGATGGAAGTCTAATGTAGTCCTAATGCGAACGGTATTAGCGTGGCATGTACGGAGCTCAGTCGGGCTGATCGTGGCTCAATCCTGAAAGCTTTATGCTGCATTCACACCCCAAGCGACCCAGATACCAAAATAGCTCGAGTTTCCCCGTGATCATATCATATATCATATGATAGGATAAGCGGACATTATTCCAACTGTATCCTTTTCACTCTCTTATCACCCACAAAACACTGCAGCTGATGATGCAGCAGCATCATCTGTGAGTTTACCGCAGTCCATCTAGGCGGAACTAATGTCCTCACTAACTAATGTTTCCCACACGGACATGGATTGTTCCTCTGTGGTCCAGGTGAAAAACTGTCTGTCGAGGGCACCGTCACACATGCACACACACCGCTGATTGACTGTTGCTGCACAGCCACACACGACAAGCTATGTGGTAGTGTGAAAACCGGCTGTCGCATCGTGGAAGGGTTAGCCCCGCCCCATCGCAGCTGTATATTGACTTTGCATGGAGAGTGATCGCTGAGGTAGTACAAGTAGCGTGAGGTGTGTATGCACCTTTATGAGGACGACTGACAAGGATGTATCTGTTTGTGCCCCGACTGTGTCCCAGATTCAAGATGGCGCAAGCAATGGGGCTCAGTCGGGGCTGACGTCATGTCAGCGGGATGGAAATTCATGAAATCTTCATCATATTGTTGTATTAACCTCACTGGAGCGGGACGAAGGCCCCCGAAGCGATGTAGAAGCTCTACTGACGGTGTATTTACGGGGTGTGTCCAGGGGTGAGACAGTCATTTCATCCCGTATCATAGCGATCACACCAGCCTCGTCAATCGTGTACAGTCGTGCACAATCGCCATGAGAATCAGGAATGTGTGACTGGGACATAAAGCCGCGTTCATGCAGGACATGACTTGGAGACTGATTTAAGGTCTCACACCCAAGTCGCATCGCCTGTCCATAAATAGCTCATTTGGTCACTGTTGCTGTTGTTTAGTGATGTCACACCTGCTCAAGTTTCAGCATAATCATATTGTATTGTATCATACTAGAATAACACTCAGAGAGCACATCCAATCCAACATTATGGTCCTATATTTATTTTATATGCACATTGTGGAAAGAAAAATATCAATCTGCAGGAAGTGTGATTATTGTTGATATAAATATCATCCAAGAGAGTGACCTAGTCAGTAGATGGTCTTTAAAGTTGTTGATTGGACCAGTCAGCTGCTGCTCGTACAGATGTTGGTGTAGTTTGCACTGCGGCCCTCCAGTGGGGATGTCCTCAGCCTGTTGAGCAAAACCACAGCGCTTCAATGTGCTGTGCTCTGCTCTATGTGGAGTTTGGGGGTTTGGCTTCTGCACTCACACAGACTCCTGCTATGACAAACCATTTCTGTTATTGACATTGTTAAAAGTTCATGTTCAGTTTGGAAGAAGGCACAAGTCCAGATTAGATCGGTTAGCCAACCATTTATTGACAATATGTGAAACAATACAAAAAATAATAAAAATACTCAGCTGCTGAGGGCTCTGTCCTGCACCTCACCAGGGATGTACAGGCAAACAGCATTGAACAAAAGTATACACAAGATCTTATACACATCAGGATCTGGGCAGAACCAACTTACCACGTGTTAAGATCATGTTTGGTTTCATGAACTATGTCTGTCAAGAAAGATAAACATAATGGCTAGATAAAGGTCAGACGTAAGGCAGAAGTCCAACCAAGAGTTCAACAAAAGTTCTCGTAGTTCCGCAAAACCACAGGACCAACTACAGGATGTGCAATGGAGAAACTGGCCCCCCAGACCTTTCCAACCAAAACCACAGTCCTGTCTAACCGAGACTGCACCGTTAAAATGTATTGACCTGTTGAACAAACATGTTTGAACTGATCTGCCCTAACATAATATGTTTGAATGACTGTTAGCTTAAAATGACATCTTTGGACAAATGTTAGCATTAGCTCGTTAATAATTCTAACAACATCATCAGCAGCCTTGTTTCGAGTGAAACAGGCACAGCTTGAAGCGGGCGAGCAGAGCTGCTGCATATGTTTTTATTTATTTAGATAGAGGACATAAATTAACATTGGCATGCAAATGTACCAGATTATAGGCACAGGCTAATTTACATCTGTAGTCCCTGGCAGGTTGATGAAATGCATTTCTACAGGTGTGTACAACCTTAAAATACATATAATACATAAAACAATGATAACAGACAGCATAACATAAAATTTACATTGAATTACAGGACAAACATGCAACATCAAAAATGATATGCTCAAGTCAAACCATAACAAAGAGGCCCTCATGGTTAAAAAGTGTGTGAGCTTTTTAATGTGCAAATTGCAGTATTTAAAGAGCTAAGGTGCTAAAGTGCTGGTATATTACATCATCATCATAAAAGTGCTAAAGTATGATTGCACACTTGCCCAAACCAGTTGTCCTGCATGGGCTCTGCAAAGGCAATGTTTTTATTAACAGGCTCACAGTAATGTTACTTGTAGCTGTGAGTTGTAACTGGGATGTTAATTACAAATTAATGCAGATCTTTGTATTTTATTGACATTTCCATCCAACGTTATTGGACCTTGGGCTTGTACTTCATTCACCAAAGGAGTGATCAGAGAGCTCTCACAGAATGACAGTTCCTCCTGCTCCTGTGGACGGTCTTCCCCACTTTCTTCATCTGTTTTGTCCTCGACTCTTCATCCACAGCCCCCGATAAAACGATGATGAATCTCTCTATTCAGTCTCAATTTTCTGTATTCATGAGTAAGGTCCCCGCAGGTTGTCCTCATGCTTTAACGGTGTAATCACTTCCTCCCACACTCGCTGTTGTTCCTCGCAGGGCTGCAGCTTTTATTCCACATCATTATCCACAAACAGTGTTGGTGTTTAGTCCCTGCTGCTGAAGACTCAGGGTTAACTGTTCTCCGATACAGGGTCAAACAGAACAACAAAAACAAACATGTGATTGACTTTAACACTCACACTGTGAAATACAGGAGAGTAACAGGCAGGAACATGCTTACCAAACTCATTATTTTAATGACTGTAATGCACAAATTGACTGTGATGATTACCCACAGCTATAGTTAGCATTAGCTAAATTATCACAACATTCAACCTTATTGTTTTCATGACAAGCAGAGGCAGTAAGCCTGTAGCTACTGTTAGCTTTATGATAATGCATTTGCAGTCTCAAAAGAGACATGGATAGGGTGACCATATGTCCTCTTTTGCCCGGACTTGTCCTCTGTTTTGGTCAAAAAATTATGACCGGGGGATTTTATAAAATTCTCTTAGAAGTCTGTTTTGCCCTGCTTGTTCTTCAGACGAAGCTGTCATGGGTGTCAGAAAATGACATAAATGATTCAAACTCCTGTAACACCTCAAGTATCCACACTATCCAAATAATTCATTTACATTTTGGCAAAGCTGGATGGGGGGAGGGACAGGAAGTGAGCTGACTGAGCTGGAGAGCAGAGAGAGGATTCAGAGACAAATGTGAGTCTTTAATTGGTTTATCAGTATTTTCTGTGCAAATTATGTAAAAAAAAAAAAGAAAAATAAATAAAAGAACATTACTCTGCCTGGCCAAAAAATAGTTGCCACTTGGATTTAACTAAGCAAACTGGTCTGAGCCTCCTGTTGGATAATTACTGCATGGGTGATTATCTTTCAGCTGAAACAAGTTATTTAACTCCAGCTGATGCAATGAGCAGCTTCTCATTTCTTAAACAACCATGTCAAAGACACATCCTGTGGTCGTGGAAAAGATGTTAGTCTGTTTAAGAAGGGTCAAATCATTGGCATCAAGCAGAGAAAACATCTAAGGAGATTGAAGAAACTACTAAAACTGGGTTAAGAACTGTCCAACACATTATTAAAAACTGAAGGATAGTGGGGAACCATCGTCTTCAAGGAAGAAATGTGGTCAGAATAAAATCCTGAATGATGGTGATCGGTGAATCACTTAAACGTTTGGCCAAATCAAATCAAAGAAAAACAACAGTAGAACTCAGGGGTGTGTTTAATAGTGAAAGTAAGAGCATTTCCACACACACAATGTGAAGGGACCTCAAGGGATTGGGACTGAACAGCTGTGTAGCCTTAAGAAAACCACTAATCAGTAAGGCTAAGCAGAAAAAAGGCTTCAGTTTGCTAGGGAGCATAAAGATTGGACTGTGGAGGACTGGAAGAAGGTCATGTGGTCTGATGAGTCCAGATTGACCCTGTTCCAGAGTGATGGGAGCATCAGGGGAAGAAGAGAGGCAGGTGAAGTGATGCACCCATCATGCCTAGTGCCTACTGTCCAAGCCTGTGGGGGCAGTGCTGTGATCTGGGACAAATCTGTGACATTGGAGAAGCTTAAAGAAACAATGACACAGAGAATGAGACTGTGATCAAAGCTGAAGGCGAAAAATGAAATATAAGAGTGTGAGAGCTTTTTAAGGCCATGCAGTGTATAAATAATAATAAATAATAATCCACTCTCTTGGATTATTGGATTTTAGGAAAATGATGGGTTTATCTGTTCATGTATGGGCTGAAAACTTTGCTTGACTCCAAAAAAGAGCCAAATTCTTGATGCAGTTCAGTGTCTGTGTTTCGTTCTTCAGTTAATTAACCTCCATCAGTCTTCAGTCCCTCCTGTGGCTGCAGCTGAGTCTTCTCAAACATCCACACCTCCACCTGTCGTCAGTCCTTCCACAGCCGTGTCCCACACACAGACTGTTTTTATCTTGGATTAATGAAGCCATGAATGAACAATGAGACCAGGTGGTTCACGTCCAAACACTAATGAACCAGATCTAACGGGCTCAGCAGAGAGGACCACCACGTTGATGAGATGAGTCTCAAACAAAGACGGGATGATGGAGATCAGCTGCTGGGTCGTCCTGAAGGTTTTAAGAGGTTCTCAGGTTCTGATTAAAGTTTGTGTTCAGTGTTGGGATGATGGGAAAGGCCTGGAGCTCCCCTTGTTCTCATTCCTTCTCTCTTTACTTGATGACTTAAACTTGTTTAAAAGAGGTTTCTGGTCTCAGCCCGACAATCCTTGTTAGGTGAAAGTTAAATGAAATATAAAGTTCAGACTTGGTTCAGTTTGGGGGTGAAGTTCCAACAATGAATTTATCTTTTAGGTTGTCTAGAGTTCTTTTGTTTTGTTTACCATCGAACAGGCTGGTGGATCTGGCACTGTGTAGTTCCTCCTCTTTTTGCATTCTTGGTACAGGCTGATATAAGAAAGTGTTGTTTCAGCACGTTGATCAAAGTTTGGTGAGTCTTCTCGCTCTCTTCAGTCAGACTGTGAGTCTCCTCCTTGTTTTCAGACTGTGGGATGATCTCAGTAAATGAGTGGCCATATTCTGAAAATCCAAAAAGAGGACCATCAGCAGCATATGTTGCATCATGACACTTGACATCTTGACAGGAAGGTACATTGGAATAATGCCTTTGTTATTTATTATATTATTTAAAAATGTTTAATAAAGCACTGAAGTTATAATAATGCCAGTGCTTTATTATAAATATTAACCCTTTTACTACCTAGGATAGAGTTGGCCACCTTGTCTTTTTGGCCTTTATTGGTAATTAAGGTGTCAAATATTTGTCATTACTAAGATGTAAATGCTTAAAGCAGTGTGTAATTTCAAGAAGAGAATAAACAAGATTTGAATTTTCAACAGGTTTCCTCTTTTTAAATAATTCTCTAAAACTTTATTTTTGATTTTTCAAACAAGTAAATAAACATTCATACATAATCAAGGCCCACAATCAAATCCCACCCACCCCAAGGCTCTGAAAAAAAAATCCCAAAACAAAATCAAAACAATCTTGACAGAGTCTCCGTATCGAGCGTATATCAAATAAATAGCAAATTCACCCACAGTTATTTTGACAACAGAATCACGGTTTGTGTTACACTCAGGGGATCATCAATTACAACCAAGTCAGGATAAAGCTCTCATTGTTTTTTTTGTTTGTTTTTTTTTTAAATTTCTGCCTTAACTTTTCTAAAAGTAAAAAGGAAAGCACCTCCTTCAACCAGTGTGAGAAAAATTGAGCATTTTTGGCCTTCCAATTAAAAAGAAAACGTCTGCAGGCAAACAAAGAGGCAAAAGCAAGAGCATTCGCTTGTTAACTTGTGAGTTTGCAATTTGAAGGTGGGATGCCAAAAATAGCTGTGTGGAAGTCGGGGTCTATTGTCTGTCAGCAGATATGGGACAACACCCAAATATCTGACTCCAGTATACATTGAGAGAGGGACATAGTCAAAACACAGTATGTCCAACCGATGCAGGACAGTAACCAGGATTTATTGTGGGAAAGATTTAGCAAGCTTATACTTTGAATAATGTAAAAAATAAAGTACCTTAAACTGAATCAGCCCGTGACGTACACATAGAGAGGAAGGAAGCACACGGGTTAGACTTTTCTCCCAAATCTGTCTCCCATGCAGCTTTTGTTTTAGAAACAATTCTAAGTGAGCATGTACAACACTTTTGAGAAGACAAAGCAGAAACTCAGCCTGTGCTTAATTATTTTTTCTTACTATGATTAAATATGATTTATATTATTTCTGTTTATATATGTATGAAATCCATAAAACACAAACTATGATAAAAACGATAATGTCAAAGAAGAAAAAATAGGCAAAAATACAGCAAACCCTCCAGAATGATACTAATGTCAGTATTAACATCATGTTTATATTGTTTACTCAGAGAATACCGACAAACCGATAATCCCCCCAGGATATCCAGTCTATACCGTAATGTGCCGTATGTGTTTCAGTGGAAAGCTCTGCTTTTGCTACTTTTAGAATCTCTTGGAATTATTTGGATAGTGTGGACAGGAGTTACGGTTGTGTGAATCATCATGTCTTTTTCTGTCACCTGGAACATTTTAGGGAATTTGATAAAAAAAAATCCCCCTGGACAGGGTGTCACTGAAGCCATGAGTTTCTCAAACTCAATCCAACCATGTGCAGATCATCATGACCTACAGCAGTGATCCTGATGGAGGGTTCTGGGTAAGTCTGTTGGTTTTTGTCACCAACGGCAGCTTCATCAGCCTCATGATGAAGCTTTCATGCAGCATGGAGCCACTCTAATAAGATGAATTTACATACTAATTATTTCAGAAACAATTATGCTGAAGGTTAAATACCCCAGCTGCAGTTCTGACCAAAGAAAACGTCCTTCACACCCCTAAACAAGGGCAAAAAAAGGTCATGGAGTCTTTGTACCTTCAACTCTGCAGGAAATAACTACACAAGAAAATATGAGTCCAGCAAAGATGCAAAAACATTCCTACAGAGAGGGAGCTGCACTCCACTGCAGGTCCGGCCCATTTCCTTCTCATCATCTGAGTGCTTAGATCAGTTTTCAGAAGCTCCCCACTCCATAATTAAGTCTTAATCATGGGAGATTTTCAGACTGAAGAGATTTTTTTTTTTTGTGCTTTGAGGAGTTGGTGAATCTGAAACAGAAGAAAAAAAGCACACAGTAGAGGCAGAGCAGGAAAACAACAGCAGTAATTAAAGGAGACATTCCCGCTGATGAGGTCCCTCCTCTTCATCACACACACATGCACACACACACACACATACACACACACCTCCTGAGGCTCTGTTGCTGCTCTGATGGATCCAGACAAACATGAGGAACATCTTCAAACCTCTGATTAAACCAGCAGCCTGAGTGTGTTGACGGGAATCTCCAGGAGCTGAGACGGAGAGGAACTGGAAACAGCTCAAAGCAGCTTAAACGCTGATCAGGAGCTTGGGGTGGATTTAGTTTAGGATTTTAATTTCAATCCACTTTTATAAAGTCATTAGCACATCAGTCCACCTCAGACAGATCGTAAAGATCAGACGAAAAGATGCTGAAATTTTAAATCATCACTGTGGTCCTGGGATGGACAGCAGCTAAGATTTATCTGAGTACATTTTTTAAGTATCTGTACTTCACTTGATTATAACTGTTTGGAAACTTTTGACTTCTATTTAGTGTTGTTTTACTCGAGACTGGTCTTGGTCTCAAGACCACGTTTTATAGGTCTCAGTCTTGTCTCAGACTCAAACTGGCCGGACTCAAGATTTTCCATCAAGACCAATCAAGACCAGCACTGATCTGCTCTTCTTCAAAATCATTCTCATGGTGATTGTGCACGACTTTACACGATTGACGAAGCTGGTGTGATCGCTATAATACGGGATTACTGTCTTACCCCTGGACACACCCCATAAATACACCGTCAGTAGCTTCTACAGCGCTTCGTCCCGCTCCAGCTAGGTTAATATAGCGATATGATGAGGATTACATGAATTTCCATCCCACTGACACGACACGTAAGCCCCGACTGAGCCCCACCGCTTGCGCTGTCTTAAACGGGGCACAGTCAGGGCACAAACAGATACATCCTTGTCAGTCGTCCTCATAAAGCTTTCAGGATTGAGCCACGATCAGCCCGATTGAGCTCCGTACATGCCACGCTAATACCATTCACCTTAGGACTGCATTTGGCTTCCACCCCGCTATACTGAGAGCGCCGATTCTTCCACGTTCCCCGTCGTTCATCCATGACTATACAAGGCTGATCCAGACCAAGTAACGCATGCACCATGACCAAAGCACGTTTTATCAGGATTATGACAATCCTGCACAATCGCCATGAGAAACGGGAATGTGTGACTGGAGCTTAAGGAGGAACACTTGGTAATACAACAATAAGCTTTAATTCATGTGTTATTACCCCTGTGATGACTGCAACCTCCCCGGTGTTGTGACTGAGGGACACCCTCCTGTTCAAACTCATCTTGGTTTTTCAAACTGATTTTGCTGGTCTTGGTCTTGGTCTCAGTGCATTCTGGTCTTGGGCAAGTCCTGGTCTCGGATAGTGGGGTCTTGAGCACAACACTACTTTTGCTCCACTACGTTTGAAAGACAAGTATTGAAGGGTCTTGTTACTCGTTACTTTACAGTAAAGCTCTGAAGTCAGTGGACTAAATTTCTTTTCTCTTCTAAAATGTGATTTATTTGTCCAGGTGGTGATGCCACACCTGTATCTTGCACTTGCATTATTCAGGTCGAGCAGGTAAACGCTGAGCTAACATTGCTCTGGTAACAGATAGTCTTGGCTGGAATGATGGTCATGGCATTTTCAGACAACGACCCCACACTGGAGCACCTGTGGCCAAATCTGAAGTCTGATTCAATCGTGTTTCCATAGATGTTTCTATTACAAGCTTTTTATTCTACAGGCAGTATGAGCAGGTCAGCAGGATGTTTCAGTCATTAGGTTCTATAAATTAATTGTGGCAAAAGTACAATAACACATTGACATTTAAACAAAAGTGTACTACAGTACTTAAGTATTTTAATAAAACAAGATGCTCCAGTAAAAATTTGACTGAACAACTTTCTCTTTGATTGGACTAATATTTGACCAGGAGCATCTTTACTATCTTTACTTTCACTCAAGTGATTTAGTGAAGTACTTTGTCCACCACGGCTATAGTCATATTGATTATTTTAAAGCTGTATTTTTTCCGTGTTTCACGTTTGCTTCCATTTTCTCAGGAGCATTTTTTGTTGACAGTCACCTGAAATGACTGTGACATTAAATGATTTAAAGACCGAAGCATCCAGCTGCAGGTAGAGATGATAACTGAAAACCAATTGAAGTTGAAAATCGTTAAACGCTCCATCAATGAATCCATACCAAGTGTCTTTTTGCTCATCAATTCTCTTATCAATTCTTTCCACTAAGAGGGTTCAGAAGCGTCAGAATTGCATCAAAACATCAGCAGCTTGCAGAAGCAGTTATCAATGCTGTGACGTGTGTTTGACATTGTTGACACGGAAAATCTGCAGGAATCAATAAGGGAATCGTTAAAGAATTGGACTAAAGCAGGATTGTAAATAGCACTGGTATCGATAAAATCTTCCCATCCCTAGCTGCAGATGTTTTAACAGGTGATTTTGTTCCTTTCATCTTCCATCTTGCCAATTCACTGTTAGTTAATGTAAGTAACTTTGTTAACTGTTCTTCTGTCAATCTCAGCTAGTATAATCTCCAAAAAGACATTTTAATCACAACAGTTACATTAAAAGAATAACAACGTGGGATATGTAATGACTTAGGGGAAGTCAGCCAGATTTCAGTTGGCCATGTCTTCATTCAGACACAAAACAAGAGCAAACTTCACGCCGATAAGATATTCTGAATGAGTATTGATTCGTCAAGATGGTGATAAATGTATGCTTTGTTCAGTGGACTTTGAGAGCCACTTGCTAACGATCAAACTCATTAAAAAACCAGAGGTGATCGAGCTTCTTGGCTGTGTCTCCAAAATAAATGCCGCCTCCCCCCCCCCCCCTAATCCCTTTGTTTTTTATTGCTTGTATGTCTTTCATACATGTTGTGTCTGTTTTTACTTCTGCAGTGTTTGTTCCTTTTATTGTGCAGCACTTTGGTAAACTTGAATGTTTTTAAAATGTTCTATATAAATGAAGTGGATTGGACTGGGATCAGTTCCTCTTTATCAATCAGTCAAGCAAACACGTCATTGTTCTTCTTTTCTCTGCAGGAACAGAAGAAGTGTCAGCTCTGCAGAGTCCACTTTTTGTACTTTTCTTTTTCATTATGTCTCTTTTTAATCTCAGCAGGAGAGCGTCTTTCTGTCCTTTTCTCTGCCTCTACAGCCGGGAAACAGCAGGTGGTGGACGTGTCCCGTCAGGTTCCTTCAACAAACTTGACAAACAAATTGATTTCCACACTGCGGCACATTCCACCTCACAGAAAGACTCCATGGAGACCAATCAGGACAATTTCCACCCACACAGTGGCGTCACATCTTTGGAAAGATTTTTCGACTTTATCATGACGACCTCAGGAGTCAGAGTCCTAAATAAAGATAAGAGGCCTCACAGGAGATTTTCCTGTTGGAGAGGCAGAGGTGAGTCTTATTGTTTCTCCAGGGAGGATCGAGTCCCTCCTGTATGTAAGTTATTTCAGTCAGTGTTCATCCAGCGGGGAGAGGTGGTTAATTTCCTAAAGGACTGAGATAAACAAACCGCCCACAGAGCGGCAGACGAAGCAACACAAGAGGAGACAACTCCGTGTGAAGAATAAACCAGCCGCCGTGTCTTCGCTTCATCATGTCTCTGATGGTCAATCAATCTTCAATCAATCAATCAATCTTTATTTGTATAACGCCAATTCATAACAAGTGTTATCTCAAGACACTTTACAATAGAGCATAAACTCTTCATTTTATGGATACACATAAATGCATTGATACATATATACATATATAAAATACACATAAACATATATATACAAATATATACATCCAGCACCAACATGAATCCATATAGCCAATCATGAATCCCTCCATCATGGCTCAAGAAAAAACCTTCTGTTAAGCAGCAGGAAATCTTGAATGTGGATCCCAGTCTCATGATGAACAGCAAATCCACACCATGCTGTGTTGGTGTGAGGGTCCTCAGTTTCCTCTATCACCTCTGCCTTTAAACAACCTCAACCTGAGTATCAAAGACTGAGGTACAGAACTCTAACAGACCCGCTTTCACACTAAATTTAGCAGGTCAACGTGTTTTTTTTTTCAGGGTCAACCCGCCAACAATCGGCAAGTGACTCTTCTCCCACTGGCAGCAGACTCGGCCTAATCGGCAGCAGTTGAGCGGTGTGGCTGTTTTTTTCTTTTTCATCAAGCTGGTGTCATCAGTGTGATAGCATTCGTTTGATGGGGAGGTGAGCCGAACAAAACCTGCGTCTCTTGCAGGGTCAGTCAACCAAATGCCGATCAAACCCTTTCAAACTGCCGACAGGAGCTGATTGTTACGGGTTTAAACTGTTTTTTTTCGCCAGTCTGAAGGGGTACAGAATAGGAATGTCAATGTTAAGACATTTTTCTAAACCTGCACACGTGGCTACTAACCGTCAGGTACACATCAGAGATTAAAGAGGACATATCCTGCTTGTTTCTCCTTTTCACTATGCCAGACTAGGATGCCTGTAAAGCATTTCTGCCCTCAGTACAAGTCATTTAGTTCCTTCATTGCCCCACAATAGCGTTCTCAAAATCCTCATTTTAGGCCATTATCAAGCTCTCGTTGAAACACTCGGTTTCCAGGCTGACCTAAAGTTACCTCGCAGCGTCACAGCCCTTTGTGCTCTGATTGGTCAGTTCTATCGGGGGTAGAGCCAGCCTGTCCTTCTTCTTCTACTGTATTCTCTGGCAGGCTCAAAGCAGTGACTGCGTATAGAGTCCCCCTACAGGCCAGAGCTGGTAATGAGTGAAAGTGACCTAGGGACCTATATACTGCTGCTGGTGGATGTGTTCCTCGGTGACGGTTTTGTGGCTAACGGATATTACAGAGGAGGAAGTGTTTTATCAGATTACTCCAATAAAATGAAAGGTACCTTGTGTCGTCACGACGATTTAAATCTCGCGGACATCTCGCAATGACCTATTTTCAGAGGCATCAAATCTCTTTCTAGGATATCAGAAAAAATACAGTATCTCATTTTTTGAAAATTAAGGGGGTGTTAGGTCTTGTTTTCAAATTTATTATATTATATGTAAGTATTAAATCATGCATCAGCATGATGTGTCTCCTTTAATGGTTTTTTTCTAACGCAGTTGCGCTTCATGACCACTAGAGGGTTCTGTCCCCTTTAGAATACCTCCTTATTCCATTAAATCAAAAACATTACAGTAGTTATCAGACAAAAACTTTTATTCACCGAGCAGAACTTAATAAGTAGGCAATCCATCTCACCATTTTAAGACTTAGGCCTACTTATGACAGAAAGTAAAACGAGCTGAAAATAAAACCATTTATAATTATGACAGACAAGAAAATGTACAAGTGAAAGCTGAAAAAAGGTTTCACCTTCTTTTTAATTCATTGTTTTAACTTTTGCTCACTACTGTACAATATTTTTAAAACTTAAAATGCAAACTGCATCCCTCTTTCACAGCTGGAGCCACGTCTGAATTTAATATGTCTTTAATTTAATATATTAATATGAATTGTTATCGGTGTATCTGTTTACACGTGTAGATGTTGACACCCCTAGTATAAAACATATTATTCAGGAAAATGAAGGACAGAACATCAGTCAAATAAAAACGATTTCCTTTTCCATCCAAACTCAGTCAAAGATCACACATTTCCAGCTCTACAGCAAACTGTAGACAGCACTGCTCCTGATGGCTCTGCACACAAACAGCATTAAAACAGAAAACCAGTCTGTCATGAGGCAGAGCTCAGAAGGTTGGACACAGCTGCATGACACCAAGATCAAGGGTTAAATAAAAAGGGATTTATTTTAACAGGCAGGGTTTGGTAACAGGCAGACGACAGTTCTCTAAAGGTTCAGATCTCACATGAAGTCTATGATCAGTGAGGTTAAAACAAGGTAATATGAGCGCTGGAATGAAGACTGAGTGGTTCAACAATCTGACAACGAGGCGGTAAAAGACACGAGGTTAGTACAAGAGTTCATCTTGAAATAGGAACCATTGAACATTCATCAAGGGTGTTCCCTTGACCTTTTATAGGCACCATATGGGCAAATCATTCCCTCACATGTAACAGCCTTTGAGTTGATTATGATTTATTAATTGACACTTGTGTAGAACGTGCGTGTGCACTCTATTATAAATCTGAACGATTTTGTGCACATGCATTTCCCCTGTTTCTGGCGTTCTCCACCTACAGTTTAATAAATTATAAACAAATTATAAACTACAATTATAAACATGACACATAGTTGGCCATTTTATTAGGAACACTCCATTATAGCTGTTCATGTAGATATTAGCATGATCTCCATATCCATGATCGATACATCTACAGTATCTACTTTTTAATTACCACAAAGACATGAGGTCCCTCTGAAAATGGGATGTCACATCTCAAGAGGCCTTTAACACATTTATTCTTAACAGAGACAAATATGGTTGGGATGCACTTGTGGTCTGGGCACCCATGAGTTCGTCACTACCATAAATTCTTATTTTCAGTAAGAATATCTAAGATTATACTTCTATAAAATGATCACCACAACCATTCAGACATGAGGACCCTCCTGAAAACCAGATGTAGCATCTCAAGAGGCTAACCTCTAATAAATCAGACGACAGGTCTATGGTTCATGAACCTGTCTCTAACTTTAGTTCTTACTTTAGTCCACTTGTCTCCTCTTACCTCCCTTCCTTCACCCTCACACCAACACAGCATGGTGTGGATTTGCTGTTCATCATGAGACTGGGATCCACATTCAAGATTTCCTGCTGCTTAACAGAAGGTTTTTCTTGAGCCATGATGGAGGGATTCATGATTGGCTATATGGATTCATGTTGGTGTTGGATGTATATATGTGTATATATATGTATATGTGTATTTTATATGTATATATGTATCTATGCATTTATGTGTATCCATAAAATGAGGAGCTTTATGCTCTATTGTAAAGTGTCTTGAGATAACACTTGTTATGAATTGGCGCTATACAAATAAAGATTGATTAAATGAGGCCCCAGGTCTTTGTGATACCTCCACTCCAGAGTTAATTTTATTGACTATTATTGACTACTAATATGATTATTTCCTCATAGTTTTGGTCAACATCCTTTTTCCCTGATGAAAACTAGACAGTAACTAATAAAAACAAGAGCATATGGACAAAAACTCAAACTAAACTAACTGACATGTTCATCAACAAATAAAAACTAGACTAAAATGTCTGACAGACTTAATCCAATCAGACCTAATATGGTCATGTAGGAAGTAGAGACAAGTGATGAATCTATCCAATCACAGCTACTTTGGTTGTGTTAAAGGTTGGATGAGTTCAGAGGGACATCCAATCACAGCTGCCTTAGCTTGGTGGTGGTGGGATAAGTTGTGGAGCGATCCAATCAGAGCTGCTCTCTTTATGAATTGATATATTCATGTAGAGCAGGTTCACTGTTTGTTGTCAGTTCTGGTATTGTTACTGAGATGACATTTGTTTCTGTTCATTTAGACATTCAGACTTTACTAACATTCAATAAAGGGTTACCAGATGTTTGATTTTATCCAAGAGGGAAACACGACCAGAAATTCAAGGGAACATAAAAATGCCTTTCCCTTTACACTTCAGATTTTAGTCGACTAAATTTACAGCAGATTTCATCAACTAAAAATAGACTTAAATTAAAACAGCTTGGATGACCAAATCATAACTAAAACTAAAAGATAATTAAAAAGTGCAGTCAAAATTAAAACTTCATCCAAACTTATTTAATCCTCGTGTGTCTGCAGCCTAACTCTGACTAAATAATAAACAGTTTGGGATAAAACAGCTGATGCAGTCACATTCAGAAGTTTACTGCTCTGCAAAAAAACATGATTAAACATATATTAGGACTGAAGTCTGAGTCTTTTCCATTGTTTTCCATTATAATGATAAATTAACACTTCCTACAGATAAACTCTGATCAAATATTACACATTTCCAGCTCAGCGACAACACGATTAAATCTTTACGCTTATTTCTGCTCTGCAGTCAGACACTGTTTGAATCAGACTTATCAGATTTAACACAAACAAAACTCCAGTCAGGTTTTCTGCTGCTTTGGGCTTTTCTACTTTTTAAAGATTTGTACATTTTTAAAAGAACATAATATCCTGAACCCTGAGCTCTGTCTGAAACTCTACGAAGAGAGTTTTGTGGTTAGAAAATTCATGCTTCATACAACAAAAGAAAAGCTAACAATGCAAACAAATACAGACCATCTGGTTACTGTGCTGCTACCAACAGCTCCCTCACTAAAGTTCTGCAGAGGGTGGTCAAAAAATCACTTACTGCTCCCTGCCCCCTGACATCTCTTCCTCCAACTGTCTTTGCAAAGTAAAAAAAAAAGTCCTGTTTGACATTTCTCACCAAGGAAATTGTCTTTTTAACCTCCTGCCCACTTGCAGGAGATACAGAAGCAGTAATTTTACAGTTTTGATCCATGGGCCTTCAGTCTTTTGAATTCCTGACAGTGGCCACACACATGCAATCAGTACTGTGGGCACCATGTATATTATTTATCTTACTTATAATCTTAAACAGTAGGATGATTGTACAATGTGCTGTTATTCTAAATGTGTTTTTAAAGTTTTACTGTCCTGCACAGATGGAAGGCTGCACAGACAAAGTTAGTGGTATGTGTGACATGCAATGACAATAAAGGCTAAACTATGTGGTACAGATGCAGACACTTCAAACCTTAAATTGCAGGCAGTGGGTCGAGTTGCAGTTCAAGACTTGCAGGTGTTAGTTAAAATACTGGATTTCTGCAGGACTCTGCCATGAGCCAAGCAAACTGTAGGAGTATACTTAAAGTTTAAGCACTGCAACCAAAAGAATCTAAATATTTCACTGTTAGCATCAATACCAAATAAACGCTGAGTTCCAATTAATCGCCAGTTTCCAAATAAACGCCGAGTGTAGCAGTACATTTTGACAAATAGACGCCCATCCCAATAAATGCCCGATGTAATGTATTCGCCGCAGCCTACCAGCTACGGTCGAAGTTACAGAACACACATGCCAGTGCACGCTTGAAAAGAAACATGATCAGACTGAACCTTATCAGTCCACATGATTTATTTGTTTCTCTGGACGTCCTGTCAGCTCGCTTTTCCTCCCTCTGTATGTTAACAAAAGGCATGTTGGTGTACAGCGCTCTGTTTCACGACAGTGCAGTTACACTTTGTGACCAGATGTCTGGGACAGTCACGCATTCTCATTACTTTTCACACGTCCCGCAATTTGAGACGGTGTCCCGCATTGTTATTGATAGTCAGTCTCCAGTTAATGCGCGTTTAATAATATGGCATTTATCAGACGGCTGTGTGTGTAGCAGTAGTTGTGAGGGCTGTCACCAGGAGGGTGGGACGGGCTATCTGATCATATCAATCAAACTCAGACGCGGACACAGCTCGAGGGCGCGCGCACTGACAAGAACAACCAGAAACAAATGAGGTCCGAACGGCACCGGCATGCAGCCCAAGACATGGAGGAAGGAGAGGACCTGCCAGGCTAAGAAAAGGCAATGCAGCTTCAACAAACACTGGGAAATCATCTACCCCTGAGTGACACCAGTCCAAGGCAAGTCGCATAAAGTTTTGTGTGAAGGTGGCTTGAGCCAATTCTCCATTTCACACGGAGGTGAATACAAAAATAAAAAGGCACAGACAGTGCGAGACTCCCAAAGACTTGTTCTCAAAAAGAGACTTCTGAGTCAATGGATATACTTTTGTCATCAACCAGATGGCAGAAATATAGTAATAATATAAGCTAATGGGCAGAATGACAGTTTCCCACATTGTCCCGCATAGACAGTCTTCATCCCACATCTAGCAAATTGATATCTGGTCACCCTAGTTACATTCAACGACCACAGAGGGCACTAGAGCGCAAAAAGCCGGAATCTTACACAGTAGGGCTTCACAAATCCAAAGAAGAAGACGCTGCCACTGCCGCTGTCTCTGCAGCTTATTTGCCCTAAACGTCAGGATGCTGGACACGTCAGTTAGCGGTACATTGCTGCTTATCTCCATGGCCCTGGTGCAGCCAAAAAACAGAAGTAAGACCTTAACTTAACAACTTACTACTGGTAAGGCAGTTCCTTACCAGTAGTAAGAGTGTTTAGAGAGTTGAGAGAAGAAGACAAGAGTATAACTACAGTTCTGTAATCTTGCTGTAAGGCTGATATTCATATTGGTTTAAATAAATAATTTGATTATATTTACTATATTTTTTCGTTTTTTGTGGGGAAGGAATTAAACGCCTGTTCCAAATAGTCGCCTGGTCCCAAATAAAATGCTCAGTGATTGAAACAAATAAACCCCCTGACTATTATTTGGTATTTTACGGTAGGCATGTTTAGTAATGAGGTTGGTTTTCCAAATGCCATTGTTTCCCTATAATGACCTCATTATGGTTACCATCACTGGCCCACAAAGTCCCTGCTCACTCTGCTCTGCAGCTCTTGGTGTGTCTAATCTTTTTTCTGTTTGCACAGAGCACAAAAACAGGAAGTACATCAGTGAATCAGGCCCAGAGCATCCAGGTGCCTGAACTACCTGCAGCACATGTTTGGATATTTCACTGGAGGGTTCGGTTTTTAAAATTCAGAGGATTAATGTTTTAAAAATGCATAACTGTCCCAGTGAACCAGAACCAACAGAGCGCTGTTCTCAGTGTTTGATTTAGCAAAGCTGTGAATCTTATTTAAAGATTGCTCTCATAAATTAAACTAAAGCAGCAGATCATCACATGAGGGAAACTGGACTGCAGATTTTTGTCCAGTCATCAGTTTTTGGGTTATTGCGATGTTAAAGCAGTCAGTTTATATCTCTGATCCTCGGCCTCACACTGACCCACATGCTCAGATTTATTGAGTTCAGCTTTAATCAGCAGGAGTAAATCAGCAGGGAGGAAACTAATTGGCCAGAATTGTTTCTCAGCAGGATGTTGATCCACCGGCCGAGCAGACGGAGGAGATGTTCGGTTTGTCATTGTCGTCCCGTCTCACAGAGGCAGATCTGACGCCCAGCTGGGCCTCCTGCAGCTGTCAGGATGTTTGCAGGATGACAAACAGGATGAGAAACAGCACACCTCTGGAGCTGTGGGAGGCAGGAGGGAAGGTTTTGTTTGTTTGTTAACTTTTCAGGAAGCGTCACAAGTTTTCAAGCCCCACATTATGAACACAGAGAGAGATTTGAGGACTTAAATCTGATTTTCACAACCTCTACAGCCACAAAGTAACTGATTTCAGGAATGCTTGCACACTCTCCAACAAAAACGTAAGAAAAATGAAGTGTTCATGTAGATATACAGTCATGCTGCTCATCAGGAAACATCAGGAACACATTTTAGCCATTACATACAACAAACACAATTAAAAGAAAAATTTAAATCTTTAGGGCTCCACTTTAAGCTTCACACAAAAATGAGACATCTGCAGAAAGCTGACCTTTCCGTAAACACCAAATATGTTTTCCTATGACCAAAACTCAAAAACCAGCAGCCAAAGAAAACAGTAGACCATCAGGGCAGTTCAAAGACGTGACATAAGGTTCATATTGTAGATAGAAAAAAATAGGCACTTTTAATTAACCCTTTAAAGCCAAATGTATCATACTTGATACATACTTTTATAATACCTCGATCTACTCAATATGATCAACAAATTACAATTTATTTTTAATACAATCAGATAAAAGATAAAAATTTCCTCAAATGGATTATAAGTTGCCAAAAACACTTAATGTATCAATGAGCTACGAAAAATCTATATGTTGTATTTTATGGACATTTTGATATTTTTATGGATTTTAGCAGAAAGTGAAACAAACATTTCAGCTCCAAGAAATTAGAATTTTCTGGCTATAATCTACGGTCTTGGGCCTTAAAGGGTTAAAAAATGTAAGAACAACGGTCAAAAGGAGTTTATTACATGGAGGAAGTGCTACATATACTTTTTAAACATTTTATTCATTAAATTTGGCTTTTATTTGGCATAATACCTATATTTTTTTTACCTTTGGGACCTGATCATATCGTTATTAAATCTCTATAATTTGCTCAGCATCACTTTATAACAATAATATATATATATATATACAGTTGTGCCCAAAAGTTTACACCCCCCAGCAGAATTTCTGATTTTTCTGCCTTTTCTCAGAAAATATGAATGATAACACAAAAACCTTTCTGTCACTCATGGTTCGTGGTTGGGTGAAGACATTTATTGAAAAAAAGATAAGTTTACTCTTTTTAAATCATAATGACAACAGAAACTTCAAAAATGACCCTGTTCAAAAGTTTACACCCCCTGGCAGTTTTGGCCTGATAACATGTACAAAAATTTGACACAAATGGGTTTGAATGTCTACTAAAGGTAACCATCCTCTCTGTGATCTATTAGCTTGTAAACTGTGTGTGTGTATAAAAGCTCAGTGAGTTTCTGAGCTCCTGACAGACACGTGCATCTTTCACTCAGTGCTACGTTGAAGTTTCTGGTTTCTGCATCATGGGGAAAGGAAAAGAATTGTCAAAAGATCTGCGAGAAAAGATATTTCAACTGTATAAAACAGGAAAAGGATTTTACAAGATATCTAAGGAATTGAGGATGCCAAGAAGCACTGTTAAAACTCTAATGAAGAAGGGGAGAGAGAGGGATTCTGTTGAAATCAAACCACGGTCAGGCAGACCAACAAAAATTTCAGCTACAACTGCAAGGACAATTGTTAGAGATGCAAAGAAAAACCCTCAAATAACTTCAGCTGAAATACAGGACTCTCTGAAAAAAATTGGAGTGGATGTTTCAAGATCCACAATAAGGAGACTCTTGAAGAGACATGGGCTGCATGGTCGGGTCGCCAGAAGAAAGACATTTCTACACAAATGCCACAAAATATCCCGTTTACAATACACCAAACAGCACAGAGACAAGCCTCAAAACTTCTGGAACAAAGTCATTTGGAGTGATGAGACCAAAATTGAACTTTTTGGCCACAACCATAAACGTTACATTTGGAGAGGAGTCAACAAGGCCCATGATGAAAGGTACACCATTCCTACTGTGAAACACGGAGGTGGATCACTGATGTTTTGGGGATGTGTGAGCTACAAAGGCACAGGAAAATTGGTCAAAATTGATGGAAGGATGAATGCAGCATGTTATCAGAAAATATTGGTGGAAAATTTACACTCATCTGCCCAGAAGCTGCTCATGGGACGTTCTTGGACATTCCAACATGACAATGATCCAAAACACAAGGCCAAATCAACCTGCCATTGGCTACAGCAGAATAAAGTGAAGGTTTTAAAGTGGCCATCTCAGTCTCCTGACCTCAATATCATTGAGCCACTCTTGGGAGATCTCTAACGTGCAGTTCATGCAAGACAACCCAAGAATTTACTTTTTGCCAAGAGGAATGGGCAGTTTTACCATCTGAGAAAATAAAGACCCTCATCCACAACTACCACAAAAGACTTCAAGCTGTTATCGATGTTAAAGGGGGAAATACAAGGTATTAAAAACTGGGGGGTGTAAACTTTTGAACAGGGTCATTTTTGAAGTTTCTGTTGTCATTATGATTTAAAAAGAGTAAACTTATCTTTTTTTTCAATAAATGTCTTCACCCAACCACTAACCATGAGTGACAGAAAGGGTTTTGTGTTACCATTCATATTTTCTGAGAAAAGGCCAAAAAATCAGAAATTCTGCTGGGGGGTGTAAACTTTTGGGCACAACTGTATATATATATATATATATATATATATATATATATATATATATATATATATATATATATATATATATTTATATATATGTATACATATATATATATATATATATATATATATATATATATATATATATATATATAAATATATATACATATATATATACATATATATATATATATATATATACATACATATATATATATATATATATATATGTGTGTGTGTGTGTGTGTGTGTGTGTGTGTGTGTGTATGTATGTATGTATGTATATATATATATATATATATATATATATATGTATAATTTATATATATATATATATATATATATATATATATACATATATATATATATATAATTATTATTTTTAATTTTACAGCGACTTCAGCATCATTACAAAGAGATATTCACAATAAAACTTTGTTATTTTTAAGGCGAGGATGAAATGTTCCCATTATTCTGCCTTCTATCTTCATTTCCTCTGTCCCAGTAACACACATACTGATATTTCACATCTGGACAAATCTCTAAGTGTTACATTATTATGACACCAAAATAATTCAAACAGACCTTGTGGTTGCAGAGATACACTCTTTTCTTTGTCAGTATGTCATTTTCAAGCAGAAGGCTTAAAAAGGGGGCTGAACAGGTTAAAGGGATAGTTCGGGGTTTTTTTAGATACAACTATATAAAATGGCCACTGAAGCTCCTGTCCTGCTCCGCCTCTGAGGGGAGATCGACACCTATGAACACTGATGTGATGGAATTTTTGCATGCTTTTATTTTCACCTGATATTTAATATAATTAGTTCTGTATCTTACTGCTGTGCAGACTAATAAAGACCTGGTGAACCCTTCTGTTTTACACTCCATTGTTACACCACTGAGGACACGGCAGGGAGAGATCTCGATCACCACAGGAGACCATACGTATAGACTGAGATGAGTCTCCATCTGTTTTATTGTACTTCATCTAACATGCACATCTGTTAGGGAAGCTCTGTGACATTTTTCAAAGAGTAAGGGGCATGCTGAGGTGGCATAAGGAGGGAGTGAAGCATTTGTTTAATGGGTAGAAATCTGAAGTGCTTACTGCTGTGTGGTTCTGTGATGGCGGATGTTACTGCTGCAGTGAAACTACAATTTTCTGAAGATGGACTACAAAAGTCTCATCTTAGAAGAGCTGGTGTATCATGACAATGTTGTTCCTTTAGACAATTTGAACATTAACAACCCGGTAAAAATGAGGTGTGCATAACCGATGTTGAAGTGAGGATTGAAATAAATCTGTCCTCTCATTATCAACATGAACACCAATCAGTGCATGAAAATAAATGAACTGAATGAAAGAAAGGCACAAACTGTTAAGACCACAGTCTAATAGAGTACAAATGATTCATATTGAACCAAGTTGAAAACATAATCAACATCAAATGTCTCATATCCTGCTCTCTTCAGAGAATCAGACTGCTGGAAAGTTAAGGCAGGTTTTGGTAAACTTTAGAAAGGATGAACAGCAGTGGGAACTCACATGGTCTGAGGGATTTGTTCGTCATTATTCAGTTGAAGTCTGAAGCAGTCGGTTAACACAATCTTTATAACTAATGTTGAGAATTGTGGGACAGAATAATCTCCTCTTTTTTGTAAAGGATGGTCTGGTGTATCCTATGCTAAAGGAGATGCTAAAGGAAGCATTGAGCCTCCTTTCCTAAGCATTTAGACTATTGAACAGCTCTGATCATGAACTACTTCCTGTTCATTTCACTCCGTTAGGAACCTTCCTGAGCAAAAAGGACTTCATACACACCTGTGGGGTGATCCCTTTTGAAATGTGCAAAAAACCTTCGGATCAACTCACTTTTTACCTCTATGAATGTGTTGATCATTTGATTGTGTGCCACACAATATAAAAACCAAATCTTTCATTGAGAGCGGGTTTGGAAGAGGACATTGTGTTTTGCCGTTTTTCCCATCAGGCTTTGCCTCAAAAATCTGCCATAAACAAAGGCTGTGTTCGAAATGGCGAATTACTCATACTAACCCCGCCCCCATATTGAGTATGCAGTGCGTTCACACTGTACAGTATGCAAATTTTGTGTATGCGAGAAATGCCCGGATATATACTCAATCGGCTTTGATTTCTGAGTATGGAACGGAGCTTGCTTCACGTACTGCTTCTGCCCCACAATGCATTGCGCACTTCTGGCGTGGGAAGACGAAATACAAAATGGAGACAGATCACCATGGATACACAGGTGTTTGTGTTAATTGTTTTTATCCACTGCCGCTCGGTTTGTGTCATTCAGCTGTTGATAATGAAAACACTTTCCAATAACGTGGAAACGTGAAGGGGGGGCCGGTTAGGGAGTTTATGGTACGTAGACGGAAACACTCACCAAACGGATGCTTCGGTCTCCGAAAACGGCGAGACAAATTAAAAACAGTCGCTATTTCAAACAACTGGGCTCATAATCGTGATGTAAATACTTTCTCGCTAAAAAATACATTATTACTGAATGAATTTGTAGTTTTTCCGGAATGCAGTCGTTTTCTGTTGCTTGTGGTCGGACTATTTTAATTGTCCCGGCGCTGCTTCCTGACCAGCACGAATTGCATTCTGGGGTGTTACGTATGCATCTGTGTGTTAACGCTCGGGCAGCTGCAGCATACTCAGATCATCTTTGAGTATTCAGTCTGCAGTATGTACTGACTGAGTAGGTAAGTAGATAGTAGGCAGTAGGCTATTTTGAACAAAGTTCACCCTCTAAAGCCGAGCATACACTGGGCTGATTTAAAGGAAAAGTTCGGTTCCTGCAGCTTTTACATTGTTTATAGAATGAAGTAGAACAATATGCTCACCCTGAAGGCTTTCCTGATGCAAACAGTGCTTCGGGAGATATTTAGATCCAAAATCAAGCAGCGGACATCCAAACAAACGTAGCACAATAGGGCATGTATAGCGCCGCTCCTAAAACTGCATTAATCGTCCAAAAACTCATTATTTCACCAATATTCCATCATGGTCCAGTCGCGTTACTCCTCCAAGGCAGTCTGAGTCGCTCCAGACATATCTCTGAGCCTCTGCTGAGCTCTGAGCTGACGAAGAAGACCGGGTGCCTCCGCACATGCGCAGTACGGCTTATTGTTCCAGGGGCGACCGCCGGCTACACAACGACTTTCTTCCTCCAGTTTTGTGCAAAATGGACGAATATCTGTCGGATGAAGATGTTGTGGAGGAGAACTTTGAATATGATGGGTGTCCTTACAGTTTCAAGCCAGAGTTTACAGATAATGAGCTGATAGAAAGGAGGTCACGGAGGCAGCGCTCCAGAGAGTACTGCGCATGCGCAGAGGCACCCGGTCTTCTTCGTCAGCTCAGAGCTCAGCAGAGGCTCAAAGATATGTCTGGAGCGACTCAGACTGCCTTGGAGGAGTAACGCGACTGGACCATGATGGAATATTGGTGAAATAATGAGTTTTTGGACGATTAATGCAGTTTTAGGAGCGGCGCTATACATGCCCTATTGTGCTACGTTTGTTTGGATGTCCGCTGCTTGATGATGGATCTAAATATCTCCCGAAGCACTGTTTGCATCAGGAAAGCCTTCAGGGTGAGTATATTGTTCTACTTCATTCTATAAACAATGTAAAAGCTGCAGGAACCGAACTTTTCCTTTAAGCAGATAGGGTGAATTTCTTCTCTCAATGATCGACTGACTTTTTTATGATTCACAGCCAAGGTGCTCGGTCTATGTGCTCATACAGTATGAATAAAATAGGGATTACATTTTGACAGAAGTCAGCAAAGTTTGACCTGTCATAGGGACCAATGCAGATAAATGCTCCAACACTTAAAAGCATTCATGAAGATTTATCAGCCAAATTAGACATCTTTAATGATTCCTCTGTAACAGCTGTATGTCTGAGGATGGTCTGCCCAGTCATCTGGACTATTTTCAGCAGGTCACATCTTCAGTTTGATTGAAGGATTTTCTTTTACCTTGCGCAGATATCCACTCTGATAAAAGGGAAGAAATGACAGACTAAGGAGCTCAAAATTCAAGTTTTGGCCCTTTGTTAAACCCTTGATTTGGAATCTCGTATCACAACATTTTGAGGGATTTTCTTTCAGATGTTACACAAAACATCAACGCCTGTCTGACCTCATATCCTAAACGTGTGGTGAAGGATTTCTCCTTAAAGCTCGGGTCGGTAATTTTAGAAAATTAGCATGAATTTGAATGTAGCATCTCTTCAGGGCTCGACCTAGCCCCTCCCACTCCTCCACCAAAATGACCTCCCCGCTCACATGCACGAGCTCCGCTGATTCACAACCAGAAGACCGATTCAACTCCAAACCCTCAGCACAATGTTTTTGTTTTACTCTACACCAAGTCATGTCTCAGTCAGCGGTAAGAAAACACCAAAACATTATTATAGTAAAGTTAAAAACAAACATGTAAAGTTAGTTAGTGCTCACAGCCCTATGTTCCTCTGCCATTCTCCACATAGCTGTCAAGTCTCCCATTATGGCCGTTAAACTACCGTATTTTCCGTATTTTATCCTCTTTCCCGACGTCCTCCTGTATCAGTATTCTCCTGTAAATCTCCCGTGTGATGATATAATAACAAAAACATTCCTCTGTCTCTCCAAACTGAGCTCTGTCTCTAGCCTGAAGGGGGCGGTGATGCTCCAAAATGATGGAAGAAGAAGAAGAAAAAGCCTGGTGAGAACGCCCACCTGCAGTAGCCTGGGTGGCAGCTATCGCGAGATTAGAGCAGCAGAACAAACTTAGAAAAACAAAG
Source organism: Scarus forsteni (assembly GCA_036419115.1). Classification (NCBI taxonomy): domain Eukaryota; kingdom Metazoa; phylum Chordata; class Actinopteri; order Labriformes; family Labridae; genus Scarus; species Scarus forsteni. Next base: position 13,646,481 of record JAZDUH010000536.1, read on the forward strand.
AGTTTTTTTTTAATTTCTTGTACACCTGTCTTAAAATGTGAAGGATACTGGAGCTTGGTTGGGTTGTGGGACGGCTCGTAGCAGGCTTCCCTTATTTTCAAAGCCTAAACTTGACAGGTAAACATTCTCCAGTGTAGCTGGATCCCTCTGAGCTTGGCAACACTGAATCAGAGTCTGTGCACGCCAGCAAAATGTACGAGCAGTACATGATTTGATTGGTTTAATAAATTTGAAATAAGTGGCTGTTTTCTGCTCTATTTTCAGAACACTTCATACATTGATTACCATCAGGACATAACCATGATTTTAGCCAGAATAACAAAAAGTGAATCCAAATCAAACTACCATCCTGAGCTTTAAATTTAGAACAATGCCTTCACCTAGACTTTATGTTTACCTCATTATCTTTGACTTTAATGCGTATTATGACTTTACACAGCAACAAAACCCCTCCACGGCTGATCAAAGGAGACATATCATGCTTGTTTCTCCTTTTCACTATGCCAGACTAGGACGCCTGTAAAGCATTTCTGCCCTCAGTACAAGTCATTTAGTTCCTTCATTGCCCCACAATAGCGTTCTCAAAATCCTCATTTTAGTTCCATTATCAAGCTCTCGTTGAAACGCTCAGTTCTCAGGCTGACCTACAGTTACCTCGCATCGTCACAGCCCTTTGTGCTCTGATTGGTCAGTTCTATCGGGGGTAGAGCCAGCCTGTCCTTCTTCTTCTACTGTATTTTCTGGCAGGCTCAAAGCAGCGACCGTGTATTGAGTCCCCCTACAGGCCAGAGCTAGTAATGAGTGAGTGTGAGCTAGGGATCTATATACTCCTGTTGATGGATGTGTTCCTCTGTGACGGTTTTGTGGCTAACGGACATCACAGAGGAGGAAGTGTTTTATCAGATTACTCCAATAAAAAGAAATGTACTTCGTGTCGTCACGACGATTTAAATCTCGCGATCATCTCGCAATGACCTATTTTCAGAGGCATCAAATTTTGTTCTAGGATATCAGAAAAAATACAGTATCTCATTTTTTGAAAATTAAGGGGGTGTAAGGTCTTGTTTTCAAATTTATTATATTATATGTAAGTATTAAATCATGCATCAGCATGATATGTCTCCTTTAACCATGGATGTCGGTCCTTTTTTTTAGGTCTTGCAATCATCTCAGCCTCCAAACAGATTGTTCTGCTTCTCTCCTCCTCTGAAGTTAAAGATTTTCTGACAGCTTTTCTCTGAGTTTCCTTCTTACCACCAGGAAGAACTCTCATGTATCACATTTCAATCATTCATTACTCAACTGAGAGACGAGTTCTCCAAGTTAACAGGAATAAATCAGTCTGCTTCTGTTCATCTGTGCAGCTGTGAGGTCAAACTGACACCCCCAACAAAACAGTGAAAAGTTTTTTGAGTACATTTTGATCACAGAGCCTGAGTCACGGTGCTGTGACACGGGTCAAAAACATTTTCTTTATCAAACTCCGACAGGCTTCTGGTGGGAGGCTCCAAAGAGCGAAGAATTTACACCAGAAATATTTCAGCTCTTCAAATTTCATCATCTGCAGTCCATAACATTATCAAACACTCAGAGAAATATCTACGTGTAAGTGTCAAGTCTGGAATCAACACTGAATGCATGTGACCTTTGACCTGCATTATAAAGCAGCATCGCTGTGTACAGGACATCAGCACGTGGGCTCAGGAACACGTCAGAAAACCATCGTCAGTTTACACAGTTCATCTCTACATCTACAAGGTCAAACTCTACCATGTTAAGACAAAGACAAACATCAACAACACCCTGAAACACCGCCGGCTTCTCTGGGCCGAGCTCATCTGAGATGAACTGAGGCAAAGTGGGAAAGTCTGCTGTGGTCTGAGTCCACATTTCAGACTGTTTTTGGACATCATGGACGTGGTGTCCTCCAGACTAAAGAGGAAAGGAACCATCCAGACTGTTATCAGAGCAAAGGTCAAAAGACAGCATCTGTGGTGGTGTAAGGGGGTGTTAGTGCCCATGGCATGGGTAACCTGCACATCTGTGAAGGCTCCATTAAAGGTGTGGTCAGCGATCTTCTAATCTTCTAATCTAATGCACTATTTGTCAAAATCACCGTATTTCTCCTCTCCATCCACAAAATGTCACCACTGACAGCATGTTGAAAAAAAAGTCTGGTTTCAATACACAGCCTTGGCTCTGAATTTCAGCAGGTAAATACTGTGGCTCAGGCCGAGTTACCAAAACAGAGTACACCCCCCACATCCAGGGGGCGATCATAGTCATGCACAGATCAGACAGAGGGGGGAGGGGGAGTCGTAGGTCGCGTAGCGTGCGCAGTTAGCGTAAGAGAGGGATACAATAGGTGCAGTAGCAATGGCTTAAAAACAGACCAAAAGAAAAAGGTCAGAGGAGTGAAAAGTGAAAACGAAGGGCTATGACCATGAAAGAGCGAAGACCAGTGTCAACATTGGTGTTGCTTTCCGACGGTGGAGGGGTTACCTTAGCTATGTTGGTCAGCTACGCAGTTTCTACGGCCGTTTCCATGATGATGCAGGCCCATCAGCTATCAGGGGTGGAGCCAGGGGTGAGGATTGAAGGGAGAGGCTGGTCTAAAGTTGTTTGTCAAAAACCTCTCCAATCGCTTTCTCCCACACATCACTGCATTAATGCTGAAAGGTACATTCAGGTTTAGGAGCTGCTGCAGTCCACGCCTGTCTCCACTGAACAGGTACTAGACTGACCTGCTGCAGTCCACGCCTGTCTCCACTGAACAGGTTCTAGACTGACCTATATTTTAATTAAATCTGTCAATGAGGAACTATCCTCTATTGCGGAATCGTTTAAATTGAACAAACTTACCCTTAACGTAAAAAAATGTAACTTTATAATTTTTTGTAATATTAATAAAAATTATCCTATAGAATTAGCTAAAATCGTTATCAATTCTACTCAAATTGAATTGGTTCAGCAAACTAAGTTCCTAGGAGTTATTATAGATAGCGGTCTTAAATGGTCTGATCATATCGACCTTGTCTCTAAGAGATCTGCTAAAATGCTTGGCATATTAAGAAAGGTTTGTCCCTTAATTCACTCCTCAGCTTATTTAACCTTATATTACAGCTTTTTGTTCCCATTCATTAATTATTGCAACATTGTCTGGGGAGCAACCTGCCCTACACACCTGAATAAATTAAGTGTCATACAGAAGAAATATCTCAGATTTATATCCCACTCAAATAGATATGCTCCCTCTGCACCCCTTTTTAAAAAATATAAAGTTCTCCCCATTGACAAGGTAAATGTTTATCAAACATGTTTATTCATGCATAAGTTACAAGATCTTCCAGACACCTTTCAGGATTTGTTCATCCCCACCCCACAGGTACACACATACACACTGAATTAAGTGCACGACTGCGATCAGTGTCCTCCTATTCTGCTTTCAAAAAGCATTTGAAGAAACTTCTGTTTCCAGCCTGATCTCTGTCCTCGTCCTTCTGATTGTGTGTTTCTTGCTTTTGCTGCGTCTTTCCTGAATTTTATATGTACTGTGTTATTGCTTCTTTGGTTTGTTTTGTTTTTCAATTGTTTTTCTCTTGTTTTGTCTTTTGTTTTTTGCTGAGTGTTCAGCCTGCATGTCATGAGATTGTTATGGGCAGGTGTGAAACTCTGTACAAGCCTGCAGCGGCTTCGTTCCCATCTTGCTCAGTTTTGTACTTGTACTAAACTTGAGCTAAACAAATAAACTAAACTAAACTAAACCTGCTGCAGTCCACGCCTGTCTCCGCCGAACAGGGACTAGACTGACCTGCTGCAGTCCACTCCTGTCTCCACTGAAAATATGAGGAGCATTTTGAAAAACAAAATACAACAACAGAGACCTGGAACTGTTGTTTTTATTTTTCAATTGAACTGGAACAAAGCAATAGACCAGTGGGAGTGAAATCCATCAACAGAAGTAATTTAAAGTTTTCTTTATGTTTCGAGTTCAAAAGCAAAAGAACAGGAGATCATTTGACAGACTTCATGCCTGTAACTTCCAAAATCCATCCTCATATCAAAGTGAACCTTTGGTGTGGTTCGGGGACCTTTCCTCATTTTCATGACAAACCCAGCAGGGGAAGACTCGGTGTTCATGCAGCCTCCTGCTCCGGCTGTTTCTGATGTTGCAGCATGATGACAGTCAGACATCGCCCTCCTTCCAGGTGAAACTCATCGCCTGTAGCTACGACCCACCTCCCCTCCAGTAACAAGATCGATTCATGAGAGCACACATGCACAAACCCACAGAGATGACAGAGAATCAGTAATAATCTAACAGGAGAACAAGGTGTAAATGAAAGATGTAAATCACACCGTCCTGCAGCCCTGACAGGGTTTCAGAGCTGGAGGACTGATCATGAATGTGGAGTCTTAAATTAATAAGAATGCTGAGATGTGTTCAGCTCTGAGGGGTTATGCAGATTCCACTGAAGCTGTGGATTTCTCATTAAAATAAAATGAATTAAAAAGCAGCGCTGATTATCAAAGCCTCCTGATATTGAATTAAATTAAATCAAGTTATTTTTACTCAAAGTTTGAGAATACAGCAGAGAATACATTCATGCTTTTAAGAGTCCATTCATGTCAGATTCTTTTTTCTGCTGTTAGAACAATCCCAGGAGTCCATGTTTTGAAATTATGATTAATTGAATCCAACTGGGTTGTTGAATCAAAAACTAAAACATGTAGCCTGGAATATAGCCTTACAGTAGATCTTACTGGCCTGAGACGCCTCCTCTCAGGACTGTGTTGGTGTTTGACTAACAGCTGCACAGCCCTGTGATTGGTTGAAACTTGCAAATGCATGTTGGCTGCCATTAGTCCACCTTTATATCATTTAACCTGTTCAGCCCCTTTTTTCAGCCTTCTGCTGTGTTGGTGTGAGGGCAAAGGAAGGAAAGTAAGAGGAGACATGTGGACTAAAGTAAGAACTAAAGTTAGTGACAGATCCATGAACCATAGACCTGTCGTCTGATTTATGAGAGGGTAGCCTCTTGAGATGCTACATCTGGTTTTCAGGAGGGTCCTCATGTCTGAGTGGTTGTGGTGATCATTTTATAGAAGTATAATCAATGATATTCTTACTGAAAATAAGAATTTATGGTAGTGATGAACTCATGGGTGCCCAGACCACAAGGTCATCCCTACCATATTTGTCTCCATTAAATATAAATGTGTTAAAGGCCTCTTGAGATGTGACATCCCATTTTCAGAGGGACCTCATGTCTTTGTGGTGCCAATTATAGATACTATAGATGTATCAACCATGGATATGGAGATCATGCTAATATCTACATGAACAGCTATAATGGGAATGGGAATGGAATGTTCCTAATGAAATGGCCAAATATGTGTCATGTTTGAAATTGTAGTTGTTGAGGCTTCGTGACTCCACAGCAGCAGGCAGACTCCACCAAGGATCCCAGGCCACCTATGAATGAATGTGAAAATATGTGAACATTACTTCTGCCAAGTTTGAGTCTGATAAAGTGATGGAGAGCAAAGTTAGAGAGGTTTTACTACAGAGTGGTCAGGCCCAATCTTGGCACAGTTTGGCTCCATTAGTCCCATTTGACATTTCTGATATACCAAACTATAGATTTCACCTTTATGTCACTTTGGTGTTCATTACACCCAACTACAACAGTTTTTATCTTCATCTGCTTATCTGTGGCAGTTTAGCTGTTTTTGATAATAATTATTTAAAAATAAATAAATAAATAAGTATTGTTGTTCCTCTTTGTAAAAAATCAAGCAGAACTCTTTCTCTACATTTTCCCATTCAAATAAATCCATACAAATCAAGTTTGAATCAAAGTGAAACAGATTTGGATATTTGATAATATATTGGCTTGGTGTTGATGTTGTGTTTGGTGTGCGTAAAAATGTCTTATATGGTTGTGTAGCTGAAAATGTCCTGTTTAATTTGATGTGCAGCATGCCTATATTTCTACATGAACAGTTCATTTTTTCTAAAGTTTTTGTTGGCGAGCATGAGGCATTCCCAAAATTTTGTACTTTGGAGCTGAACAGGTTAAAGGTTACATTCTGACATCTTTTGCATTGCTTATTTTCCATAAAATGACATTTATAAAAAAGGACTCCTTCAGAACATTTACTACTAATGTACTAATTAATTGATGATTTGTATTTGAAGAACTTGGCCATAATCATTTTAAGCAGGTGATTTGTATTCCTTTTTATCATCATTTTAATTTTCTAATATGCTTTGCAGACTTGTTTGTCAAAATGTTTTTATTGGCTTTAAGTTTCTGGCAGCACTCATGGAGGGAGCATGTGGAGCCAGCAGGGGAGCACAGTGTAATGCTACGGCCACACTGGACGCAAATTGCCGTTTTTAAACGTGCCCGTGACGCTCCGCGCGTAATGCCCGAGGATGGACGCTGGACCATTTTGACAAGCTGAGAGGCGACGCGCGTCACTGAGCAGGCGCAGTAGAGAGCCGGAGCCAGTCGGACTCAGCGATGACCCGTGCAGGCAAATCCAGCTGGAAATGAATATTTACAGAACTTACCTTCAAAACCTGTCTCCTCAGAGACTTTCACCCAAGCCTGCTCCTTTTAGTCCCGGTCTCTGTAGAGTCCACACGTCTAATCGTATAACCCCGGATGATGGCAAACAGTGCAGATCAACCTCTCCTCCATCTTTGAGTGGGGTTTGTGGAGGAGCAGGTGGGCGGAGCGTCATATGTCATCAAATCAATGACGTCAGGGGGGAATGTCATCTGTGATTGGCTGCCGCGGCACAGCGTCACGGGAATTTGCGTCGAAAGTTCAATATTTTCAACTCGCCCCAAAAACACGCCGGAGGCTCCATACGCGCCACGCCAAACGCATCCAACGCGCCGCATGGGGCGAAACTGCATCCAAACGCATCTCTGCGTTGACTTTGTATGTAATATCAACGCGCATCTTTGCGAATTCGCGTCCGGTGTGGCCATAGCATAAGAGAGAGTGAGAGTAAATCAGGAGCTGCGTTCTTGTCCTCCCAAAAAGCCGTATCACCCTTTATGCCAGCACAAATATCCTGTCTTTGCAGAGTTTGTGTGAATTTCTGGAGGCCAACTGAAGGTCAGCTTCACTTCAGTGCTTTTGAAAATCTCCAGAGAGCAGGATTCATTACAGGCAGCTCAGAAAGTGCTGCTTTTGTTATCAAATAAGTGGAGCTCTTGAACCAAAAGTCAAAGTTTATACTTTATTCATCACATCACAAGAGGGAGTTCACAACACTGGACTAACTAACACCTCGGTGGATTGATATTTCATGCAGCTTCTTCTGCAGAAGTGTAGAGCATGTTGGAGGAGGGACTTCAGGGATTCTCCCATTCTCATCAGAGTTTGATGTCTGCTCCACATTTGGCTCCAAATCTAAACCAACTTCGATCTGGTGTGTTGAATATTGAATTTAAAGCTTTCCTGAGATGACCTCTCCACCTCGAGGTGGTATGAAGTGTTTCTACAGACTCCCTCTGCAGCAGGGATTGATGTTAACATCCCATTTGATCAAACTTGTCTTCACATCCACCTCAGAGAAGAACGGGATGGCCAGCTCGAGGTTGGCTGCTCATCAGTGCTGCAGGTTTCTGATTCTCCTTCAGGTCCTTAGAGTTTGATCACAAGAGAACATGAAGCGCATCAGCTCAGTGATGGGGTGTTTAAATCATCTTTCAGTCTGCAGAAACAACAATCTGAGCATCACGCCGTTTCTCTGACGTTCAGTCTTGAGTGAGAATGCATTAATGTTTTAACGTGCGGAGGGATGAGACGGGAGATTTATTACAGCTCAGAGCTGTGACATAAGCCGATACCAATCAATCAGTCAAACTTTGTTTTTTATAGCACTTTTCATGCAGGACTTTGTAATACAAAGTGCTTTACATGGGAAACAAAATAGGATAAAATAATAATAAATGAAATAAAGAGTAGAACATTTCATAATTGCAAAAAATGAAAATACCCCCCCCCCCCCATCCACATTCAAAACACAAACTCACTTACTCAAACACACAAAGACACAAAATGGAAATTCTGACAGAAAAAGAATTAGAGGACTGAGGAAAACTCTATACTGAATTAAAAATGAGAAAGCACAGAGCTAAGACTAAAATGACAAATAAAAAACATTATCAGACATTAGATAGAAATATTATAGGGTAAAATAAGTAAATACATAGATAAATGAAATAAATATCATTTAAAGGTGCTATGAGGAGAATCTTTATTCGGCGACGCACGCACGGCGACTGTCGTAAAGACGTGACCCAAGCCAAAGTGTGTGTTTGTTGTGATGCTAATGAATGCAGCTCGGACCTTCATCAGAACTCTGCATTGCTTTACAACTTTTTTTTTTAACAACTTACAGGAATGCAAAGCCACGAGGTAATGTATCTCTTTCTAGTTACGTAGCGGTAGTTTTTGATGTGTGACAACAAGCAATTTTTGGAAAACTTAGTATAGCAGTTTTGTAGCCGGCTATATATGGCTACTTACAGCTCGGTGCTCTAAGACGTGTCTGAATAATATAAATTTGCTCTAGTTTTAATTGTCTCGTTCCTGAAGTTGAGTATCCAGGCCAGTCCAGTCCTGTCCGACCCGACCCTGAAGCAAAGGAATAGCATTTATAGATAACCTATTTTGATGCTATAAAACTCATCTTAAAGTGTGTATTTCCATCAGGCAGATATCTAAAAGTGAGACTACTTTTTTATTACTTATAAACTCCTCATAGCATTAGGGATGGGAATCGAAAAACCAATTCCAGTTGAGAATCGCTAACAGCACCATCAAAGAATCAATATCATTAATCTTTTTGCTTATCAATTCCCTTATCAATTCCATTCAATTGACAGAGTTCAGAAGCATCAGAATTGTGGCTTAATTTTTTTACAATTGTAATTACACCTATTGCACAACCTAAAGTGAGTGGAAACACCAGCAACTTACATAAGCAGATATCTATACTGTGATGTACACTCAACAAAAATATAAACGCAACACTTTTGTTTTTGCTCCCATTTTTCATGAGATGGACTCAAAGATCTAAAATTCATTCCAGATACACAATATTACCATCTCTTTCAAATGTTGTTCACAAATCTGTCTAAATGTTTGATAGTGAGCACTTCTGCTTTGCTGAGATAATCCATCCCACCTCACAGGTGTGCCACATCAAGATGCTGAACTGACATCATGATTAGTGCACAGGTGTACCTTAGACTGTCCACAATAAAAGGCCACCCTGAAATGTGCAGTTTTGTCTCACAGCAAAAAGCCACAGATGTCGTAAGCATTGAGGGAGCGTGCAATTGGCATGCTGACAGCAGGAATGTCAACCAGATCTGTTGCTTGTGCATTGAATGTTCATTTCTCCACCATAAGCCGTCTCTAAAGGCGTTTCAGAGAATATGGCAGTACATCCAACCGGCCTCACAACCGCAGACCACGTGTAACCACACCGGCCCAGGACCTCCACATCTAGCAGGTTCACTTCCAAGATCGTCTGAGACCAGCCACTCAGACAGCTGCTGAAACAATTGGTTTGCATAACCAAAGAATTTCTGCACAAACTGTCAGAAACCGTCTCAGGGAAGCTCAACTGCATGCTCGTCATCCTCATCGGGGTCTTAACCTGACTCCAGATCGTCGCCGCAACAGACTTGAGTGGGCAAATGCTCACGCACGTCAGCATGTACCAGTTCCCAATAATATCCAGCAACTTCGCACAGCCATTGAAGAGGAGTGGACCAACATTCCACAGGCCACAATTGACAATCTGATAAACTCTATGCGAAGAAGATGTGTTGCACTGCATAAGGCAAAAGGTGGTCACACCAGATACTGACTGGTTCTGAGTCCCCAGACCCCCAGTAAAGCAAAAAAAATGCACATTTCAGGGTGGCCTTTTATTGTGGACAGTCTAAGGTACACCTGTGCACTAATCATGGTGTCAGATCAGCATCTTGATGTGGCACACCTGTGAGGTGGGATGGATTATCTCAGCAAAGCAGAAGTGCTCACTATCACACATTTAGACAGATTTGTGAACAATGTTCGAGAGAAATGATAATATTGTGTATCTGGAATGAATTTCAGATCTTTAAGTCCATCTCATGAAAAATGGGAGCAAAAACAAAAGTGTTGCGTTTATATTTTTGTTGAGTATATGTTTGGCCACTGAAAGTCCGACCATTTGTCCACATGCAAAATTTGCTGGAATCAATAAGGGAATCGTTAAAGAATTGGATCGATTAGCAGGATCGTTAACAGCATTGGTATTGATAAAATCTTATCAATTCCCATCCCTACATAGCATCTTTAAATAAATAATATGGAAAAATGAAAAATCATGCATGAAAATCATCTAAAACAGGACAATAAAAGGAAAAGCTTTTAACAAAAAATAAAATTCCAAACAACAAATCTGAACTGAAATGTAGAAATAAAAAGAATAAGAGGGTTAAAATAAATTTAAATATAATGACAAACAATAATAAATATAATCAGCTAAAAGCCAGACTAAAAAGGTCTTGAGTTCTTGAGTTGATGTGATCTCTCTGATGAATCCACATGCATCATGTTTGACACCATGACAAACGTTTCAGGAGAGAGCGAGCGGCGTCTCCAAGGTTCAGTGGGGTAAATATTGATTCATCAGACATGAGCTAAGTTAGCAGTTACTCATAAAAATATCAGAGTCACTGCACAGAAGCAGCAGTCAAGGAGAAGAAGAGAGCTTTCTGGTCATCAAGAGCTCCCTCTTTGAGTTGGGGAGGATGTAGTTACATTTCTAGTGTTTAATAATGCTTAATAGTGTTAAAAGGTAATAAGTATTCAAAATATAATGAGACAGAAAGAACAATGACAGTTTAGATAAAGTTAAACAGGACAACAGATCTGTCCATTTATTATACAGGGGGTCCATTAAGTCTCTTTACAATTTAAAACATTTATTACAAAGGCAGTTGACGAGATCTCTAAACCACATATGTTTTATTTAATCAGTGTTTATTAAAGTTTAATATTTTGTATTGGGCTCGGCTTTCAGATCTCTGAGCAGGACTCCGCCATGAGGCCAGAGATCTGAAAGCATCCATGTGACGGCAGCATGTCCTCAATAAACCCTTTAGTAGACTCTTCTCGTGGCCCTTATCTACATGTCCCTGCACTTCAGTCTTCGACACATGGTGGATGTGTATATGTGTTTGTTTTTGGGACATTTCTACCTGTACAGTACTGTGAACAAACAGCTCTGTATCAATTGCAGCAACCTCAAAGTTGCACTTTGTGGAGCATCATCACCTGGAATTATCCAATCAAGTCATAACACGACTGAAGCCTTCCAATCAGAAAATATTTTATAGTGTGATTGATCCTGTGCAACTGTTCAACACCCACAAAATATACCATAAAAATGCTGTCTTGTCTAGATTCTTTGGCTCTGCAAACCCAACTCACCCATCCGTCTGTTAACTGAATAAAGTCCACTGGCTGCAAGTTGGCCTGACTCTTCTCCTGATTTTTGACTTTGCATCTTTTTCTACAACAAAGTTTTTGTCTCCTGCACATTGCTAGAAGATTAGTCTTGGAGCAGCAAAGTGTTTAAGTATGAGTGCCTGTCACAATCTTCCAGAAAATTGGACACAACAAGGACAGAAGGTTTGGAGCCTGTGGTCTGGGCTGCAGTACGATCACTGCCATCGATGAGTTTGAAAAGGCCAGGAGCCTTTTCAAACTCAAACAAACAAACAAAAAAAGCTACCCCAGCGGTGCTGAAAAGAGGAGAAAGAAGGAGGAAAGCAGAAAGCTGCTCTCAAAGTTAACTAAAGTGACGATGTTCTTCACTGCAGCAGCAACCCACAACCAGCAGCAAGTGAAACGATGCTGTCGACACCTGTTGAGGAGGGTCCGTCGTGGAGATGAACAACTAGTGAGTATCAAACTGTCAAATGTGGAACAGGTGCCCCCATTGGTAAGTATTTCTTTATCCCATTGAAGACGGAAAATCTTATGGCTCATTTTGAAGTAAGCTTTGAATTTTGTTTCTATTTGCCACAGAAGATGAGAAATCAGTTATTTAGGCGGGTTTTTTTCACGTTGAATTTGTAGGAAATCTTCAGGCTTTGGGGGGTCTTTCTAAAATCACCCACAGGTTTCACAGGTAACTTTGGTAGGTGTTTTTAGTCCTTAACGAGCTAAGTCATGCATTCAAAACAATAGAAACTATGTAACTTAAGGAAGTTATTAACAACTACTCTCTCTGCATTAAAATGATCCCTGTCAGTGTTTTAGATTTGTATTAATATTGATTTAATGCGTGTTATCATTTACTGCTGTAGATGTTTAAGGTTGAGCTCATTTTAAATGAATTCATTTACTGTTGGGCAGTTAAAGCAATTGTCATATACTTGTAGCATCACTAGTCTTTCCTGTGACTTGCAGCCTGTTTTCAGCCGGGTCATGATGCATTTTCCAGCTGGCCCAAGATGATTTCTTAAAGAGTTTTGACTTATTAAGAAGTCACCCCTCAAAGGAAGGCTCTTTCAGTTTATCACAAATGTTAGCATTAAATCATCAGTTTGGGGTTTACATGGTTTCCACCGAGCAGGGTTTGAAATATGTAACCAGCAACATAAATAATGTACATTAGTGAAGTAGAAAGTTCAGTATTTGCCTCTGAGAGCGGAGCAGACATAATTGAAGTTGCATGACTTCCTTAAATTTCTACGTTAGCAGATGATTAAATATACTTCTATTTCACCACTGGGTAAGAGCCTTACACTGTGTTTTGTGTGTTGTCTTCTCATTTCAGAGGGGCCCATACCTGCCTTTGCCTAGGGCCCCAAATTTCTTAAATCCGCCACTGTTTATCACACATGTTTTCATTCATATCTGTTTTTTGTGTCAGGAATGATCGGTTATATGGATAAATGAACAGATTAATGGATGGCTTCTCAGTCGTTTTGGATGTTATCACAATCCCAAAAATCACAGTTGCTCTCATCAGGTTCTCCCTCTCCCACCAGACCAAACCTCCTTCAAACCTCAGCCAATCAGAGCCCTCCTTTACCCTCCTAAATCCCTCTGATCAGCCTCCAGAGTGAAGCATATGGGCCTGATTGCTGTTGGTTAACTATGACAGTCTGTCAGCATGATGGCAGCGTGACAGAACGTCTGTGCCCCACGCCGAGCTCTGATGTGTTAATTAATGAAGAAGTTCATGTCAGCATGTCACAGAGGAGATCACATTAAACTTAATCCTTTATTTCTTCCTGTTGTTTCTAATTCCAGGGTCTTAATGAAGCTCTTGTTTAATGCAGTGATTAAACAAACACAGTCGTCTGTCTCTCTTGTTCCTGATTAAGCCCTCAGCTCGCTGCTCTCTGTCATTATTTTATTAAAATAAGGATAAACACTCCTCTAGACTCTGTGCTTATACCCACAGGCCAAAGCTTTTGGCATTTGATTTATGTTTTATTAGATTTAATGTCCTCTCTGTGCGGCTGAGTCCTTTATCTCTCGGTGAGTTTCATTAGCGTCCTGCAGATCAGATGTTGTCTCTCGTCTTTAACCCTCTCTCCATCTCTCTCTGCTCTGCTCGACTTTTTTATTGGAGAAACTACAGGATTGAACTCAAGGGTCACAGTCTGCTGATTAGAGATCGCCTGAAGCTTTATCATCATAAATCAGCATTCTTAGAAAAGCATATCAGGGTTAGACAGGCCATGGAAAGAAGGAAGAGAGCGCTGAGTCAATGAACTCTGTCAAATGTTTTAAGCTCGGGTTGGTAATTTGATTTAGAAACACTTTTTGTTATTCTGGTTAAAATGCTAATCAATGATGTGTTCTTAAAAAAGACAGAAAAACAGCCGCTGTCTCCAGCAGGAAGGAGGAATGTTTTTATTGTTATATCATCACACAGGAGATTTACAGGAGAATACTAATACAGGAGGATGTCGGAAAAGAGGATAAAATACGGTAGTTTAACGGCCAAAACAGGAGATTTGACAGCTATGCGGAGAATGTCAGGAACTACCTATACCCCGATCAACATTGGGCTGTGAGCACTAACTAACTTTACATGTTTGTTTTTTAACTTTACTATGATAATGTTTTGGATAATAAACAATGCAGATTATCTGGAGCATAGCAATGGATTATTTATAAAGTCCTATATATTAAAGTTTGGGAATATAATAGTTTATAAAACAGTAAAAATTATATACAAAGCAAAAAATAGTTTACTCCCAGGCAACAAACAGAGTCGACAGATAGAGAAGGATATATTACTACAGAGGGACACTAAACATGAAGAAGCACTTAGCTCGAACAAATCTTGAAAGTATGTGTATTTGGCATTTCTGGATAGTTTAATTTTGGAGACAACAACAAACTGAGTAGAAATATCAAACAATTCAAAAAGATGTATTAAACTTTGTTTTCAGTAAATAAACTATTGAACAATGGGAAGGTAAAGGTAAAAGTGGATGATTGTAAACTGTGTCTTCTTCTGCTCTACTGGTTTATTTTTCTTTTTTCAAATGAAAAATTATTTTCCATACACATTCGTTCTACCCCATTTCAAACATTGAAGCATTAATACTCAAAGAATTTCTGTAAATAATGATTTCTTTTTTGTAATTTTTTTTTTTTGTTTTTACCTTTAAAGGAGACATATCATGCTGATGCATGATTTAATACTTACATATAATGTAATAAATTTGAAAACAAGACCTTACACCCCCTTAATTTTCAAAAAATTAGATATTGTATTTTTTCTGATATCCTAGAACGAGATTTGATGCCTCTGAAAATAGGTCATTGCGAGATGTCCGCGAGATTTAAATCGTCGTGACGACACAAGGTACATTTCTTTTTATTGGAGTAATTTGATGAAACACCTTCTCCTCTGTGATGTCCGTTAGCCACAAAATCGTCACCGAGGAACACATTCGTCCAGCAGGGGTATATAGATCCCTAGCTCACATTCACTCATTACCAGCTCTGGCCTGTAGGGGGACTCAATAAGCAGTCGCTGCTTTGAGCCTGCCGGAAAATACAACAGAAGAAGAAGGACAGGCTGGCTCAACCCTCTCGGCAGCTCTGACAGAACTGACCAATCAGAGCACAAAGGGCTGTGACGTTGCGAGGTAACTGTAGGTCAGCCTGAGAACCGACCGTTTCAATGAGAGCTTGGTAATGGCCTAAAATGAGGATTTTGAGAACGCTATTATGGGGCAGTGAAGGAACTAAATGACTTGTACTGAGGGCAGAAATGCTTTACATCCTAGTCTGGCATAGTGAAAAGGAGAAAAAAGCATGATATGTCTCCTTTAATACTTTATAATTCCTTTGTTTGAAATACAGTTGCATGAAAAAGTATGGGACCCCTTTGGAAGTACTTGGATTTCTGCTTAAATTGATCATAAAATATGTTCTGATCTTCATCTAAGTCACATCACTACACAAACACAGTCTGCTTAAACTAATACAGCACAAAAAAATATAAGTTTTCATGTTTTTATTGAATATAACATGTAAACATTCACAGTACAGGGTGGACAAAGTATGTGAACCTTTGGAATTAATAACTGGTTGACCCTCCTTTGGCAGCAATAACCTCAACCAAACGTTTCCTGTAGTTGTAGATCAGACCTGCACAACGGTCAGGAGGAGTTTTGGACCATTCTTCTGGACAAAACTGTTTCAGTTCAGCAATATTCCTGGGATGTCTGGTGTGAATCGCTCTTTTGAGGTCATACCTTAGCATCTCAATCGGATTGAGGTCAGGACTCTGACTGGGCCACTCCAGAAGCCGTATTTTCTCCTGTTGAAGCCGTTCCATTGTTGATTTACTTCTATGCTTTGGGTCGTTGTCCTGTTGCATCACCCATCCTCTGTTGAGCTTCAGTTGGTGGACAGATGGTCTGAAGTTTTCCAGCAAAATGTCTTGATAAACTTGGGAATTAATTTTTCCATTGATGGCAGCAATCTGTCAAGACCTTGAGGCAGCAAAGCAGCCCCAAACCATAATGCTCTCTCCACCATATTTCACAGTTGGGATGAGGTTTTGATGTTGGTGTGCTGTGCCTTTTTTTCTCCACACATAGCGTTGTGTGTTCCTTCCAAACAACTCAGTTTTGGTTTCATCTGTCCACAGAATATTTTGTCAGTAGTGCTGTGGAACATCCAGGTGCTCCTTTGCAGAATTCAAACATGCAGCAATGTTTTTTTGGACAGCAGTGGCTTCCTTAGTGGTGTCCTCCCATAAAAATCCATTCGTGTGTTATATTTTACTTGTTGTAGATTTGTCAACAATAATGTTGGCATGTGCCAGGGATTTCTGTAAGTCTTCAGCTGACACTCTAGGATTCTTCTTCACCTCATTGAGCATTCTGTGCTGTGCTCTCACAGTCATCTTTACAGGACCACCACACCTTGGCAGAGTAGCAACAGTGCTGAACTTTCTCCATTTGTAGACAGTCTGTCTTACCATGGACACGTGGACATCAGGGCTTTTAGAGATACTTTTGTAACCCTTTCCAGATTCATTTAAGTCAACAATTCTTGATGGTAGATCTTCTGAGAGCTCTTCTGTGCGAGGCATGTTTCACATCAGGCAATGTCTCTGAGAACAGCAAACTCACAACTGGTGTGTGTTTTTTATAGGGCAGGGCAGCTTTAACCAACACATCCTATCTAATCACATTGATTGGACTCCAGGTTGGCTGACTCCTGGCTCCCATTAGCTCTTGGAGAAGTAATTAGCCTAGCGGTTCACATACTTTTTCCACCCTGCACTGTGAATGTTTACATATTGTGTCGAATAAAAACATGAAAACTTATAATTTTTTTGTGCTGTATTAGTTTAAGCAGACTGTGTTTGTCTAGTGATGTGACTTAGATGAAGATCAGAACATATTTTATGACCAATTCAAGCAGAAATCCAAATAATCCCAAAGGGTTCACAGACTTTTTCATTCAACTGTAAAGATTTCAAATCAAATAAATGTGTCATGAAATGATACTCAGACTCTCAAAAGCAAACTACTGCAAATTGACTATGATAAGAGTCTTAGAATGTGATCCACTTTTGTGATGTTGTATCATAGGATGTTATAATTTATTTTGAGTAAGAGCCTTTCTGAAGAGAAAAACATTAAAATTAAGGATTACCTTATAAAACAGACATTTCTTTTTATGTAGCCTATATTTTTTGGGCATTTTGTGCCTTTATTGATAGGAGAGACAGTGGATAGGCTTGCGAAAGGGGGAGAGAGAGTAGGGGAAGACCCTATGCAAACTGGTCATAGGTGGGATTTGAACCTGGACCTGCAGAAGCAAGTACATGAGGTGCCTGGTTGCTAACCACTCAGCCAAACCAGCACCTCCTTTATTACAGAAATTTAACCAAATAATTGTTCTGTAAATCCTGCAAATTAAAGTTTCATTCATCTCAGATTTAACTCCATGTCTCTGCTAAAGCCTGATCTTAATCTGCAGCACTTCTCCTCCTGTAGAAACATTAGATTTGGACTGGAGGTCAACAGCCTGCTGATTGGAGACCTTCTGGAGCTTTAATCAAAGGCTTAATGATCCCAATCAGCGTTTTCAGCGATGTATATTAAGGCTCAATTCAAGAGTGTGGAGTTCGTTTGACCTTGAATTAGCAGCTCTCGAAGCTGAAATAATCTTTCACTCATGAATTATTCAAAGTTCTTTTGTGACACAGCTGGAGGAGACAGATGTAGGCAGAGGAGGGATTGAAGAAATCAGAGATGACAGCACCGCAGCAGACGTTTTAAAGCTTTGATTTTCTTTCTGCACTAATGTTAGATAAGCACTGACATGCAGCTCTGACTCAGGACAGAATTAAAGCTCTGCTCACGTTGGAGGTGTTCAACCTGTGGATATAGTTTCTTTACTGGTAGACAGCAACATCCATTAATCCATTAACTACAGCGCCCATCGCTCTCAGGGTTACAAGGGTGGAGCAAGTCCTGGATTACATTAGCTGAGATGCACTCTGAACAGATTTCCTAAACAACAGCTGAAATGAAATGTTTGTTCTGATAGTCAAGAATTTACCATAAGACACGTATTAGTTCTGAAATATGACCGGGTGTTTGACATTCAACACCTGTTTGATCCCATGTTTAGTTGCCTCTGCTGTTTTTTTCTGAATGTTTGCTCAAATGTCTGTTTCTTGTTCAATTTCTGAATTTTTCTAGCAGGAAAATTAAAAGAAAAGTTCGGTTCCTGCAGCTTTTACATTGTTTATAGAATGAAGAACAACAATATACTCACCCAGAAGGCTTTCCTGATCCAAACGGTGCTTCGGGAGATATTTAGATCCAAAATCGAGCAGCGGACACCGATATAATGGTAGCCCGTAGGGCATGGATCGCCGCTCCTAAAAACTGCATTAATCGTCCAAAATAATCACCAATATTCCATCATGATCCGTTCCGGATGGTCCTCCATTGCAGTCTGTGTCTCTCCACACAGCGCTGTGTGGCTGTACTAACTCTGAACTGACGAGTTTGTTTACGTGCCCTTTGTGCATGCGCAGTACTCTCTGGAGCGTTGCCTTTGCTTCCTCCTTTCTAAGAGCTCCTTATCTGTAAACTCTGGCTCGAAACTGTAAGGACACCCATCATATTCAAAGTTCTCCTCCACAACATCTTCATCTGATAGATATTCATCCATTTTGCACAAAACTGGAAGAAGAAAGTCGATTTGTAGCTGCCGGTCTTCCCCTGAAACAATGAGCCGCACTGCGCATGCACGAAGGGCACGTAAACAAACTCGTCAGTTCAGCCACACAGCGCTGTGTGGAGTGACACAGACTGCAATGGCGGATCATCCGGAACGGACCATGATGGAATATTGGTGAAAAACATGAGTTTTTGGACGATTAATGCAGTTTTTAGGAGCAGCGATCCATGCCCTACGGGCTACCATTATATCGGTGTCCGCTGCTCGATTTTGGATCTAAATATCTCCTGAAGCACTGTTTGGATCAGGAAAGCCTTCTGGGTGAGTATATTGTTGTTCTTTGTTCTATAAACAATGTAAAAGCTGCAGGAACTGAACTTTTCCTTTAACAGATTTGTGCTTTCTGCCCAAAAGCCTTCAGAATAATTCTGACCATGCCTCAGAAAATGACTCAACATACAAAAAAAACTAAAATTGAAAAAGTTGCTTTAAAACTTGCTTTAAAACCAACACTAAGTAGTTTTTTCCACCATAATACGAATGATGTCACATCATACGTCACTTCCCCCTCAAGGTGAAAGCTAAACTTGGGAAAAGGAGAATATAAAGTAGCTTTTTAATTTTAAAACAGATTAAATTAACAGATTTAGTTTAAAGTAAATATGCACTTATTTTCCTAATGGAAATAGGGACCTCTGGCTCACACTCCTGCACAGTAAAAGAAGAAGAAGAAGAAGAAGAAGAAGAAGAAAGGTAAATGCATAGCTGTTATCATGATGGAAGCAGCGAAAAACCCAAAGAAAAGAAGTTTTATCAGAGGAGAAATCTGGAGGTTAACGAGGAATAAACGTTGGCCCGGCGTTTACTCTCTGGTGTGAGCTTAAAGACGAGGAGGGATGCCTGACCGATGCTGATTTAGCGCTGTTATTGTTGGACTTGTAAGTGCATGATGATTTATTTGAATAGAAACATGATCAGACTGAACCTTATCACTCCACATGTTTTATTTGTCTCACGGGACGTCCTGTTGGCTTGCTTTGCCTCCCTCTGTGTGTCAACAAATGCACGTTGGTGTACGACAGTGCAGTTACACTCAGCAACCACAGAGGGCACTAGAGAGCTGAGAGCTGTAATCTTACATACTGCTGCTGTAAAATAAACTTTTTAGCCTGAACTGTTTTTGGAGGGTCACAATAACAATGAACAACAAAAGCTGAGACACAAAGAGCTCAGCATTAGTGGGATTCTAAATAAAAAATAGGGAATTAAACTTCTACATCTCATAATTTTTTTCTTGTGTGACTGCTCCCATCCTGCTGGAAACAGGTACGTGTCAAGACAGGGAAGGATGGGGCGAGGGTTATCACTTTGTAAACAACAGCTTAAGATCAACATTTCCCAAAACACAATTAAAGGAACTAATGTGTTTCATCATTCACAGTCTATAATATCATCAACAGATTCAGAGAATCTAGAGGATTATTTAGAAATAAGCTGCATGTTGGAAAACTAACACTGAATGCCGGTGACCTTCAAGCCTTGACCGCATTATAAACAGCATCGAAACCATCGTCAGTTAATACAGTTCATCTCTACATCTACAAGGTCAAGGTCAAACTCTACCACGCAAAGACAAAGACAAACATCAACAACACTCAGAAACACCGCCGGCTTCTCTGGGCCGAGCTCGTCTGAGATGGACTGAGGCAAAGTGGAAAAGTCTGCTGTGGTCTGAGTCCACATTTCAGACTGTTTCTGGACATCATGGACGTGGTGTCCTCCAGGCTGAAGAGGAAAAGAACCATCCAGACTGTTATCAGAGCAAAGGTCAAAAGACAGCATCTGTGAGGGTGTAGGGGGGTGTTAGTGCCCATGGCATGGGTAACCTGCACATCTGTGAAGGCTCCATTAATGCTGAAAGGTACAGACAGGTTTAGGAGCTGCTGCAGTCCACACCTGCCTCCACTGAACGTGTGGACAGAGCGATTGAAGCCAAATGTCGAGAAAGAATGTGAAAGAATTCCTTGATAAACATTCTTGTGTCCCAGCTTTATGGAACATGTTTTAGGGTGTAGTGTGTAGAAGTTGGCAGCATTTCGCCAAACAGAATGGAGGAATATAGGATATAATGTTTCTATTAAAATGTAAAGTCTGTCAGCACAGGTGAACAATAATCCACATAAAACTTTGTTTTTTCTTTTTATTGGGTTAGGAAAATCTTTTTATATCTATGTACTGCGGGTCTCCTCTCTGTGGAGGCTGACGTAACGATGCGCCATGTTGTCTACAAAAGTTTACAAAACCTATAATCATCATCTTAACTGACCTATAATCTATAAAATTATAGTTACAAATATGAATAAAACCCCCACCTGGTAACTGTTGTAAATGATGCCCTGTTCACGATCCTTTTTGGTCTTCACCGACTCTTTGTGATGTGATGTTTTAGAAACAGATGGGCTCATTCCAAAATCTGAACACTAGATGTCGCTAAAATGCCAATTGCTACACACTGCACCATTAAGTCAACAAATTAAACATTAATAAAGTCCATCTGTCTGAAAATCAAATATATTGGTCTCTGAATTTGCAGATTACTGTACTTTGTTTTTATTTATTGTAAGGTTATAAGGTCCCAACATCATAGAAAGTGGGCTTTGGATGGGCAGGATCACTAAATATCCAGGCAGACCAAAAGTACCAAAACAAGTGTTGAAGTGGTCTGGTCTAGACCCTGACAGTCCAGGATCAAGAACTATCAGACTCTGCTTCAGCTCTCTTCACCTCAGTCTGCCCTGACATGTTCAGTTTGATTTTGTGGTTGAACTTTTTCATTTACTAAAATCACATTTTTAGTTTATAATCATAAAGTCTGACCTTCCACTTGGCTGACACTCGGTTTCTTTGCCTCAGATGGGTTTGATCAGAGCTTGACCTTCAGTTTTTCAATCAGTTTCATTGTGTATTTTTAATTAGTTTTCCAGAGATTAACTTTGAAAAGGCAACAAGATTTCTGCTGAGGCGTTGTGAACATGTCTTACCCTCAGACTTTGCTCATGTATAAATCAGGAGCTGGTTTTCAGATGACTTTAAGAGGATTCTGTGTTTTCAGCGCTGACATTTGATTTCTCTCAAACATCGCTGTAGAAAAGGTGCTTTTAGAATAATGAATGTGCCGTCATGTCTGTATGAAAATGATTTCCTTAAAAGATTGATGACGTGTTTCCTTTACAAAGAGGATTTATCAGACAGAAAGTATTAACTGGACCTGTAATCCGCTGCGATCTAACAGACTTCATGCTGGTTCTTTATTTTTAGTGTTGCTGATGTCAGGCTCACAGTCGCTCCTCGCTGACCTGCCGCCTTCAGACGAAAACACTTAAAGCTGAGACTGCCTCGGGCCACCATCCGTCACTCATACTTACTGCTTTGTTTTCCAACACGCCTGTTGGTTTCTCCAGAGCTCTTATCCCGCAGAGGAAGCTGCTTCTGCTCTGCTGTTAGTGATCTGCAGGCCTGATTAACGATTTACGATAAAAAGAAGTTCATGTTTGACCTGCGTGAATATCAGACAGCTGGATGAGCATCTCCGTGGACTCACTTTGGCTGGTTTACAGGTTGCATTCTTCATAAAGAGTTTAAAAGGCAGATGCCTGCGTTAAAGGAACCAGAACACTCAGACAGATGTGACGACAGCTCTGCTCACACGTGACCTTTTCAGAAAGTTTTACAGCAAAGAGAAAAGACAAAACTCTGAAAAAACAAATGTATGTACTGGACGTGTGGCCAAAGCTCACGGTGCTGTGTTTTCATATCTCTACATTTATCACACCTCAGTGAAGAACTTAAACAAAATGATGAAAAAAAATATTCCAACAAGTGACCAGGAGACTCCAGAATAAGAGCTTTCTGTATGAATGTGAGAGAGTAATCTGAGCTTTAACTCTGAAAAAACAGACAGGAAGTGTAACTGAACTGTGTCTGTTATCAGTTACAAACCTGCTGTAACCAGTGTTAATGTTGACATCATTTTAAATTTACTTTTAGTTACAGTCTTTTTCTAAAATACCTTTTAGTTTCAGTCATAATTTAGTCATCTAACTAGCTTTAGTCGAGGAAATCTACTGTAAATTCTGTTGACTAAAGGAAATCTCGCCTGCTATTGATCAGTTTTTCCAGGAAAACTGAATTTTGGTGGTGGCATTTTATTTTTAATCATCAGCTGATATTTATTTGTAAGGTGTCAATTCATAAGAAATGTTTTGTCACCAGACTAGGGTGTAACGGTTACTTGCAAAATGGTAAACTGCTGTACAATTACCCACAGTTAGGATTACTGTGCCTTGTTTATATTACCAGTAAACCGTGTTTGGTCATCACACTGTGTCAATAACTCACAGTGATGCTGCTCTTTAACTGGAAAAGCCTGAACTAAGTGTGTCTGCTCCTCGGTGAAGCAGCCATCTCTCAAAGACGGAGGCGTGCATGTTTGCAATGTTTAGCCTCTGAAAGTCCAGCAGTTGGAGCCTCGCTCAGACACGATAGCGGAGGTTTTTCCACTCCAAGCGGACAAAGTCTAAAGTCTGATCAAAGTTTGGATTTTACAAGGATGTTGAGGGGAAACTGATTGACAACAGTCACCCTGTCTAAAACACCAAGCTGTAGTGAAAGACTAGAATGATCGTGATTAAAACTGCTGTAACTCCTCGAGTAAACGAGCAGAGAGAGAGAGAGAGGATTCAGAGAGCCATACCTGAGTGAATTATAGGAGGTTTATCAGGATTTTCTGTCTAAATAATGTACAAATGTTGTAAGTAACAGCATTAGTATCATTCTGGAGTGTGTTCTTGCTGTTCTTTTGCTGTTTATTTGCTGTGTTTTGCCTTGCTTCACAATTTATCGTCTTTTTCCATCATAGTTTGTGTTTTATGGATTTAATCAATTGTAATTTGGAAACATTGGAGGAGGAAATGTGGAGGAGATCTGCCATGGAAAGGGGAGACCAGAGGAGAGTCATGAAGGGAGCTACAACTGCCTAAGGGACTATCGTCAGTAAAAAAAGGCCTGGACATGGTCTAATAT
This sequence comes from Scarus forsteni, assembly GCA_036419115.1. Classification (NCBI taxonomy): domain Eukaryota; kingdom Metazoa; phylum Chordata; class Actinopteri; order Labriformes; family Labridae; genus Scarus; species Scarus forsteni. The sequence continues at coordinate 13,670,342 of JAZDUH010000536.1, forward strand.
AACGAGCTGTAACATGGACACTAAAGCTGCAGGCAAACTGAAATGTGTGACTGTGTGTAAGAGAAGTTAAGATTATTTTTGGTCGTCTCCAAACTTTAAACATGTTTCTCTTCGTAAACTATTGTAAATGAACCTGTTCGAAGTCCAACCTCATTTTTCTTTCCTTATAATTACACACAGTTTAGGCATTTATAACATAATAATCACAAATATTTGCCAGAATTATTAACTCTTATTTCTCAAGAAAATGGGTGAAAAAAAAAAATACTGTATGAGATTTCCTGACACAGTTATTGACAAAAAAGACAAAAAAGAACTGTCAGAAGTATAATATTAATGGGGTTAAATGATTTCAAGTGTGTGTTAAAATACTTCTTGAACATTTTGAGTACATTGCAACAATACAGTGATAATAATGATAACTGTGATAATTTTGATCACAATAACCGCGATATGAAATTTTCAAATCGTTACATCCCTACTCCAGACACTGCAGCCATAACGATCCATCGTCCTTTTCAGTTATGTGCTGTATAAACATTTTACATTATGGTAAAATGCTGTTACATTTACAAAACTCAGTATGCTTTCCCACAACCCATTTTACTGTACAGACCTTAAACAGTAGACAGCTGTAGATATTACAGTATCATGTTCACAAAAATCAGTGACAGTGCAGAGAATTAAACTTTGATTTTTGTCTCTAAAGAGTTCATTTGAAGCCTTTCACAGGGAATAACTGTAAGGATAACCTTCAGAGTGTTGAATGTCTTTGTTTTCTCTTCTCTTGTTTCTGTTTCTGTCTGTTTAAAAGGTCAAACTAAAGAGCATCATCCCCGCTGGGCTGTGATCTCATTGATTTCAAGTTTGCTGCTCATATTCTGCAGTTTTATTCACTCTTGACACATTTCTTTACGTCTGCAGGTAAGACTGATCAGACTCCAGCTGGTGGAGCCTCAGTGGGAGTAAAAGAGCATCAGCTGGGGGTCGCGGTTCAGAGGGGGGCAAAAAGCTTCCAAGCACCATCTGTGAGTCTATTTGGATACATTTCTATCATCTGGGTAATCATTCATGAGCGGGGTTTGACAGAGAGGGGAAAGTTGTAGCATCTCCTGAAATAAAGGCAGATGGCGATGGACGAGCTAAACTGTCAAACTCTCCTGGACGTAAACCTGTGGGACATAAAGATGAGGATGGGTTGGTGCTATCAGAGGCCATCCTTAACAGTTCACACCAGCGGTCGTAGATATAAATGTTATAGAAGAGAACTGCAGTCCCTTTAGTTTCCACTAGGAGACACTTCCATAAAGGGCCCTAATTTCGTGGCGCAGCGCATGGTGGTGCAGGGTGCGCGGAGCCTGATGCACCCCGTGCGCTGCCAATTTGCCAATTTGGTCGACCAGCTGCGCCAAGATGGGTGTGACGGCGCACCAGGGGGAGGTGCCGACAGATTCAGGTTGGCACAGTGACGATTTTGTGCCAAAAAATTGCAGAAAGTGCGCTGAAAGCTCGCCAGCTCCAACCTGGTCTATTCTCAGCGCAGCCTCCGCAGCTGTAATTTGGTGACAGGCGCACATGTGCGCACACGTCAACAAAGCCTCAGAGGCAGGTTTCCAGAGTGTCAGGCACATTTTAATACAATCACAGCAATCACTATTTACTGTAACCGTCTGAACCAGCATATACATTTGTATCCATATGAACTGTTCCATCACATTGGATTAAAGCTGTTTGTCATAATGGAAACTTAACCTGACAGCAGCTGAGAGTTTGATGCACATCTTACAAGTCAACAATAAACAGCCTCAACATCTGATACTGAGGATAAATCTGGCTTCTCTCATTTCATTGAATTAAAAAAAGAGGGAGAAAAAGAGAGTGAAGCATGCTGAAAAATGTATGTCACTCTGTGTCTCAAGGATTTACCTGTGATTGGCCATATTTCTATGTTTTAGTCTTTATTCTGAACATGATCTAAAAAGATGGAGTACATTATTGCGTGGGGGATGAGGCGGAGACACTGGGAGAGTATACAGTATGTCACCAAAGGCTCTGCTATTTGGCGATGACAAACCAGGGGTCTGATTTATAAAGCTTGTGTATGCACGAAACGGGGCCTGAAACTGGCGTACGCCTTTTCCCACGCAAAGTTTGTGATCTATAAAAACAAACCTGACGGTAAAATGTGCGCACTGGTAAGCAAACTCTGGACCAGGCGTACGTACATTTTGGAGGCATGGGAAACTGGCGACACAGACGGTGAAGTGGTGAACTGAAGCCTCCAGTAGGGATGTAACGGTTACCGGTATAATGGTAAACGGCGATAAAATTTCCCCCGGTAATCATTACCGTGTCCTTTTAAAATAACCGTTATACCGTGTTTGATCACCATACTGTGTCAATAACTTACAGTGATGCCGCTATTTGCCTGGAAAGGCGAAACTATCTGTGTCTGCCTGTAATGTATAAAGGTTGTAAATAACAGCATTAGAATCAATCTTTCGCTGTTTATTTGCTGTTTAGCATATTTTGTCGTAATACATCGTCTTTTTCCGTCATAGTTTGTGTTTTATGGATTTAACCAATCATAATTTGGAAATATTAAAGAAGGAGATTTTGAGGACATCTGCCATGGCAAGGAGAGACCAGAAGAGAGTCATGAAGGGGGCTAACTGCTTCAGGGACTATCGTTACTAAGACAAAAAAATAAAAAATAAAAAGTCCTGGACATGGTCTAATATAAGGAGCAGTAACATGGACACTAATGGTGCAGGCAAACTAAAATGTGTGAGTGTATGTAAAACAGGTTGTTTATTTTTGGCCGTCTCAAAACTTTGAACATGTTCATTTACAATTGTTTATGAAGAGAAACCTGTGTGAAGTACAAATTCGTTTTTTGCTATTGTTGTAATTACACACAGTTTAAGCATTTATAACAAAATAAAGACAGATCCTTGTCAGAATTGTTTACTTTTATTTCTCATGAAAAAAGTTTAAACAAATATTCCTAAAGGACATTTCCTGACACAGTTATTGACAAAAAAGACAAAAGAACTGTTAAAATTATAATATTAAAGGGGTTTAATGTTTTCAAGACTGTGTTAAAGTACTTTCTGAACATTTTGAGCACACTGCAACAATATCGCGATAATAATGATAACCGTGATTATTTTGGTCACAATAACCGTGATATGAAATTTTCATACCGTTACATCCCTAGCCTCCAGATACATGTTGATGTCTCTCCAACATTTTATTTCACTAAATATCAAACTTTACTGACAGATCCACGTCATCATAACCATTCAAACTAACTGTTTTATTTGGGTCATAAATAACGCGTGTAATTGGCCGTTTCCTATAAGTCACTTTCATTATGAAAATATAAAAAAAAAAAAAAAACTAAAAGTCCGCCACATACATATTTCTGCAGCGCTGTCTCGCCTTCATTATCCGGACATACCTCACAGAACCGGACACTGATGTTTTCGTTGATGTAGAGTTAAAAATTAGACTAACACAGAAACCTCAGAGCCACCAGTTTTCATTAATATCTGTAAATTTTGCGCATTTATTACCAAGTGCGGTTCTTAATTCTAATAAAGATACCTGCGTCAAGACGCACAGAGCACACGGAGACACAGTGGTGGCTTCACACAATTCTCCTCCTCCATCAGCACATCTTCATCAGCTGCACATTTTTATTCTGTAAATAATCTAAGTGTGGGGATTAAATCAGGGCATCTCTGGCATGATCATTTGGACTACATATCCTCATAAATAGAACAGACGGAGTTTCCCAGGAAAAAAACATGTGGCCAACAATTAACATTTTTTTGTTGGTCATCAAAACTTTGATGAATAATAATACTGAGGTAGGGAGACTGCTGACTGACGCGTGCCCTCAGAAAGTATGTAAAGAAGTCAGTGTGGGTCGTTAACATGTAAACATTGCAGATATACTTGTGCGTAATGAAGAAGGTGGGTGTTTTGGCACAGTGGATGCATGAAGCAGTGACGTGGTGTCATTCTCTGATTTTTGGGAAGTTTGTGATCCACTGCTGCAGCAAACTACCGACATGTCCATTTTATCCATCACTTTATTCACAAACTCCTCCGTTCGTGGGTCACAAAGTTTACTTGCCTCTTTCGCTACCCAGCACTGGATACCTTAATTCTGCCCCCCTCGTTTGTTTGCATTTTCATCAATCAATCAATCAATTATTGACAAGGTGTGCAAAAATGAACAAGGTGTGAGAAATTTGGTGTCATTAGTGGAAAGATAAGCGCTGCAAGGACACCCGTGCGTAATGATGCATGATGGATGCGCTTGCCCTACTTGAGGACTTGGAAAACGAGAGAATATGGAGGGAAAGGGTTTTCAGGGACCACATAGATTTTCTGGCCCAAGATGATGACTGGCTTATAAGCCGTTTCAGATTCCCTAGAGCTGGGCTCTTGGATCTGTGTGCTGAGCTGGGTCCAGGTTTGGAGAGAGGCACGAAAAGAAACCGTGCCATTCCTGTGCCATTACAGGTTCTCACGACTCTTGGGCTTTTGGCAACTGGCTCCTACCAACAGGAATTGGCTGACAGGTATGTGATAACAATGACTGTGGGCTATATTTATTTTATGTTGCCCATCCGCAGTTGAGAAAAATATGTTCAATTTCATTTTTAGGTCTGGAATATCGAAGCCGTCCCTCTGCAAAATAATGCCTGCTGTAATAGAAGGCATTCATAATTTGAGTAGTCGCTACATCAGGTTTCCCTACACTGTGGTAGAACAGGCCAACATCAAAAGGCAATTTGCAGCAATGTCCGGTTTCCCAAATGTAATCGGCGCAATTGACTGCACCCATGTTGCTATAAGGGCTCCATATGAAAACAAATACGTGTGTTAATCGAAAACATATCCATTCGATTAACGTGCAAGTCATATGTGACCCAAACATGTTATTTACAAATGTGGTGGCACGATGGCCTGGGTCAACACATGATTCGTTTATCCTGATGCACAGCAGTGTAGGGAAAAGACTGCAGGCAGGCGCAGTGAATGATGGCTGGCTTCTTGGTGAGTAAATACACACTATTATGCATTCATTCTATTAATTTAAGACTAGAGTAGAATTGCATTTACTTGACTTGCAGGTGACAGTGGTTACCCCCTTAGTTCTTGGCTCCTCACCCCCTTCCCAAACCCACACAACGAGGAGGAAAGGTGGTTTAATGATGTGCATGTTCGCTATTGGACTTTCAAAATGCAGGTGGCGATGCTTGGATGCCTCAGGAGGGAATTTATTGTACACCCCTGAAAAGGTGTGCAAAATTATCTTGACGTGTGGCATTATGCACAACATTTCACAGAGGTTGGCTATACCTCTCCCTGCTGGACCTCCCCCCCTACCCTAAATTGATGATCCAGACCCACAACCCCCTCCCAGACACGTGGGCTTCCAGCAGGGAGCGAGGGCCCATGAGACTGTCATGCGTCGGCTTTAAGGAAGATGGAGAAAAAGGTTTACTTTTTGACAAATTCTTTTAATGAAGATGATATTTCTTTCATTACTTCTGAGACATTAATCATAATGTTTCCCATTTCCCGAATTTCATTGCACACTCTGTCAATTGCTGTGATCATGTCTCTTTGTGACTTCAGACCTGCGTCTGTGAGGACCCGTCCACCTCCACCATGGGCACAGGATGCACTTCTGCCCGGGAGAGCATGCTGTGCGCCCGAAGGCCCCTCACATGGGTCCCCCTCCCTGGGAAGGACTACCGATTCTGCAAGAACATAAGACACCACATGAGCTCATGGTGCTTCTGAAAGTTAAATATGCATCTCATAATAAAATATATACAATTGCTTTACCTGCTTCCTCTGTGAATTCAGCCAAATCTGTGTCTCCCTCCTTCTCCGGCACTATGCCACACACACTTGCGTTACCAATGATTGCAGCTATCTTGGCCTCCTGCGGTGTCAGGTCGGGTGCAGCTGTGCCCCCACCTGTTGCTGAAACGCACTGCCAGTGGGAAGTAATCCTCCTCTTCACCTCGACTTTTAGATCCGACCACTTCTTTTTGATCTCTGACACTGTGCTCTCTGTTGCACTTGCTGCATTAACAGCAGCAGCGACGGACAGCCACTCGCTGCCCTTTCTTTTGTTGGAGATTCCTGTGCTGTGAGACCCGAATAAAATACCTTTCCAGCCATCCACCTCATCAATGAGGACTTCAATCGCCGTCTCCGAGAAATTCCTTTTTTTTGGTTTTCGTTTCGGTCGCCATTGTCACACATACAGCGTATGATCGAAAGGCTTATTTATATACCCAAATATTCATGAGGTGCTTTGCATTGACCATTTATGGTTAATTATGGGCGTGCGAGGGGCGGGATTTGCAGCTTTTCCATGTGTGCATTTCTCCAGCTGGACTCTGATTTATAAATGAAAAATTGCGTGCGAACAGTTTTATAAATCTGATTTTTTTTGTGCGCACGCCATTTCCGGGTTTTTGGCGCACGAACGCTTTTAGTAAGGATTCTATGCACTCTTCTATAAATGAGACCCCAGGAATGCAGGTCGATCACAAGCATGATGCATGCTGCATGCTACTGGGTTTAAATGTTTGTAACTTCATTTTATACTCCTATTAATGACAAAAGAACAGATTACATCTGTCCCGGGTGCTGGCCCACGCAGTGACGCACTTCGTGGCCTCCCATGCGCACCCCAATGGCCCCTGCGCTCTCTATTTGCTGTAACGGTGACAGCTGCTCTGACCGTCTCCACTAACGGGTCTTTGCAATACACTGTGTGGTGGCAAATAATCAGTTAGATCAATCAGATGCTGCGCCTCGCCCGCAGCGCTTTAAAGGCAAGGGGAGGCGTTCATTTGATTGATGAAGACAGCACTCGGCTGTGTTAAACCCACTCACGCCTTTTCTCCTCCCTCTCTTGCACTTGCACGAAGGGGCAGGGACGGAGGCGTAGGTGCGCCTCTCTGCGCCTGCAGGAAACTTACAAAGTGCGCTGGACACACCCTGTCAGCGGGGCGCAGACATGACACAGGGCAGGTGCGCCGCACCTGTACCAGGTCTACGAAATTAGAGTCCAATGTATTTTTGTTGTTGCTGTTGTTTTTAGTTGATTGGATGAAGACACAGCCATGTTTTTAATAAGTTTACTTAATATTTGCCCATAAAGTGTGTCTGTTACTTATGACAGTAATTAACAATACATTGAACTGTAAGTCTCATATGAACCATGTTACAAAATATTTATACCAATTGCAATTCTGTATGAAGCTCAAGCTAAGAAAAACATTTGTTAAAAAAAAAAAAAAAGATATGCACTAATGCCTAATGTCATTGTCAGTCAATCATGAGTTAATTTTTAAAATAATTCTGTTGATTCAAAATTTTACAACAACCTCTGATTTTATAAGTTAATTTTCAGAAAGTTTTTATTTATTATTACTTCAGTCATTTTCAAGTTATTTCTACGGAGCCCCTTAGGTGCCACAGAGGACAAAATATATAACTCGTGCGCACGAGATACTTATTCGTGCGCACGATATATTAAAACGTGCGCACGAAATAATAAAACGTGCGCTCGAAATATTATTCGCGGCGCGACGTTTTAGCTAAAGCGCGGCGCGACATATACTAAAACGCGTGCGACGAGATACTAAAACGTGTGCGAAATAGTTGCTGAAAGTGCACGCTTTTACCAAAACGCGCCGAAATAATGTTATTCATCGCGTTTTGACTTGTCCTTATTCTTGTCCGCTACGGCTTCCCGTAGAGAAGCTGAACGTTCACAAACACACACAATGGAGAGAAGAAGTGAGCCTGTTAACTTTCACTTCCACCTCGGACTGTCATATAATGACATTCTTGTTGCTCTTATTATGAGAGATGGAATAATCTGAAGTAGAACTTTGCTGCTTATACTAAAACACAACAGGCTCCTCGGTGTACCGTATGAAATGAACTGGTGACCGTCCAGGCAGAAGTGAGGGGGGCGTGTCTGAAGGACCCTTTTGTTTACTATCTGAACACCTCCCGAATCAATTGTATACACAAAAATGAGCTCTTTACACCCATTTACTTAGTGGTGGAAGTGACTTCACAACATTGAGCGTGACGACGAAAGGTTTTGAAGGATTACAGACTTATTTGACAGCGTAAAGAAACGTAAGGTAATATATAGGTAAATATCTTAGATGTCTGATCAAAATGACAAATTTCCGACTGTGTCAACTGGTGATGGCCCCGAAACCCGCATTTTACCGTCACTTCGGGGTATCAACAAACAATTTGTTCATGTTCAGTGCATAACAAGAGTCGGGAGGACTTGAAAATAGGTACAGAGAAGTAGGTTTTTTTACAATGTGGAGGAAATTTTCGCTTCATCTTGTGATCAAACTGATGGCATATGTGTCTGCATTAAGTGTAAGCACAAGAGTGCATTTCTGTAAGCATGCTGAATTTGAGGGATATATTCTACTGTAGTTAGTGGTTTTGTTGACGACAAAATGACTCGTCCTTGTAAGCCATAGTAGAACATTAATCCCTGTTAAGATCTTAATGCGATGGTCGAGTGATACTTTGTAAACTTTGCAGCCTTTTAACAGTTCGACGATCACTGACTTTTGACATCAGATCGGGACACGTGGTGTTGTTGAATGCTGTTTGAATCAAATGTTGATCTCAATAAATGTTTCAACTGTTAAACACTGGTGTACTGTTTTTAATTTGCTGTCCTGTTGAAAATATATGTAATTACCTTTTCTTACTGACATTGATAAACAGCAGATAAGTTGTGAATGTGATAGAGGAAATACAACTTTATTATAGTTTTGTGACCATGAAGGTTTTTGTGATATGTCAACGTATACAACTGCGGTCACGTCAGACGGCTAGCCGTCTCTAGATTTTGCGTGGTCAAGCCAGCAGCTCCAACATTTTAAGTGCGCTCTTATTACAGACTTTATGGCAAGCGCACAGAAATAAGTGGAAAAGTCAGCACTAACTTACTTATAAAAGCGTGTGTTAAATTCAGGTTTACAAAATAAAAGGTGGTTGTGAAATACAATAAGATTTTCTAAAAAAAATATGAGAACTACATTAAAATGTTATTTTCATATTTACAGAATGGAATAAATTAAAATTTATTAAAACTATATTAAATGTGTCCAAATGCAATAAAAAAGAGGTGTGTGTCATAGAGCAGGCTTAAGTCTACTGTCCAACACTGATTTTGAACCAACAGATCACATGACCTGGGAATTATTGAACTATAATGCCCATATTTACTTTATAAAAGACATTACAAATTCCCCCCAAAAATATGAAATTTGTGTGTCCAAATGCAATAAAAAGTGGTATGTGTCATAGAGTCAGTATTATTAATTTTGAGCCAATAGGTCACATGACCTGCGACTCATTGACCTATAATGCTCAGATTTGCATTATAAAATACATTAAAATTAATTTTTTATAAAACAATTTGAAATATGCCCAAATGGAATAAAAAGTGGATTGTGTCATTGAGCATGCTAACTGTCCTACACTGATTCTGAGCTAATAGGTCACACAGCCTGAGACTTATTGAGCTATGAATTTTTAATGTATTTTATCCTGTAAATATGAGTATTTTAGCTCAATAAGTCCATGGATAAGTCCAGGCCATGAGATTTGATTGCTAAAAAATTAAGACAGAATGGTAGATCTAATGCTCCTTGACACACACCACTTTTTATTGCAGTTGAACGCAAAACATTCTATGAATTTTTAATATATTTAATACTGTAAATATGAGCATTATAGCTCAATAAGTCCCAGGTCATGTGACTTGTTGGCTCAGAATCAACCCAGAATGGTAGATCTAAGCCTGTTCTATGAGACACACCATTTTTTATTGCATTTGGACACACTTCATATTTTTTATGAATTTTTAATTTATCTTTTAATGTAAATATGAGCATTAGAGCCAAAATACCTCCCAGGTCACGTGACCTGTTGGCTCAGAATCATGTAGGACAGTAGACTTCAGCCTGCTTGATGAGAAACACCACTTATTTTTGCATTTGGACATGTTTCATATTTGTATGAATTTGTATGTCTTTTATAAAGTAAATATGGGCATTATAGTTCAATAATTCCCAGGTCATGTGATCTGTTGGTTCAAAATCAGTGTTGGACAGTAGACTTAAGCCTGCTCTATGACACACACCTCTTTCTATTGCATTTGGACACATTTAATATAGTTTTAATAAATTTTAATTTATTCCATACTGTAAATATGAAAATGACATTTTAATGTAGTTCTCATATTTTTTTAGAATATCTTATTGTATTTCACAACCACTTTTTATTTTGTAAACCTGAATTTAACACACGCTTTTATAATTAAGTTAGTGCTGACTTTTCCACTTATTTCTGTGCGCTTGCCATAAAGTCTGTAATAAGAGCGCACTTAAAATGTTGGAGCAGCTGGCTTGACCGCGTGAAATCGAGAGACGGCTGACGTGACCGCAGTTGTATACGTTGACATATCACAAAAACCTTCATGGTCACAGAACTATAATAAAGTTGTATTTCCCAGTCACACTCACAAAAGTCAGTGATCGTCGAACTGTTAAAAGGCTGCAAAGTTTACAAAGTATCATTCGACCATCGCATTATGAAGATCTTAACAGGGATTAATGTTCTACTATGGCTTACAAGGACGAGTCATTTTGTCGTCAACAAAACCACTAACTACAGTAGAATATATCCCTCAAATTCAGCATGCTTACAGAAATGCACTCTTGTGCTTACACTTAATGCAGACACATATGCCATCGGTTTGATCACAAGATGAAGCGAAAATTTCCTCCACATTGTAAAAAAACCTACTTCTCTGTACCTATTTTCAAGTCCTCCCGACTCTGTTATACGTTGAACATGAACAAATTGTTTGTTGATACCCCGAAGTGACGGTAAAATGCGGGTTTCGGGGCCATCACCAGTTGACACAGTCGGAAATTTGTCATTTTGATCAGACATCTAAGATATTTACCTATATATTACCTTACGTTTCTTTACGCTGTCAAATAAGTCTGTAATCCTTCAAAACCTTTCGTCGTCACGCTCAATGTTGTGAAGTCACTTCCACCACTAAGTAAATGGGTGTAAAGAGCTCATTTTTGTGTATACAATTGATTCGGGAGGTGTTCAGATAGTAAACAAAAGGGTCCTTCAGACACGCCCCCCTCACTTCTGCCTGGACGGTCACCAGTTCATTTCATACGGTACACCGGCAGAGTCTGTTGTCTTTTAGTATAAGCAGCAAAGTTAATAAGAGCAACAAGAATGTCATTATATGACAGTCCGGGATGGAAGTGAAAGTTAACAGGCTCACTTCTTCTCTCCATTGTGTGTGTTTGTGAACGTCCGGCTTCTCTACGGGAAGCCGTAGCGGACAAGAATAAGGACAAGTCAAAACGCGATGAATAACTTTATTTCAAGCGCACGTTTTAGCTAAAACGTGCGCTCGAAAAACTATTTCGTGCACACGTTTTAGTATCTCGTGCGCACGTTTTAGTATGTCGTGCACACACTTTAGCTAAAACGTGCGCACGAATAAGTATTTCGAGCGCACGTTTTATTATTTCGTGCGCACGTTTTAATATATCGTGCGCACGAGTTATATATTTTGTTGTATTTTGTCCTCTGTGGCGCCTAAGGGGCTCCGTATATTTCAGTGACCATGTGGGTGTTTCTTCTTTAACAGAAGAAATACCAACAATTTTGTCAACGTGTGTTCGGAGTATTTGTAGAAGGGACAGGCTTAAATAAACTCTGGCTTCTGCCTACAGCCTTTCTGTCTGCTTGGACACTTCGAATTTTAATTTTGATCTCTTAAGTTGTTTTACTGCAAGTGAACTGAAATAAAAGTCTTTCTTCTTCATAGTTTAAGCTCTATGAAATGACTGCAGATGAATAAAACTGACTTTTAAGCTAAAGTTACAGACTGTAACTCACAGTTCACCACAGAGACTTTTATATTTATTTAAGTTACACACTAGATGGCATTATTTTTGACATCCAGCTGAAATGAAACAGAGTGTGACGTCTTATGCACATCGCCAGTGTATCCAATATTTTGGCTGTAATATCAATAAAATACACAAATGTACCATGATGCTTCACCTCATGACCACAGCAGGAGTTTTTTTCTAGAGATACATTTGTTTTTTCATGTTCCCCGTCTGTTCCTCACACAAACAGACTCTCACACTTCTTGTGAAGTACAGATTTTGTGCTCTTGACGGGCGTTAGGGTAATATCAGATCCATTTTAATATTTCACTGTTCTGTACCATCGTCTCTCATTTATCTGTGGTCATGGGGGCAGATGTCCCTCTCCCCGGCCATTTTGTTCTCATGCTGCCCCTGAACTCACTCTTTTTTTTTTTCGCAACGGGATGTCTGGTCAGGGTCGGGGGGCAGGAGCTGTAGCAGCACTGTTTAGGTCCATCTAACAGGGGGCAAGAAAAAAAGGTCCATAAAAAAAACAAAACCCGCTGCTTATTTTTCCTTCATACTGCTCGTCGCTGTAATCCAAGTGTCCATAATTATAGGTCATTTAGTACATTTTGAGCCTAAACAGTGCTATATTACTAGGCGTCTCGCTCTGCACTATGTAATCCGTCTGGATTGGTCTGCTGCAGCTTCGTAGTGCAAACCTCATGGACTGCACTGCGTGCCGAAAAGTGCTCCAGAGTGTTGCTCAGCATGACGGTGAGTAGAAAATTAGACCAAATTGTTGTTTGGGTGTAGTGTTCCTTTAAGCTTTAACTTTTCAGCCCGGTAAAAAAAAACATCTACACATAGTCACACAAAGTCATTCACAACAATAATAACACAAGAGCACATTAATTAAGAGAAACATCAGAGGAAAAACCACCCACAATGAAAAGTGACACAAATGAAAGCAATCAATTAATCGATCAAACTTTATTCATACAGCACTTTTCATTCAAAAATTGTAGCACTTAAGAAATATAATAACAATAAATGACATAAAAAGTAGAAAATTGCGTATAAATGATAATAAAAGACCCCGCCCACCCTCACAATTCACATACAACACACACAACTAAACTAATCAAACACACAAAGACATAAAAAGAAAATTCTAAAAAAGGAAACCGAATTAAAAGGCTGAGGAAGACTGAGGAAATCTTTAAACGTGAGGAAACACAGGAGCTAAAACTTAAAGGGACTGTGAGGAGTTTCTAAGTAATTATAAAAAAGTCTCCCTTTTAGATATATGCCTGATGGAAATACACACTTTAAGATGAGTTTTATAGCATTTAAAGGTGGATATATAGGTTATCTATAAATGCAATTCCTTAGCTTCACGGTCGGTCGGAAAGAGCTGGACTGGCCTTGATACTCAACTTCAGGAACAAGACAATTAAAACTAGAGCAAATTTATATTATTCAGACACGTCTTAGAGCACCGGGCTGTAAGTAGAGATATATAGCCGGCTATAAAACTACGATACTAAGTTTTCCAAAGAGTTCTGAGGAAGGTCCGAGCTGCATTCATTAGCATCACAACAAACACACGCTTTGGCTTGGGTCATGTTTTTAGGTGCGTTCCAGTTGTAGTCAAAAGTAGGAATTTCCGAGTTCCAAGTAGGAAACTGCAACTGGAACGTCCCCCGAAGTCTGAATTTCCTACTGGGAACTCTGTGAAACCTTGCCCACCCGAGTCGACAATGGAAGATGGATGCCCCCAGTGTGAACAGTTATTTAGCTCCTGTAATAATCCATTTATTTGCACTTCTGACTGGGGTGTGTTGCTCTAGATCAGCTGTATACATAGTATTGTTAGACTTATATTTACAAAAATGCTGCCATAGTGATAATCACATTCTTCATGTGATATTTGTGAACAACAACGCAGGGCGAGCTAACAACAGCTAACAATAGCCTGGTAGATCGGCATGTTTTTTTCAGACTTCAACTGGAACGCCGATAAGTTGGAGACGATGTCACTCCCAGTTCCGAGGTTACTGGAAAGCAGCATTACGACCGTCGCCGCGCGTGCTCATGGGTAGCAGAGTCTTAGGGCTCTAATTTCGTGGCGCAGCGCAGGGGGCGCAAGCCTGGCGCACCCCACGCAGTGTTAATTTCGTGCTGCGCACCGCCGTGCGCTGCCAATTTGACAATTTGGTAGACCGTCTGCGCAGAGATGGGTGTGACGGCGCACCAGGGGGAGTTGAAGGCGCACCAGGGGGAGGTGTCGACAGAGTCGAGTGGTGCAGTGACAATTTCGTGCCACAAAACAGTGCAGAAAGTGCGCTGAAAGCACGCCAGCTCCAACCTGGTCCATCTTCGGAGCAGGGCGGAGCGCACCCTCCGCAGCTGTAATTTGGTGACAAGCGCACATGTGCGCACGCCCAGAGTGTCAGGCACATTTTAATGCAATAAACAATCACAGCAATCACTATTTAATGTAACCGTCTGAACCAGCATATACATTTGTATCTATATCAACTGTCCCGTCACATCTGATGTCGGATTAAAGCCGTTTGTCATCATGGAAACTTAACCTGACAGCAGCTGGAAGTTTGATGCACATCTTACAAATCAACAATAAACAGCCTTAACATCTGATACTGGGTATATATCTGGCTTCTCTCATTTCATTAAATTCAAAGAAAAGAGGGAGAAAAAAGACGAAGAAAAAGGAGAGAAAATAAATTTCTGTCACTCTGGATTTACCTGTGATTTCCCATATTCCTCTATTTTAGTCTTTATTTTAACGTGCTCTAAAAAGATGGAGAGCATTATTGCAAGGAGGATGAGGAGGAAACACCGGGAGAGTATACAGTATATCTTTAAAGGCTCTGCTATTTGGCGATGACAAACCAGGAATGCAGGTGGATCACAAGCATTATGAATGGATAAGCCAGCGGGTGTGGGTTTACTCCTATTAATGACAAAGGAACAGATTACATCTGTCCCGGGAGCTGGCCCACACGGTGACGCGCTCCGCTGTCCATTCTCCTGCTGAATGACAGCAGCTCTGACCGTCTCCAGCAGCGGGGATCATTCAGACCAATCAGACGCTGCGCCTCGGCCGCAGCGTATTTAAAGGCGAGGAGAGGCGCTCATTTCATTGGTGAAGACAGCGATCGGCTGTGATAATCCCACTCACGTCTATTCTCCTCCTACTCTGACATTTGCGCGTAGAGGCAGAGACGTGGGCGTGGACGCGCCCCCTCTGCGCCATGAGTGCGCCTCTCTTGGCACTGCAGGAAACTTGCAAAGAGCACAGGTCACACCCAGTCTGCGCGGCGAAGGCCGGCGCAGGCAGGTGCGCCTGCGCTTGCGCCTGGTCTACGAAATGAGAGCCCTTAATGTCGCCGGTAATAGATTCTCCTCATAGCACCTTTAAATAAATTATATGGTAAATGAGATATCCTAAAACCAGATGTGTCATTAAAGCAGCTAAAAGCAGGATGGTAAAAAGAAAAGCAGCACACAGAGAATAAAATTCCAAATAATAAATCTGAACTAGAATGTAGAAATAAAACAGATTAAGAGGATTAAAAATAAATTAAAAGGTAATAGGAAACAGTAATGACTATAATCAGCTAAAACCCAGGCTGAAAAGGTAGCTCTTGAGTTTGCTTTTAAAAATATGAACAGTAGGTGCTGCCCTCAGGTCCTCAGGTAGACTGTTACATAGATGACAGCCATAATGACAAAAAGGAGCTTCACCATATGTTTTAGTTCTTACTTTAGGGACTATTAAAAGGCCACTACCTGAAGACCTGAGGGCTCTACTGGGCTCATATGGTAAAAGCAAATTACATCCATCAGTCAGAAATCAGTCCGGCTGATTCATTTCTGTTCTCCTACCAGCGGGACATGTCCTGAACAGACCTTATTTCAGGTTTTTATTGGGTAGTTTGTTCTAAAATCTCCTATAATTCAAACCTTGGGAACCAGGAAAGCTAAATTCTGACAGATTCATTTTAGGACTCATTCCTGCACCCCAGCACTGGTTCATCTGCATATTAAAACACATTAATTAAATCAAGCATGTCTTTATGAGCGTGTAGTTGAGCTTCCACAGCCACCATCATCTGGTAAAAAAGTATTATTTTTATATTTAGGGGGCTTATATTGTCACTCTGCCTCCTCTCTGTGGGGGCCTCCTATTAAAAACACCTCGAGGCTCCTCGATGGGAGGTTTAAGATAATTTTCTGCTGCTCTCCAGGATTTCTCTGAAACCTTACAGACATTATTTTATCTCTTTGTTCAGTTTGTGGATTTGTTTCATTTACTTAAAATCCAAACTGCAAAAGAAACTGAAAATCAGAACAGAGACAGAATGGAAGAAAAAGTCATTATTGTTTGATTTTCTTCTTGTGCAGAAATTCTGTAAATGATTTAAAATAAATCTCCACGTCTCTTTTATTAGGGAGATGTGTGAATACAGGAGCAGCAGAGGGAAAAAGGGACGAGCTTCTTATCCGAGGTGAGAAGTTAATCAGACTTCATTTATCAAACTCGCTCATCCTTCTCGCTAAGCACTCTGGGATTCTGAATTATTCCCTGCTTTTAAAAAACAGTGAGGCTCCTTAAAAATAATGGATTTAACTCTTGAAACTCTGGTAAAATTTTAAAATTGTTTCCGCACATCCCTTAAAATTACCGTACTGAAAAACTTCCTGCTCTAATTTCCCTGAAGGCTCCTTAAAAACAAGAGAAGCAGATGATTAGGCTTGGCCTTAATCTAAAAACAACTTCAGACTAAATGAGCCGCACTTTGAATTATTCAGAAAACAAACAGCTCTGTTAGAAAACTCATTGTTCCTTGAAATCAAAAAGAGTCAAAGCATTCATTAAAAATATTCAGCCTTCATCTTGCATTTCCAAAGTATCTTTTTTGTTCTAAAAACGATCCTGCTGAGCTAATTAAAGGCAGTAATTACCTCCTAATGAGTCCACTGAGAGCACAGGGACTGGAAACAACTGTGATGTAAACAATGAAACGTTTCCGTTTTTATTCAGACTTTCTCATCAAAAACACACATTATTCACAACTTACAAACTCCAGTTCTGATGAAGATGGGACATTGAACATAGAATAAAATAATCTGCAAATACTTTTTGACATTAATTTAAATAAATAAAACAAAATATTTCATGTTTAAATATTCAATCATTTTAAATTCCATGCCTGCTCCATGCCGAATCAATGACTTGGAAAGTTGAGGAATTCTAAAGAAACATCTTTTTGGAACATTCACAGATGAACAGGTGAATCAGCATCTCTGCACATATATGGGAAGAAAACCAACATTGAATGCCTGTGACTTTCCGTCCCTTAGGTAGCACTGCATTATAGAGCAGCATCATCATTTAAAGAACAGTTAAGAAAACCATCGTCAGTTAGGAGACGTCATCTACATCTCTACATCTACAAGGTCAAGGTCTGACCCGCTGCAGTCCACGCCTTTCTCCACTGAACAGGGACTAGACTGACCTGCTGCAGTCCACGCCTGTCTCCACTGAACAGGTACTAGACTGACCTGCTGCAGTCCACGCCTGTCTCCACTGAAAATGGACTAGACTGACCTGCTGCAGTCCACGCCTGTCTCCACTGAACAGGTACTAGACTGACCTGCTGCAGTCCACGCCTGTCTCCACTGAACAGGGACTAGACTGACCTGCTGAAGTCCACACCTGTCTCCACTGAACAGGGACTAGACTGACCTGCTGCAGTCCACGCCTGTCTCCACTGAAAATGGACTAGACTGACCTGCTGCAGTCCACGCCTGTCTCCACTGAACAGGTACTAGACTGACCTGCTGCAGTCCACGCCTGTCTCCACTGAACAGTACTAGACTGACCTGCTGCAGTCCACGCCTGTCTCCACTGAACAGTACTAGACTGACCTGCTGCAGTCCACGCCTGTCTCCACTGAACAGGGACTAGACTGACCTGCTGCAGTCCACGCCTGTCTCCACTGAACAGGTACTAGACTGACCTGCTGCAGTCCACGCCTGTCTCCACTGAACAGTACTAGACTGACCTGCTGCAGTCCACGCCTGTCTCCACTGAACAGTACTAGACTGACCTGCTGCAGTCCACGCCTGTCTCCACTGAACAGGTACTGGACTGACCTGCTGCAGTCCACGCCTGTCTCCACTGAACAGGTACTAGACTGACCTGCTGCAGTCCATGCCTGTCTCCACTGAAAATGGACTAGACTGACCTGCTGCAGTCCACGCCTGTCTCCACTGAAAATGGACTAGACTGACCTGCTGCAGTCCACGCCTGTCTCCACTGAACAGGGACTAGACTGACCTGCTGCAGTCCACGCCTGTCTCCACTGAACATGGACTAGACTGACCTGCTGCAGTCCACGCCTGTCTCCACTGAACAGGTACAAGACTGACCTGCTGCAGTCCATGCCTGTCTCCACTGAAAATGGACTAGACTGACCTGCTGCAGTCCACGCCTGTCTCCACTGAAAATGGACTAGACTGACCTGCTGCAGTCCACGCCTGTCTCCACTGAACAGGGACTAGACTGACCTGCTGAAGTCCACGCCTGTCTCCACTGAACAGGGACTAGACTGACCTGCTGCAGTCCACGCCTGTCTCCACTGAACAGGGACTAGACTGACCTGCTGCAGTCCATGCCTGTCTCCACTGAAAATGGACTAGACTGACCTGCTGCAGTCCACGCCTGTCTCCACTGAACATGGACTAGACTGACCTGCTGCAGTCCACGCCTGTCTCCACTGAACAGGTACTAGACCGACCTGCTGCAGTCCACGCCTGTCTCCACTGAACAGGGACTAGACTGACCTGCTGCAGTCCACACCTGTCTCCACTGAACAGGTACTAGACCGACCTGCTGCAGTCCAGGCCTGTCTCCACTGAAAATGGACTAGACCGACCTGCTGCAGTCAACGCCTGTCTCCACTGAACAGGTACTAGACTGACCTGCTGCAGTCCACGCCTGTCTCCACTGAACAGGTACTAGACCGACCTGCTGCATGTCCACGCCTGTCTCCACTGAAAATGGACTAGACTGACCTGCAGTAGTCCACGCCTGTCTCCACTGAACAGGTACTAGACCGACCTGCTGCAGTCTATGTCTGTCCTCACAGAGGTAAACTTGCCCCTGTCACAGCTTTTCCTGGAACATGTTGCAGGCATAAATCTAAAAATGAGTGAATATTTGCTTTTATCAGTCTTTTAATATTTCCTCACCTTGGTTTACTTTGTTGTTGCTCATGTTGGATACAAACTGTGTTTTTATCGGAGTGACCTGCAGAGTGAATCCAGCAGGTAAAAGCCCTCAAACTGCCCCACATGCTGACTTCTCTGAGCAGATTTCTCTTCTTGCTGAGCTGACTGTAGCTTTCACACTTTTATAAGAAACCTCTTGAGTCCGACCCGCCCCTGTCAGTTGGACAGAGTGTAACTAAAGTCTGAAGAAGTCGAAGTCTCCTGCCGAGTGTTTGGACCTCTCTGAGTCCGGGCACTTATCACAGCTGAGGGTCGTTAAGGACAAACTGTTGAAGGCAGCCTCAGCCTCAGAAAACAAACAGGAACATGAAGTGTTTTCTTCTTGTTACAGATGTGGAGGAAAATGCTGTGCAGCTGGATCCTGATTGCTCTCCTGTGGAGTGACCTGTGAGAGCTTCAGACTATAACCGGCTCTGAAAGTGTTTCTCTGAAAGCACGACCATACAGGTGCTGCTAATGAGAGGCAAACTTTCAAACCTGAAGGCTTCTCAAACTTTTCCTTACTTGAGCAGGTGCATGAAAAACCCTGAAAATCCTGTGGTGAAGGTTGGAGTCTGTGGGTGAGGCTGCGTTCATCGTGCTCAGCTGGATTAGAAAAAAATTTAATGTTTTATTTCATGAAATGTGAATCTGTGTCTAATGATCTATCATTAAAACAGACTAAACTCACTGCAGCTGGTTTAATGAGCTCTACATGCAGAAACAGGAGGTACCGATTGGAATAAAGTAATTAAACATGGACGCTCCAAATGGAAGGAAGCTGCTGATTAACCCTTTAACTACCAGCATAACTGTTTGGCAGAGATCAATAAATTCAGAACAGAAAAAAACAAATCATTTTTTAATTCTGTTAACATTTCAGGAAACAGAGAAAACTACAAACAAACCCAAAAACAGATGTTTTCTTGGTGTGGGATTTCAAGCATTTAGGACAAAATCAATTGGAAAAGGCAGAAATGTTTGTAAATAAAATAGCAAACAAAAATAACTTCAAATAGATTAAACTGTTATTGACAAACATATAAAAAATGTTTTTGATGACGAGGAGATTATAAGTACATTTATATTTAAAATCTTATTTGTAAACAGTGAAGTATTTCAAATAATAATGATGTAATAATAATAGCTTTGGAATTTTTAAACCTTTAAATCCCAAACAAAGAAACTATAATTTCACTTGTTTTATTTTGCAGATTTTGTTAAGAAATGACCCTCTCGATGTTTAGTTGGACCCAAAAGCTTAAAGATGAAACAGGTTGAGTTTTCAACAGTTTTAATGAGTCGGTGACAAAAAACAGGTAAGAGGCAAAAGGTGAAAAGGAGTGGTGGCGAGGGCTCAGTGGAGACCTGAAACAAAGGGAGCAGAGGAAAAAGGTTGGTATAATGTCCACCAAGCAGACCACAAACAACAGATAAATCCCCGGGAAAGGGGAACAGGCTGAGAGCAAGAGCTAAAAGTTAAACTCATGCAGAGAGCACAAACCAGGGTTGTAAGTGCAATCCACCCGCGCTGCAGTCATCTGGAGACAGGTAAAAATAGATGACGGTGATTGGAGGAGATGAGTGTCAGGTGCGTTTGCTGCAGCGCTCCTGCAGCCACGCCTCCGCAGGAGAGAGATGAGGGAAGGAGGTGAAGGAGGGGGGGAGAGGGCTGAGGAGCAGAGTGACATCCTCACAGATTTTTCTGTATGCTAAAAACTTTGTCAGAAACAAACAATGACGTGTCATGTTTTATAACACGTTTAATATTTCTGAATTAATTGACCAAATACATCTGCCAAACAGTTGAGCTGGGATTTAACGGAGCTAATCAATTAGAAATTCAGTAGGGTCAGACTTTCAGACTTAGGACATGAGCTTGGCCGGACATTTTTGGCAGACAGTGAGCAAGTTAAACCACGTAACAGAAACACAAATAAATAACAAACACACTGGATGTTTATTAATTTATTGCCACATCCAAAAGGGCATAAACTCAATAAAGAGCAGTACTTAAACTAAACTTCTGCTAAAATACTGTTTCTTTAAATATAACACTTCAGATAACTCAACACATTTTGACAGGTAAATACGAGCACATATTAGGATGAACATTAAAATAAGTGCAGATTAAAAACACCATCTTTTGGTCACATTTGAAAATGCATTAAAAGTAACTTGCTTCTTTCAGAACGTGTTGCATTCAATGTCTGTAAAAATGTTAGAATTTTTGTCAGACCTTGACAGTGTTTGTAAAAGTTTTTCTGTTTTTCTGGCTGGACCTAAGTCCCAAACAAGTTGATTTCGGGCCACTCAAAGTTTGCTTTTGGGCCGCTAGTTACAGGGCTTGGTTAAAGAAAGACACTTGGAATTAAAGGGTATGAATCTCCACTTTGGCTGTGTCTTATTGATTGGTGATGGGCAGTAATGTCCTAAAAATAGCATCATTATGTGGGGAAGAGATGTTTTATCTATGAGAGCCCCCACCCATGAAGATAAAACATTCAAATTCTGTCCCACCACTGATCCAGAATCGAGTCCTCCAAGACAGAAATCTGATCAAACCTGATCTCACAAAAACGAAGAAGAAGAAACACAGAAACAACCAGAAAACACAATGTGGAAGAGGGAATATTGGGACAATTTAAAAAATCCAGAAGTGAAAAAAAGGAAAACTGTGGAGAATATCCTGGAGACGCATGAACACATAAGCTCCTCCATTTCTAAGGTCCACCCAACTTTCTGTTTTAGGTCGGCCATGTTTGTTTTTATTTTTTTTGTGTTTTTTATTCATTTGTTCCTCAGTCATCTCGATTCTTGATTGGCTACATTCACGTCACAATTCATGGTGTCATGACTCAGGAGTTGTCGGCTTTCCCCGCACACAGGCAGAACTTTGGTTGTGAATAATCAAGTTTATCATTTACGATTGTCGACCCAACCTGTTGGAGAAACGATCATCAGGACTAATTCACTCTTATGCTACGACCACACCGGATTGGTGAATTGGCAAATTTAAACGTGCGTAATACCTGTGATTCACCGCGCGTAATGTCTGAGGCTGGATGCTGGACCATTTTGACTCAGTGATGACCCGTGCAAGCAAATCCAGCTGGAAATAAATATTCAAAGAACTTACCTTCAAAACCTGTCTCCTCAGAGACTTTCACCCAAGCCTGCTCCTTTTTGTTCCGGTCTAGAGTACACACGTCGAATCGTAGAGCTCCGGATGATCAACCTTTCCTCCATCTTTTTGAGCAGGAGCAGGAGGCTGGAGCGTCACACGTCATCAAATCAATGATGTTGAGGGGAATGTCATCGCTGATTGGCTGCCACGCCACAGCGTCACGCAAATTTGAGTCCAAAGTTCATTATTTTCAATTTGAGCGTCGAGGCGTTTGACGCCCCAAACGTGCCGGACGCTCCAACGCTCTGCCTGGGGTGAATCTGCGTCCAAACGCGTCTTTGCATTGACTTTGTATGTAATCTTAACGCGCGTCTTTGCGAACTCCCGTCCGGTGTGGGCACACCATTAGACTACAGGATGATCTTATAAAACAGACGGTAATCTGGAGTTTACCGTCCTTGGTTGTGACAAAAACAGCCGATAATCTGTATTTGTACAACACGCTTTTGTTGCTCAGTTGTATTTTCCAGTAGCTCTGTGGTCACGAAGCTGCAATCTGAGTGAAACAGCATGTCTGTAACTTTATTTTACAAATCAGGTAGTGCAGTAGTGTCAAAACACACTACATCTCCATACAGCAAAGCGGGGCAGGGTGGAGCAGACGGTTTTTGAAACAGTCCATCACATACAACTACTTCTACCACCTATTACTCAGTACATACTGCATGCTGTATTTGGAAATACTTTATCGTTTGACTTCCAAACCACTGTTATTTTTGCTAGCCCTGTCGGAGCCATTTATTTTATCCTTTTTGGCTTGTGGCAAATATTTTAAGAAGCTCATTAGCTGGATCAGAGGAACTATTTCTACAATACAAAACCTACATTAAACATATGTAAATAAAATTACAATACAGATATACTGCACATTAAATGATCACAAATAGTAGGTTAAGAGTGTTCAGTGGTTTATTTTTGTGTTGTAACAGTGCCTCTTGGTGATAAATCTTATCCCGTTCTGAAGCCTGTTTATTTCTCTTCTAAATGGAGCCCATTTGTAAAGAACATGCACGTGTGGGATGAGCAGCAGACCTGATTAGGTTTGCTGTGCCCATAAAAGTGTGCCAAATCCTAACAGCTCAGTCTGCTGTTGACTTGTGTTTGGTGTTGTTTGATGATTGAAGTCTGAAGAAAACAGACATTCTGCCAATTTAACAATTTAATTATGTGACAAACAATCATAAGTAGTGTGTAGAGGAACCCTACACATCCACAGGTTTTTTTTCTGACTCATCACACAAACACAGCTGTGTGCTTTTCATCCTCAGTCCTATTATGATTTCTGACTCTGGTCATGAAAATAAAGTAAACAGTAGCTCAGCTAATGGCTAGTGCTGCTAAATTACATCCATTAGCAGACTAAAAGAGGTTTAAAGAGTGATTTACTTGTTTTTTCATGACTGCACCAACGACAAACACATGAGAAATATGTTACCTTCATCAGAGAGGATAGTTTTATTTTGTTCTCTGGATAGAAAACAAAATAAAATTGTCTCTTGTTTTTTTTTTTCCTGATACATCATTTGAACATCTCACCACATGACTGTGGCAAATCATTTATGTCTAAGCTAAACAGCAGCAGTGTTGGGCAAATTACTTCAAAAAAGTAATTAGTTATAGTTACTAGTTACTTTCCCAAAAAAAGTAACTGAATTACTAACGGAATTACTCCTTCATAAATGTAATTAGTTACCAGGTAAAGTAATTGATGCGTTACTTTTCTGAAAAATCTTTTCCTCTTGAACTGTGTGTCTCCGTCTCTGTGTCCTTCCTTGTTGTTACCTGCTGCAGCAGCTCTGACATCATCAGTTCTCCAACAGCACGTGCAGGGGAATTTGCCTGATAGACCAGAATGGGAGTGAAGTGCTCCGCAGTAGGCTTCGCCAATGCAGCACTGCGCGCCATGGCGCTGGACATTCGCTCCAGATCTATTTTTTGCGCGGAGAAGTAAAATAAATCACGAAGCTGTGTGGTTGGGACCAGCCACGGGACCTTAGAGAAGCGAAGTGAGGTGTTGTTTATTTCTTTTCTCAGTCTATAACATGCTTCATGAGTGTGTGACATCACTGTGCTCATCAGCCCTCCCCCTGCATGCCGCAGCGCTGCTTGGTGCGCACTTTCAGTGAGTTTTGTCTGTCAGGGCAAGACCGTGGCACGGCGCTTCCGTGTCCCTTGGGATTTGAGGGTGAGGCGGGTCGGATAACAGCTGCTTGACATCGGTGCAAAGTAACGTGCCACATTTCCCTGTTAGTAATGGTAACAGCGTTGTAACGCATGAAAAAGTAATTAATTAGATTACCAGTTACTGAAAAAAAAAACGCCGTTAGTAACGCCGTTATACTCTAACGCCGTTATTACCAACACTGAACAGCAGTGACTCAAGAACCAAACCCTGAGGAACTCCTGGTTCTCAAAAATGTAGATTTCTCATTGTTAATGATGACACATTTCTATCAATCATTTAATTTTTTAACTCTTTAACTTCCAGTTCAAACGTTTGGCAGAAATATTTAGTGTGTTGAAAAAAATCATTGTTGGTTTTGGTAAATGTTATAGGACACAGAAAATACTGCAAACAGAAACCAAGATAACTGACATTTTATTTGTGTTGCATTATCAACTGTTGGCTTTTAAAACCTTTAAATCCCACAACAAGAAAATGTCTGGATTTTGTTTTGTTTGTAGTTTTCTCTGTTCCCTGAAATGTTAACAGTAAACAATGACTTGATTGTTCTGTTTTTTAAAACATTAAATGTCAATGAATTTATTGATGTATTCCGCCAAACATCTGAGCTGGTGGTCAAAGGGTTAAGATTATTTTTTTGCCTTTATTGACAGGAGATAGAAATCGTGGATGGGCTTGTGAAAGGGAGAGAAATAGTTGGAGATGGACATGGATGAAGACTTGGTCACAGCTGCTGAAAAAAACAACCCTGATTGTATTCACGTTACTCAGAAACATTTGTTAATCAAGAGTATTTTTACTGAGCTCAATCCTGCAGTTATCATATCAGTTATAAAATCAGAACAAGGAAAATCTTCGTATTGTATAACAGCTTCCTCTTTGAGCCGACGGTAATCCAAAGGTTTACGGGTTTAGTATAATCATCCAAAGAGCTCCATCAGAAACACTCTGCCAGCTTTTTTAGGATTCAAGAGTGATCATGGAGTAAAACAGTCTATAAGCCTCAGCTTTGAAATGGCACATGCCCCTCACCAAACTGAAAGACCTAAGATGACCAGGGAGGTACAACTTCACCACGAGCATCATGGGTAACAGCCACATTTAAAGGAAGAGCAGCACGTAATAACGGGTCATACTTCCTGCCTAATGCCGATTGGTTGATGATATTACCACACAGAGCTATAATCTGAAATGATCCATGAACTCTTAGGGCTCTAATTTCGTGGCGCAGCGCAGGGGGCGCAAGCCTGGCGCACCCCGCGCAGTGTTAATTTCGTCCGGCGCACCGCCGTGCGCTGCCAGTTTGACAATTTGGTAGACCATCTGCGCAGAGATGGGTGTGACGGTGCACCAGGGGGAGATGCCAACAGATTCGAGTGGCGCAGTGACAATTTCGTGCCAAAAAACAGTGCAGAAGGTGCGCTGAAAGCTCGCCAGCTCCAACCTGGTCTATCTTCGGCGCAGAGCGGAGTGCATCCTCTGCAGCTGTAATTTGGTGACAAGCGCACATGTGCGCACGCATCAGAGGCAGGTTTCCAGAGTGTCAGGCACATTTTAATGCAATAAACAATCACAGCAATCACTATATAATGCTGAACCAGCATATACATTTGTATCTATATTAACTGTCCCGTCACATCTGATGTCGGATTAAAGCTGTTTGTCATCATGGAAACTTAACTTGACGGCAACTGGAAGTGTGATGCACATCTTACAAGTCAACAATAAACAGCCTTAACATCTGATACTGGGTATATATCTGGCTTCTCTCATTTCATTAAATTCTGAGAAAAGAGGGAGAAAAAGAGAGTGAAGCATGCTGAAAAATGTATGTCACTCTGTGTCTTAAAGATTTACCTGTGATTGCCCATATTTCTCTGTTTTAATCTTTTTTCTTAACAGGATCTAAAAGATGGAGTACACTATTGTGAGGAGGATGAGGAGGAGACACCGGGAGAGGATATATCACCAAAGGCTCTGCTATTTGGCGATGACCGACCAGGAAAGTAGGTGGATCACAAGCATTATGACTGGATTAGCCTGCTGCTGTGTTTGAATGTTACTGTCACTTAATTTTGTTCTCCTATTAATGACACAGGAACAGATTACATCAGTCCTAAGAGATGGTTCACACGGTGATGTGCATCTTGGCCTCCGATGTGCCCCAATGGCCCCTGTGCTCCCCAAGTTGCTGTAAAAGGGATAGTGGCTCTAACCGCACTCACCACCGGGTCTTTCCGGTACACCGTGGCCACAGTGGCGGGGATCAATCAGACCGATCAGTCGCTGCGCCTCGCCCGCAGCGCATTTAAAGGCAAGGAGAGGTGTTCATTTGATGGGTGAAGACAACACTCGGCTGTGTTAAACCCACTCACGCCTTCTCTCCTCCCTCTCTGCTGCTTCTGTGGATGAGAGGGATGGAAGCGTAGGTGCGCCTCTCTGCACCAGACTGCGCCATGCAGGAAAATTGCAAAATGCCCAGGACACACCCTGTTGGCGCAGCGACCTGCCCTGTGCCGCTCCTGGGCTACAACATTAGAGCCCTTAGTCTGCACCACACAGAGCTACACGAAGACAAGAATTGGACTGTCAGGCGTATTTCTAGTCAGTGATAAAGTGAAATAATAAATCCTGATATTGTACGTCACTGAGAGCCCTTTAATTTCAGAAAGTGACGTTTTGAGGTGCTTGGGTGGTTAAAATGTGACACATTTTCCACCTGCGAGCTGAATATTTGACACATACCTTCACTCGGGAACACTTCAGATTGCTTTTTTCCAGCAGATTGTGAAATCTGTGGATATCAGTGCAGCCTCCTGGCATGTCGCAGCTGTATCAGAGAGGGGAGGATGATGGGAGAATGTAGCTGCGGGCCATCTGGCTACTGAACCACGGATCCATTAGTCAGAGATAATTCACTTTTTTTCACTTCCTGAGGTAATGCTGTTAATGTACGGCAGCATCTGCTTGTATCAGATGATTGATAAGTTCTGAGACAGGCAGGGTTAAATATAACACACAGAAATGTAAAAATAAACCATAACTTCATCAGTTTAATCGCCCGCTGTTTGATTTGGTTTTTGAATCTCAGACACTGAATCAATTATAGTACAACACAGTCTGGTGTATTTCTGTCTGTGAGATAATTTAGAGTACAAACTGAGTTCAATGCAAAGACCTGGGCAAAGGAATCCACTGAACAAGTTAGCAACAGGCTAAGATAGCACCTGATCAACAGCACCTGAGGGCCCTCGTGTGTGTGTGTGTGTGTGTGTGTGTGTGGTAATAACTGAAAGATCTTGCCTGTGAGTGGTAATGACTGAAGGCCATCATCTGTTTGGTAATAATGAGGGCCCTTTTTGGTGTGGTGATGACCTAAGGCCTTCTTTGTTTAGAAATGACTGAGGGCCCTCGTGTGTATGGTAATGACTGAGGGCCCTTGCCGTTGTGGTAATGACCTCTTTTTCTGCTGCAGTTGTCATTATCAGAGACAATTTAGTGAATTTTTCCATGGGTGAAACGCACACACTCAGCTCTGCTGCTCACCTCACAAACACGTGTTCCTTAAAGGGACTGTGAGGAGTTTCTAAGTAATTACAAAAAAGTCTCACTTTTAGATATATGCCTGATCGAAATACACACTCAAAATAGGTTATCTATAAATGCTATTCCTTAGCTTTGCGGTCGGGTCGGACAGGGCTGGACTGGCCTGGATACTCAACTTCAGGAACAAGACAATTAAAACTGGCAAATTTATAAGTAGCGATATACAGCCGGCTACAAAACTACGATACTAAGTTTTTCAAAAGAGATACATTACCTCGTCGCTTTGCATCCTGTAAGTTGTTGGAAAAAATAAGTTGTAAAGCAATGCAGAGTTCTGAGGAAGGTCCGAGCTGCATTCATTAGCATCGCAACAAACACACGCTTTGGCTTGGGTCACGTCTTTTGGTGTGTTCCAGTTGTAGTCGGAAGTAGGAATTTCTGGGTTCCGATTAGAAAACTGCAACTGGAACGTTCCCTGAAGTCTGAATTTCCTACTGGGAACTCGGTGAAACCTCGCCACCCCCGAGTTGACAATTGAAGATGGATGCCCCCAGTGTGAACAGTTATTTAGCTCCTGTAATAATCCATTTATTTGCACTTCTGACTGAGGTGTGTCGCTCTAGATCAGCTGTATACATAGTATTGTTAGACTTATATTTACAAAAATGCTGCCATAGTGATAATCACATTCTTCATGTGATATTTGTGAACAACAACGCAGGGCGTGCTAACAACAGCTAACAATAGCCTGGTAGATTGGCATGTTTTTTTCCAACTTCAACTGGAACGCCGATAAGTCGGAGATGATGTCACTCCCAGTTCCGAGGTTACTGGAACGCAGCATTTCGCCAGTCGCCGCACGTGCTCATGGGTAGTAGAGTCTTAGAAATAGATTCTCCTCACAGCACCTTTAAATGAGGCTCCATCTAAAAGAAAATAAATGTCTTTACAGCAAGATAAGATTTTATTTGGACAAATCATGTTACCTCAAAGAAATAATCATTGTGCACAGTCTCCCTGTATCTTCAAATGCCTTTCAAGCTCTCGGTGAATTATTGTTTTAAACAATATCCAACCAATGTGTGTGTGTGTGTGTGTTGTGAAAGATCTTGCCCTGTGGTGGTAATGAACTGCAAAATATGTACAATATTTTGTTTTGTGAAAATCGCGGTTACACCACATCTGATACAGAAAGCCTAAATGTTCTCTTTCTCTGCAAAAGATTACCAACAAACTTTTGTAATTCTTATAAAACTCACTGTTAAACTGTTCTAATCCGAGAACAGTTTGCATGGGTCTTAATTTGTTTACCTTTGTGTAATGATTGTGTATTTCTCCGTGTTACGGTACCGTTCACTTGTTAACACTCGGGGCGCTGCCATCTTGGAAGCAAAGGAACCAAAATAGCTGCTCTCTGGCTGTGTTCGAAATCCCTCACTATCACGGATATAGTGCACTACATAGCGTGTTCGCCTTTTTGTAGAGTTGTTCGAATTCTCAGCAGCTAATTTCATCCACTATGGAGCGCACAACAAAATACCCACAATGCACAGCAAAAGTGAGTGTACATACGCTGTACCCTATATTGTACTCCTGTATACCACAATGCAATGCGATCATGTTTTTTCATAGAAGAGAAGAGAAGGAAGGCTGTTCGGAGCTGCTTTCATTCATAAATGTAAAAAAAACGTTAAAGTATTTTTAACACGTTCGTAGCGTAGCTCTTTAACGTCTTTTAGCGGCTGTAAACAGCTTCAAAATTTGCTACTTATACTCCCGAGTGCCTGGTTTGTTTAAGTGAATTTTGGCACGTCCACTTCCGTCACAGGAATAACCGGCTCATCAGCTGACGCTACGACGTTTAGAAAGTGTGTAGTGTTCAGTGTAGTGTCCGAAATGTCGTTTGGTCATTCCCTATGCAGTCCACTATTTCATTTACACTACATAGGTGATAGTGAGTGAGTGAATGAGTGGACGATTTTGAACACAGCTTTTGATTGGTCGGCACACTATAACTGAGCATGCTGGGATTAGTGAAATATGGTACAGCGTGAAGTCATTACTTGAAGTACCATAAGATCATCAGCAGGTGTCATCTGAAGGGAATAATTGTACAACAGTAAAATACCATCGAAAATGTCATCGACAAGAGAAAGTTACCCAGCAGCTTCAAACAAAGGAGACTGAGGAGGCTGAGGCAGTGGGCAACAGAGAAGCTGGGAAATTTTGTGTGAGTGAAGCTAACATTTGTGGTTGGAGGAAAGGGAAGCAGAGATAATGAAGGACGGACCAACATCAGAGGCTTTCGGCGTTTGTCTGAGAGAATAAGGTTTGGGTAACATGTGGCTGAGTGTTATGTTTGAACACAGAGTTTTTCGTGGAACAGAGCCTAAAAAATGAGGTGAGTGTTATAATTGAGTGCGTAAATCAGCACAGCACTTGAACTGCTATCTCAAATCAATAACAGTACCCGTCTGTCCTCCCTTCCGTTTGTCTTGTCTTGTCCTGTCTGTCACTATTTCCCCTTCTTTCACACTGTGGTGTGGCACGGCCCTCCCCTTCAGCTCACATCAGGGGTTAAATAAAGTTTGATTTGATGGAGTAGCCTACAGGGAGGGCTGGTGATGGTCACTGTAGCAGTGAATCATATTTGCATATCTGTGACTGCTAGAAAAAAAATGCATTGGTCTTTTCAATGCTGTCATCAGTGCTCAGCAGAAAAGACAATGCAAACAAGGGGAATAAAAAAAAGAAAAAAGAATAATAACAATAATTGAGTGGTATTACATTTCAGAAATTACATTATTTCTTTATTTATTGTTTGACATTACAGGGTTAAATCTGGACTAAGGTAAATGGGGGTCTTTTGCTGCCCGCTGCCCTCCTGCCTGTGTCTCCGGCCCTACTCCCCTCTGCTGGTATCACCTTCACATGCCAGCCCTCCTGTCGGCCACGCGCCTCCTCGGGCACCAGCAGTTGCCTACATAAAGTGAGGTGCGCGCGCACGGGGCTCATATGTGAAGCAGACACCGGTTGGAAAAGGTAGAGAGAGAGAGAGAGAGAGAGAGAGAGAGCTGAACATGCGCTGCGGAGACTCTGCGCTCCTGGACGCGTCTCCCCTCCCGCAGCGCAGCAGGTGATGCGCTCTGCGGGACTCTGCTCGACCCTCAGCGGAGAGGATGGCGGAGCTGTGGACCCACAACACCTCCGTGCCCCCTGTGAACCGAACCCCCGCGGGGCAGGACCGGTTCAGCAGCCTGGACGACATCGACTTCCCTGCGGACGGCTCGCCGACGCTGCGCATCCTCATCTCCATCGTGTACTCGGTGGTGTGCGCCGCGGGGCTGGTGGGAAACCTGCTGGTCTTCTTCCTCATGAAGGTGAGAATCCTCCACGTTTACTGAAATAAAAGTCTCAGACAGACAGCGTTAGTGAAATTTGTTCTTTTTACTCAACAAGAAGTGTTATTTAAGTCCTGTTCTCTGTACGAAATTTGTTTGGAGAAGTGGGTGGAACTGCTTTATAGACTTTCAAAGATATTCAGACTGTGGACAAACGTTTTTTTTTTTTTAATTATAAATCATTTTCATTTTAATAACCCGATAATACCCCTTTAAAACTGGAACATCTGCTCAAGATAATCAGTCAGAACTGTTCAGACTCAATGGTTTTATCTTTTTTTTTAATCTTCTTTTAAAGGCATTCAGGCTTCGTTTGTAAAATCCAAACAATAATAAACACATCAACTCATCGATACACAGAGAGGTAGATGTGTGATTTTTAAACACTCAACATTTGCAAATGTTGTTCTAATCATAAAAATGACCCACATAATCGAACAAATGTCTTTTTTGACAACAATCAGTAAAGTGACAGGTGAGAAACACAAGTGTTGCCTCAAGATTTCTGCAAATGCGACATGGTCCCTCTTTCTGATCCAGTTATGACTGATAATCATTTCATTTTTGCGCTTCATGAAGCAGCTGATCACCAGAATAATGATCATTTAATCATTTCAAAAGAGAGTGCAGAGCATCCTGACACCACACTGAAGCCAGCAAAACACGATCATAGGATGTGTGTGTTTGCACATGCAGGACGCAGAAATCGCTGCCCTGCTCTCTAAAGTAGACAACAATGATGATATTCACAATGAATGCAATTATGTTTGCAATATCTACCCCAAGATTTGACAGTTTCTTGTTTTTAACCACCAAAAATTGAGGCAGACTCCTGTGCCTGCTCTAATTTTGGCATCTAGGGATGCATCACTTAAATCAACATTATTTTCAAAGACTGGGTTTCGTTTTACTTCCATATGTTAGTTTTGTCATCTGGGGAAATTTGAGCTTTAAAAGAATAATAAAACATTGCAGCTTGTAAACTATGCATAGATTTTTTTTCTCTGTATGAGGAACAACTGACTTTAAATACTGCACATGAATTGACGTTCATACTCCGTTTCAGCAGTAACTGGCTCCTGTGGTCATACTTCTTGGTCTGATTTAGAGGGGTGGTGATGCATTGTTATCAGGAATATTTAAATTAATCTTTCAATGCTTCGTACAGTGTTGTCAGATTTTTCTACTGAAATAAGTAACAAGAACAAGCCTCAAACAAGCAACCTCCAGCTGGTTTTAAATGTGATATTTACTCTTTTTTTTCAAGGGAAATCCACATAAAATATGTTTTTATTTTCACCTACATTACATTTTAATTTCACAGTGACAGTGTTTCATATTTGTCTCTTAATTTATTGCTTCAACATCCTTTTGTTCGGAGGTTGAACATCCTTTTCTTTATAAGTAGTGGGGGGAGGGGCTTCTGTCAGTTATAACTCTGTTATCACTAAACAGTCGAACAGTCTCCAGTTTTATTATGGTGAAAACAGTAACAGCTACATTAGAAATATATTTGATTCTGGAAACACAATTTTTCACTTTTGGAACAAATACAAAAAAATACAACCTACAACTGTCGATGTTTACAAGCAACTTTGCAAAAAAAAAAAAAAAAAAGAAGCCCAAAGTCTCTTATGAGAAGCAGACCTGGCAACTCTGGGTTCTGCTTGTTCCAATATTACCAATATAAAGATGCGATTTAGACTCTTTGCTCATTAATTTGGTTAAACATACGACTGAAGATCATCATGTGTGTATACCTCTGCTGTAACTTTTTTTTAATGAGTTCTTAAGAAATACAAAACATAAAAAGAAGCACAGACTCGCACAGAAATAAAACAGATCAATTATATAAATGAAAAAAACAAACAAAAAAATGTTCAGGTCAGTAAGTTACATGTTTTTTTTACAATATTAACTATGTTCTTTACATTTGCTGACATTATATAAGTTCATACACATGCATGCATAAATACATACACATACATTTCCATGCATTCATACATATATGCACGTGCCTACGTCCAATTCATTTGAGTCAGTTCATATGCCTAAAGACTAAATGTCATCATCTGTTTATTTAACATCCTCTCTTTTGTGATCTTGTTTATTTTATGTTAAAAGACCTCTTTTTTTAGCATTACTGTTCCATTTCCTCCATTGCTTCAAAAATATGTCCATATTTGAATTTAGGGAAAAGGTTAGTCTTTCTATGTTATATATGTCATTCATATATAATCCATTCCATTAACTGTAGATCGGATATTTCCTAGGTATATTGAACTGAAATCATGTTTAAGCTTAAAACCCAGGACACGATAAATATTTTCTACTATTTCTAGCCAGTAGGTCTGGATAATGGGGCAGTCCCAGAAAATGTGGAAATGCTCTGCCAGCAGGTTTCCACATTGCCTCCAGCATTGTCCACTTCTTGGCTGATTTTTCTGTAGTGAATTCATTTTCAGAGTAATAAAAAACGAATAATGTTTTTCCATGTAAATTCTCTCCATCTATCTGAGCTGGAGGTAGTTAATTGTGTTTTACATATTTTGAGTCAGTCCTCTTCCAGGATAATTATTTCGGCTTCTTTTTCCCATTTACATTTAATTTACAGTGTAGAGGTTTCATTGTATGACTGCAAGCTGACACAAGTCTTAGCTATCTTAGTCAGTTATTTTTGTATGCATCATTCATAATATTAATCAGGTCTGTGTTACAGTAGTCCAAACATTTAATCTTGATATTGAACATAAGTTCTGATCTGAAGGTACCTGAAAAAGTCTTGTTTCTCCAGCGGATACTTGTCCTGAAGATTCTGAAAAGTATTGATTTTTCCTTTATCAGAAATTAAGCTGTACATTGTAATGCCTTTAGATAACCAATGTTTATATCTACCATCCATTTGGGCAGGTTTAAAATCTCTATCAAATGCAACCCATCATAGTGCTTTAGTTTGATTTTCTAATTTTAATTCACGACAAACAGCAAACCAAACACTAAATGATGTTTTTGTCCAACAGTTACAGGTCTCTTTTTGTGTTAAATAAAGATTTCTATCTCCAAGTAGTGTCTGGAGGGGTATATCTAGTTGGCTTGAATCTAGGTTTTTCCATTGAGCATATAGTAATAGGGGTTGCACCAATAAATTTAATGTCTCAGCTGAGCTGAGTTGTAATATTTCTCCATGTTTGTAAGAGATTATCCACCCTTTTCTTTGGGAAGTTCTAATATATTATGTCCTACTCATGGTTTGAGGCCTTTCTAAATAACTTTTCCACTCTATGAATTGTTTTGGTGGTATTTCTTCTGGTATTGATTGGAAAAGGAAAATTACTCTTGGCAAAATGTTCAATTTAATTATGTTAATCTGATCCATTATACCAAATGGTTTTCAATGGTTTTCTCTGCTGTAACTTTAAATGCACAAAATCACATTGTGCTTCACAGTTGATAAATTAATATGTGAAAATGTTGCCAATTTTAACCTCAGATTAACTTCTTGCTAACAGTTTTTAGAAATGCTGCTAAACTCTTGCACACTGTCTAATGTCAGCATGTAGGGATGCACCGATTCATTAATCTGCAGATACAGACCAGTCAGTCATGTTCATGCAGAAATACTTTATTGAGCCCTCAGGAAAATGTGGGTGGGTTGTTGCATCTTAAGCAGCGTAGAAATAGAAAACCCAAAACCAGTGAAGTTGGCAGGTTTCGCTGGGCCCGAGCTCATCTAAGATGGACTGATGCAAAGTGGAAAAGTGTTCTGTGGTCTGACCAGTCCACATTTACAATTGTTTTTGGAAACTGTGGTCGTCGTGTCCTCCGGACCAAAGAGGAAAAGAACCATCCGGACTGTTATAGGCGCAAAGTTCAAAAGCCAGCATCTGTGATGGTATGGGGGTGTATTAGTGCCCAAGGCATGGGTAACTTACACATCTGTGAAGGCACCATTAATGCTGAAAGGTACATACAGGTTTTGGAGCAACATATGTTGCCATCCAAGCAACGTCTTTTTCATGGACGCCCCTGCTTATTTCAGCAAGACAATGCCAAGCCACATTCTGCACGTGTTACAACAGCGTGGCTTCGTAGTAAAAGAGTGCGGGTACTAGACTGGCCTGCCTGTAGTCCAGACCTGTCCCCCATTGAAAATGTGTGGCGCATTATGAAGCGTAAAATACAACAACAGAGACCCCGGACTGTTGAACAACTTAAGCTGTACATCAAGCAAGAATGGGAAAGAATTCCACCTGAAAAGCTTCAAAAATTGGTCTCCTCAGTTCCCAAACGTTTACTGAGTGTTGTTAAAAGGAAAGGCGATGTAACACAGTGGTACAAATGCCCCTGTGACAACTTCTTTGTAACGTGTTGCTGCCATTAAATTCTAAGTTGATGATTATTTGCAGAAGAAAATAAAGTTTCTCAGTTTGAACATTAAGTATCTTGTCTTTGCTGTGTATTCAATTGAATATAAGTTGAAAAGGATTTGCAAATCATTGTATTCTGTTTTTATTCACATTTACACAACGTGCCAACTTCACTGGTTTTGGGTATTGCAGAAAAAAGAGAAGTGACATCAAAGAGGAATTGTGTGTAAATTTAACTAGGAATAAGCAAAAATAAAACAAGCAAAAATGTTGTAAGAAACATTAGTGGTGATTACACATAAGACAGAGAATTCATGAAGTCAAAGTTAAAATAAATAAACCATTTCCCCGGTAAGTGTGGAGTTATGAAGTCAGATCTCCGTGCTGTGGTGCATCTTGGGAGATGATTCATGCATGAATGAGCTCCTGTGTCTGTCCAGCACATTGTGGAGGGGTGTGAGGCTTTGTGTCCTGCAGCTTAGCAGCTTAGACAGCATCCTCTTCTCCATGCTGCTGCCAGGGAGTCCCGCTGCAGCCCACAGCATCACAGGATCAGTTTTTCAGGCTCTGAGCATTGAGACGTCAGTGGCTCTTAACTTTAGTAAACAAATGTTGCAGGCATGGCTTAAGTTTCCAGAAGAAAAGACACAAACATTTGCAACAAACATTTAATTACAGTAAATAAATAGAATTCTGAAGTATTTATGGTTCAGCTTTGCACCACTGAATTCCCGATTATCACTGAGATGCTCCTAAGATGCTGATCATCATCAAATCAGAGTCACAGACACCTTGATTTGTGCAGATACCAAACACATTTGTAATCATAAACACTGAAGATGTGAAATTCATCTTTAACATGGTTCTTCACTGCAAAAACTCTGATTTTAACAAGTTTATGTGTCCAACTTGAATTTAATTTGATGAGTCTAAATGGGTATATTATTACAGGAAATGAAAATAAAGAACTGAAAAAGTTGTAATTATGAGAAAATATCTGCCAGTGAAACAAGCTAAACTTTACTCCTTGAGGGTCTTAAATCAGGTATAGAAACTACTTTAGATAAACATCTTACTTCCAGGGCATTATACAAGTAAAATTTGTCCTGCCAAATTGGAGGATATTTTAACTTATCACAAGCAATCCAGGGTTATTTTTTTGGTTTTTAAGATCTGAAATCAGATGTGTAGCTATAAATCAAATAATAAGACTGGTGAGATTTTCTAGAATTAAAAATGTAGACTTTTAAAAGGTCAGAGATGGTGCACATCTATTTAAAGATATAAAAATAAGCAATAAAATCTTAGAATAAGTTCTAAAAAGGATTAGAATTTGGTTGAACTTGTATGAATGATGAAATATCACCTGTGATAGTATGAAAAAGTTTGTACAAAAGAGTTTGATTTAGATAAAACTGCACTGGGAGAGATAAATGAGGGTCGTATGTCTCCTGCCAAGCAGCTTCTGACACCATTTGCTTAATCGCCCAATGATGATAAATCCTTGAAAGAATTCCTGGAGATGCCTCAGGATTTGGCTCTCCACCAAAGTCTAACCCCTTCTTCCTTGAGTCATGATCAAGTTTGCTCTCGGTTGCTAAGTGCAGGGGTCTGACAGACCCTCACAGCGGGCCCAACGTCCCTGTTTCTGCTTTTTTCAGGGCTGAGAATTTCAGGGACCTCGGATGGATGTGAAGATCTGGTTTGATACCAACTTTCTAAATTATTCAAATAATTTTTTTATAATTATAATTGCTCTTTGTTCACCAGTTTCACCCACTTTTAAAAAAGCTGCCATCATGCAGAAACATTGTATTGAGTCTTGTCTATAAATGCAGTAAGAGAGTTGAGTTTTTGCAAACAGACTTTTTAAACCTGTTGCAGGTGCACCATGGCAACAAGAAGCACTCCAGCATCAACCATCAGCAAAATTTGATTTCATCTTTCAATAGTTCTGCCAGTGTTGCCACATTTTGCTGCTGAAATAAGCAACCAGGTTGTCAAGAGCAAGCCCAAAAGAAGCAACCTCTAGCTGTTTATAAATGTGATACTTACTCTTCATGTAAAGGAGAAATCTACATAAAGTGTGTTTTGATTTTCATCTACATTGTATTTAATTTCACAGTGATATTGTTTCATATTTGTCTCTTAATTTACTTCTTCAACATCCTTTTGTTTGGAGTGGGAACATCCTGTCTTTATACAGAAGTGAAGGGAGGGGCTCCTGTTATTAATAACTCTGAGTTTGATGTTGATCCTTTACAGTTTCATTATGGTGAGAACAGTTACAGCTACATAAGAAATAATGTGGTAAAAAAAAATCCTGCTCACCAGTTTCACCCACTTTTTCAAAAGCTGCCATCATGCAGAAACATGTTGTGAAGTCTCGTCTACACATACAGCAAGGCAAGACAAGTTTGTAGAGCACAATTCATACACATGGTTTAAGTTCTTTACAGAACAAGACAAAAGCATTGAAATCACAAAACAATAATTATTATAAAATGAACTTTAAAGAGAAGAGTGCAGATAAGATCCTTTCAGTCATACGCAGGATGAGATTAAGTTTCTGAAAACAGACTTTTTAAATCTGTTGCAGGTTCGCCGTGGCAGGAAGAAGCGCTCCAGCATCAACCTGTTCATCCTGAATCTGGCCGTCACCGACTTCCAATTCGTGCTGACGCTGCCGTTCTGGGCGGTGGACACGGCGCTGGACTTCAGCTGGCCGTTCGGAAACGCCATGTGTAAGATCATCCTGTCCGTGACCGTGATGAACATGTACGCCTCCGTGTTCTTCCTCACCGCCATGAGCGTCACGCGGTACTGGTCGGTGGCTTCTGCGCTGAAGGACCGCACGCGGCGGCGGGTGTGCCCCGTGCGCTGGGTGATCACGGGGCTGTGGGTGTCGGCCACGGCGGCCTCACTGCCCACCGCCATCTTCTCCACGGTGAAGAGCGTGGCCGGGGAGCGGCTGTGCCTGCTCGGCTTCCCGGACGGACAGTCGTGGCTGGCGCTGTACCACCTGCAGAAGATCCTGGTGGCCTTCGTGTTCCCCATGCTGATCGTCACCGTGTGCTACCTGCTGCTGCTGCGCTTCGTGCGCCTGCGCAGCATGAACAACAACCAGGTGAAGCGGAGGTCGAGGGTCACGCGCTCCGTCACCATCGTGGTCCTGTCCTTCTTCATCTGCTGGATGCCCAACCACGCCATCACCTTCTGGGGCGTGCTGGTCAAGTTCAACGTGGTCAACTGGGACAAGACGTACTACATGGTGCACACGTACGTGCACCCGGTGACCGTGTGCCTGGCGCACACCAACAGCTGCCTCAACCCAGTGCTGTACTGCCTCATGCGCCGTGAGTTTCGTAAAAAGATGAAGGACCTGTTCTGGAGGATTTCCTCTCCCACGGGGGCAAACAGCTGCCCGCTCAGGCCGTTCTCCGGGACGGTGAGGGCGGAGCCGGAGGACACGCAGATTGTGGTCCCGCTGAACAACGTGGAGACGGAAAACTACCGTCTGTCTGTGTTAACGGAGCAGGGCGACGCTGAAACGCAGCTGAAATAAACTCTGTAAACTGTTTACACCAACATGTGAATGAAGACTCACTGAGTACAGATTCAACAATTGTCTGATGCTGCTGGAGTTTCTCCTCTTCATCCGACTTCCTGCGGAGGGCGCCGTGCCAAATCCAAAACAAAAGTGCCAGAGAAGCCCTCACAGCCGTACTCGGGATATCAAATGTTTTTTGACTTTGCAGAAATGGATTTTCTATTATTTATCAGGTTTTTAGGAGGTGACACTTTACAGGAGTAAGAGTTTATAAATCATGCACCTAAAGCGCTCTGCTGTTCTTCTGCTCGTGAGCCACGTCGTGCTGATGCTGCATCTGCGTCCTGCAGAGCTGAACCCTCGCTCTGCAGAAAAGGAGGATCTGTGTGGCTCTCTCTGTGCAGAGTATCATCGTGGTGCAGCAGGACGACTCGGCCTGTTGCTGCTTCTCCCATCAGTCTGTGGAGTGTTTCACCTTTGTTGTGGCTGATGTGTTAAATGTTAAAGCTTGAGTAAGTGAATGTAAAAACAAACACAGCTGCCATTTTGACCTTAAAATGTTTGGAGAATAAAATATTTTCTTGGTGGTGACAATGATTTAAGCCTTCGTGCTGTTTCATGTTCCCTTCACCTGGGATCTCCGGTCTGGCTGCACTGCAAATTATTTGGTATTGCCAAGATGTCAAACCTTATTTTAAGAAGTGATAGAAAATTTGGCTTGTTTTAAAAATTATTTACTCATATTTAGTCCTTAATTTAACAGTACAATCTTAAATTGAGCATGAGTACATCTTAATTGCCTCTTTTAGTCTGGAAATCTTAAAACTGAGTGAATAAATGTTAAAATCTATCCTTCACCAAGCTTGTTTCAAGATTTAGTAAGAAGTCAACTTGCTTGAATTAAGAACTATACAAAAGGCATCTGTGAAATACAATTTATTAAGATGGATCTGACTTCAAACATGGCCAAACAACATCAAATGAAACTACTGCTATACAACCTTCTCCACAGCTCATGATACAACTGCACATGTTCAGGAGCTTCAACAGGCTTCGAATATTTAGTTGTGTGGTTCTGAATTTATTTCACGTTCCCTTTGATTTCAAGTTTGTCTCTAAGTATTTTGACCTAACAATCAGCATTTTCAGCTTATTTTAATCCTTCTGGATACTTCCAAGGACAAATTATTTCTAGATTTAAGAATCTTATTTCAAGATTTCTTCTATAGTAAAATGTACTTGCTGTATGGACAGTGAATTTCACCAGTTTTAAGTTATTTTCTTCTCAAATGTAGTATTTTATCTTATATTTGGACTACCCTTTTTTGCAGTGTGTTGCAGCTGTAACTCATTTCCAAATGCAAAATTATAAAGACTCACGACCATAAAACCTGAGATACAGACGGAACCATGGGCTGAGAGTTTAGTTACATCCCAAAGTTCCTTAGCTCCTACAACCTCATACAGCAGCTGATTTAAGCAGTTTATCATAAAGTCAGAGAGGATATTTGCTCAAAGTTTGTCAGAAATCTTGACAAATCAAGTGTCTCTCTTCAGGTCCGGGGATATTTAACCATGTCAGTCCAAAATCTGACTGCTGTGTTTGCATTTTATCATTAAAGATCCTGTTAAGAAGTTTCAAGATGTTGCATATGCTGCAAAAACTAAAATCTAAGGAAGTTTATTCATCCAATTTCAATTCTGAAAATCTCACATGACTTATGGCCCTTTTCCGCTCGCACGCCTTGGCCCTACTCTACTCAGCTCTACTCGATTTGCAGCGTGTTTCCACTAGCCTGGTACCTCCTAAAACAAGCTAGTTTTAGTACCTACTACCCAAGCGAGCTGAGTCGATACTGAAAGATGACGTCTCGACTGCCGTCTACTGATTGGTCAGACAATTTCGTCATCGATGAGTCATGAGCACGACGTCCTAGC
This sequence comes from Scarus forsteni, assembly GCA_036419115.1. Classification (NCBI taxonomy): domain Eukaryota; kingdom Metazoa; phylum Chordata; class Actinopteri; order Labriformes; family Labridae; genus Scarus; species Scarus forsteni. The sequence continues at coordinate 13,711,832 of JAZDUH010000536.1, forward strand.
ATGCTAGCGGTAGCTACCATTAGCTTACCCTCATGTGTCTTTTCTTTGCAGCTGGATTGCTCTTGTCCTCGGCTTCATTCTGTTGTATAGCTTCCAAAACTCTCCTGTGCTTCTCAAGGGGTATTTCTTCTTACCACCTGCAGCCTTCTTCTGCTTTCCTTTTTTACTCGGATTGTGACAAAAAGCCACAGTTTGTTGTGTCGAGCTCAGAATGACGTCACCACAGTGCCGCTCAGACTGGGGCTAATGGAAAAGCAGTACAAGGCGAGTAGAGTAGAGCCGGGTAGAGTAGAGTAGAGTAGAGTAGGGCTAATGGAAAAGGGCCATTACTTTGAGCCAAAAATACCTGACATGTCCTGCTACACATCTGATTTCAGCATCTAAAAACCAAGAAAAAAACATGAATTGCTTGTAATGAGTCAAAATATCTGATATTGTGTCGGACATATTTAACTTTTTTGATGTCTCAGAAGTAAGATGTTCTGTCTAAAGCAGTTTCTTTACCTGATTTAAGACCCTCAAGAAGTAAAATTTGGCATGTTTCATTGTCAGATATGTTCTCATATATAAGTTATTCTGTTCTTTATTTTTGTTTTTAATGACTTGAATAAATCTATCTGGACTCTTTTGGTAAGTATTGTGGATGTTTTCGACTTGAAGTTAGACAAATAAACGTGCTAAGATCTGAGTTTTTGCAGTGTAAACATGCAAAGTAGGATCAGGATGGTCCAAAACCTGGAGGTAACACCATGTCCTGTTCCTCACTCTGAGCTGAGGTCGACCGTTCACAATTGCATTTTGCCAAATGGCAAGCTGAATAGAGTGACTGCCCAAACAACAAGCTACAGGGAATAATTTCCCCTTTGATAAACGGTCCAAGAACAACAAGGCTGAAAAACCTCAAAGACCAGGTGGTCTTGACAAGATGTCGGACCGGTCATTCTTGGCTGACTCATTCGTTCTTACTAAAGGAGAGCCTCGCTGAAAAACTCAGATCGGAGTGAGAGGATTTGTCACATTTTAATACTAGAAAAACTCACTTCTAATCCACAACCTCCTCACATGTCTGGATTAAGATCTTATTTGAAGATATAAAAACTGAAAATAAAGCCTTAGTTGATTGTAAAAAAGTAAAACAATCTGCCAAGAAGACAGCAGATATTAAACTTTCACTTCAGACCCTCTCTGAGTCAGACTTTACCTGTTTTATTAGCAGAAATTTTCTCTCCATTACAAACAATTCAATTCCTTATTCTGACCTTTCATTCCTTAAAGTGAGATATTTATCTGGACTGGTGAAGTGAATGTGGATTAGAAGAAGGGTTTGGATATTTTTGACTTGAAAATAGACAAACTGAGTTGTTGCAGCTCCTCCTGAATGTGTTGGTTGTCAAAGTCCTTTGGAGATAAAAGACTTTATTTATAGAGTTTACAGAGCAGCTGGTTTATAAGATCCTTTAACAGTCTTTTTAAAGTCGGTTTGAGCAGCTAGACTTTACATACTTTTATAAGTTTATTCTTGATCTCGACATGTTGATCTAAGTTGTTTTCACCATGAAGATGGACCTATAGTTACCAACATGTGAATACTTACAGGAAGTCTCTCAGAGCAGTTTCACAAGTTTCTACAAGCAAAGAATGATCATGAAGGTCCTTAACCTGACCTTGAGACAAATTAGACCAGCCTTAAAAGATTAGTTCTGTTTTTTTGAAGAGAGGTCTTTCAAAGTAACTCACTCTAAAGCTGCGTTCACACCGCAAGCAACCCAGCTACCAAAATCGCGTCACCCACAGACGTAGCGTCGCGCGTCCATAAATACCTCATTTTGGTCGCCGTTGCCGTCGGCCGTCGCTCGGTGACGTCACGTCCGCTCGAGTTTCACCGTGATCATATCATACATCATACAATAGGACGTATTAGTAGAAATTATTCCAGCTGTATCCTTTTCATTCACTTATCAACCACAAAACACTGCAGCTGATGATGCAGCAGCAGCATCTGTGAGTTTACCGCGGTCCGTCTAGGTGGAACTAATGTCCTCACCGACTAATGTTTCCCACATGGACGTAAATTGTTACTCTGTAGTTCGGATGAATAACTGTCTGTCTAGGGTAACGTCCATGGATGTCCAGGGTACCGTCACACGTGCACACACCGCCGATTGATCAACTTTTTTTTACTTTGACATCGCAAAACAAGCTATGTGGTAGTGTGAAAAGCAGCTGTCGCATTGCGGGAGGGTTAGCCCCGCCCCATCATGGCTGTACATTGACTTTGCATGGAGAGTGATCGCCGAGGTAGTACAAGTAGTGTCCAGTGTGTACACACCTTTAGGTGGTCAAAAACAACAACATTCAAATAAAGAGTCCAAAGACATGGAGGTGAGTTAGCATTTTAGCACATCCTGGTCCCCACTGACCAAAGTCTATGGGATTTTAGAACAAATCTTTGGATGAATGCTGGAATAATTCAGAAATAAACAGATGCAGATGAGATTTAATATTTCATTTTGCAACACTGAATTCATCTGATATTTCCTTTTGAATTTTCAAATGTTATTATGTCATGTAGACGTATCGTTAAAAGGGTGTTGTTAAAGAGCTGCTAATGAGTACTACAAAAACAGACGGGATCATGAAAGCAATCAATTAAGATCACTTTTTAATTAACAATAATTCTTACAGCTTAGCCACAGTCATGAGCTCCAACTTGATCAGGCCATTATTTTTAGGACAGCAGTTTGTGCTAAGATGTATGAAAAGTGCTGCATGAATAAATTTTGATTGATTGATCAGACTGGGAGGAAATTCTTAAACTAGAAGTTACAGTGTGAAGGTATACACTGAAGATGTGGCTGCTGCTTCAAGTCAAACAGCAAAAACTCAGATCTGAGAAAGTTTGTCTGATCTCAAGTCAAAAATATCCACATTACTTATTAGAATTTCAAATTTATTTGACGAGTGGAATGAAAAAAATGAAAAAGGAATGAAAAACAAAACTAAAGCACTGAATAACTTATCAGAAAATACCTGCCAAGGAAACAGACACATTTTACTCTTTGAAAGTCTTAAAATCAGAAACAGAAACTACTGAAGACAGCAAATCTCACTTCATCTGAGTGTCTTGAGATTTTTAGAACTGAAAATGGATGAATAAACTTCCTTTGATTTGAGTCTTTACGGTGTTTTTGTGGTTCCACAACAACCTGATTGTAGCTTTTTACTCCATCACTTATAAGCCTTAACAATTACTATCATAATGAACAAAACATGTAATTTTTATTCAGTTTTTTTGTTCTCCACTGACATTATGGGCAGTAAAGACACTAAAAGATCTCACAGACAGTTTTGTTGAGGTAACCAGTGTGTCAGAAGAAGTGTTCTGAAGATTTTGCAGTCAAAGTGTCACATTCAAAAGTAAAAGATGGTCCAAATGCCCTGATCTTCTTTCTTACCTTTACTTCCAATATCTGGGTTTTTTCCAGAGTCATGGTTGACATTTGGAGAATCCTATAACTCAACAAATGATGAAACCATACTGGTCAGAAATGAAGCCTGCATGTTGAGTCTGGATGCAGTTTTAATTATAGATGATCGATATTTAAAAAAAAATTTGCTTTCTCTCCCCTCCAATGATCCAATTCCCAAAAATACACCTGGAGGAGGTAAGGATGGAGGAGGGAAGAGGCTTCTGGAGGAGCTCAGAGTGAGGAGACACCAGTGTCTGCTATCAGGAAGTCTTTCAGAGATGGACTGTGATTGGTTTGAAGGACGGGATTGGGCGACATGCCACACCTTCACACTGACTTTTACTTTTACTATTTTTGTTAATCTGAAACACTTTAAACTTCACACAGGACAATTTTGTGTTCATTTTTTATATCCAAGGGTGTTTGTACCGTGAGCCAACCAGCTGAGCAGCTCAGACTGATGATTTTAGGATTTTGTGCCTCTTCTGTCCTCGAGTCTCGACCTCGCTTCTCTATTTCAACTCCTCAATGGGCGAGTGAAGGAAGTACATTGGACAAAGTTATGTAATGAGAAAGTACGTATGTGACTCTAGCATTTTGTAAGAGTCACATCAAAAGAGAAACACTTCAACTAAAGTTAATATGGGCATCCACTGTGCTATTTTTGCCCCTTTTTGTGTAGTATACACGAGGTAAGGAGAAGCGATTAACACTTCACGACCACCTCCCGATCGATCGGATGAAAATCAAACCTGTTTGAAATGCTGGTCGCCCCTCGTGAGGCTTCATCACACTACACATTTGCAAACGTAGATACAGAAGAGAAAACAAATGCACAAGACGGAGCAGCATGGCATCACAGCGGACCTGGACCCAAGCAATGGAGGGTCGACTTGTTGAGCTGTGGCGGGCACAGCGGAGCCTATTCAGGCATTTTCATTCACATCTGGGAGCATCCGACCACTTCATACTTCTTCTTCTTCTACTACTACTTTTAGCGTTGCATTTCCGGATGCAAGAGTCTGACGTGTCGTCATGTATTATAAGACTTTATTATAAGTTCTTATAATACATCCATGTGTGTCATACAGGACGAACAGTGTGAGCAGTCAGATCACATCCGAGCATCAGGTCGTATAGTGTGAGAAGAAGAATCGTGAGCTGTGAACTGTTAACCCCTGAGACTCACTCGTACAGTATGAGCAGCAGCTGAACACTGCGATCGAAAAAGTCATAGGCTACCGTGGATGCCCAGCTTAAGTGTTAAAAGTGTTAAAAGTGAGACAGATGACATTCAGGTGAGACAGTCACACAGATAGACACAAGCAGGGGAACGAGGTTGAAACAAACATTTGCTTATCAGGCTGACACAGCTGATCCAAAAACTCTGTGGTCTGATCGGATCTTTGGCTCTGCTGCATGAACAGAAGGTCCCCATGGGTGACCAGATTGAGTTTGGGTGAGGAAGAGAAGGCCATGTGTTTGTCTTTTGTCTTTCCCAGAGTTTGACAATAAAAGGCAGCGATGCAGCTGTGTCATGATCATAGATTCATAAATTCTGATGGGAGTGTTAGCCTCTCTGTTCTGCACAGACCGTCTGCCGCAGGGGGAAGAGAGCGGGTTTGGGCTCTTGTGTAACTTCACACTGGTTAACAAAGTGGAAATGAATTTAATCCTGTTGGTCAGCATGAGGATGCACATCACTGACGTCAGACCAGGGCGTCGAACTGGACCAAGGATCCAAGGAACAGTCTAACATGGCAGGCACAATGGGTCTATCAAAAATGATTTCACATCCGCTTTATTGACACAGAAAAGTTGAAATAACAATTTACTTTACCAAAGTGCTGCACAGTGACAGCAGGCAGAAGGAAAATAAAATCAAAATCAATGTTGGGCAAGTTACTCCAAAAATGTAATGCATTATTTATTACTCGTCACTGTCATTTCGAGGTAATTAGTTACATTCAACAACTTACAGGATGCAAAGCCACGAGGTAATGTATCTCTTTCTAGTTATGTAGCGGTAGTTTTCGATGTGTGACAACACTTAGTAAACTTAGTATCGCAGTTTTGTAGCCGGCTATATTACAGCGCGGTGCTCTAAGACGTGTCTGAATAATATAAATTTGCTCTAGTTTTAATTGCCTTGTTCCCAAAGTTGAGTGTCCAGGCCAGTCCAGTCCTGTCCGACCCAACCGCGAAGCTAAGGAATAGCATTTATAGATAACCTATTTTGATGCTATAAAACTCATCTTAAAGTGTGTATTTCCATCAGGCATAGATCTAAAAGTGAGACTTCTTTGTAATTACTTAGAAACTCCTCATCGCATCTTTAAACAAACAAACAAAAAAATACCTCTTCATTTCAAGTTAATTTAAGAATGCATGATAACTTACGTAACTGACATTTGTACCGAGTAAAATATTAGGTTTTTTTTTTGTTATGCCTTACATTACTACGTTACAGTAAAAAGGAACGCATTACAGTAATCACATTACCTTCGTAATGCATTACTCCCAACACTAATTAAAATATACAAGTTTAAAACATCATTAAATATCATATATATAAACACAAGAAAACGGAAAAATACTTATTCAAAACTAACCTTAAGAAAAAAAACTCCATAAAAACAGAGACCAAACAACTCATGCTGAATAAAAAGCTGTCAAATTAAGACAGTTTAAAGACAAGGATTATTCTTCAGGACATATGACTAAGAAAATTCATCAAGTTTTTAGCCTGGCCTTTGGGATGACAGGAAGAAGCTTAGGGATCTTAACGTGGTGAAGCAAATCCATTAAAAGATTTAAAAATCTTAGAATTAGTTCTAAAATGAAAAGAGAACCACTGAAGAGAGACCGGGATGGGGTTGATATGCTCCATTTTGTTGACTAATTATTTTCATCATAGTTTCATCAACAACCTTTTCCCCCGATGAAAACTACACAGTAACTAATAAAAACAAGAGCACATGGACAAAAACTCAAACTAAACTAATTGACATTTTCATCAACAAATAAAAACTAGACTAAAATGTCTGACAGACTTAATCCAATCAGACCTAATATGGTCATGTAGGAAGTAGAGACAAGTGATGAATCTATCCAATCACAGCTACTTTGGTTGTGTTAAAGGTTGGATGAGTTCAGAGGGACATCCAATCACAGCTGCCTTAGCTTGGTGGTGGTGGGATAAGTTGTGGAGCGATCCAATCAGAGCTGCTCTCTTTATGAATTGATATATTCATGTAGAGCAGGTTCACTGTTTGTTGTCAGTTCTGGTATTGTAACTGAGATGCTCTGCCAGGTAGTCTAAATAAAGGTGACTGCATTTCACACAAAGGAACATTTGTTTCTGTTCATTTAGACATTCAGACTTTACTAACATTCAATAAAGGCTTAGTAGATGTTTGATTTTATCACAGAGGAAAACAGGACTTCACAAATTCAAGGACACATGAAAATGCCTTACCTTTTACACTTCAGATTTTAGTCGACTAAATATACAGTAGATTTCATCGACTGAAATGTTGTGAAATTTCATTAAGTAACTGGACCAAAATTAAAATGACTTAGATGATTAAATTATGACTAAAACTAAAAGATATTTAAATAAAATATCTAATACTAAATTGAAAAGTGCCATCAAAATGATGAGTGATGGATGCCTCCTTCATGTCGACATAAAGATCATTACAGTCGTCTAAACGTGAGCATCATACGCTCAAAGTTAAAGATAAAACTGATTTGATCTCGGATAAAAGCCTCAGGTGATATAAATTTGATTAAACAACAAAGTTTATCTGCTGAAAGAAAAGCATCACCAAGTCAGCTGAAGCCAAATAAAATTTCTGTTTTGTTTTCATTGAACTAACCCTTTAACTTCAACTGTTGGCAGAGGTCATCAATAAATTCAGTGATATTTTGTGGTTAAAAAACAGAATAAACTGAATTATTGTTGAATGTATTAACACTCCAGGGAAAAGAAAAAAACTGCAAACAAACCATAAACCAGAGATTTCTTTTGTGTGGCATTTAAAGGTTTAAAAAGCTAACAGTTGATTACGCAATGACACACAAATGCACAACTGTTGGGACATATCTACTAGAAAAGGCAGCAATGATTATAAATAAAATAGAAAGCAAAAATATTTAAAAATAGATGAGTTTGCGAATACATTTTCTTGATGAATAACATATATATACGCTTATATTTAAATTGTATCAGTAAATTGTTAAATTGAGCATTTAAAATGATAATGATGCTATAAATAACAGTTTTAGCATCTTAAACCTCACAAAGAAAATATCTTTTTTTTTTGTTTGCAGTTTTAAACATATCTTAAAACATTGAGGAACAAACATTGAGATGTTATTTTTATTTGTTTTTTAACATATTAAATATTCCTGAATTTATTGACCTATGCCAAAAGCTGGGAGTTAAAGGGTTAAAAAGCTGGAGGCCGTCCAGGCTTTAATGTCGTTAGTAGACTCATTAGGGTTTTATCTAAGGGCAGGTAGACTGATAAACCTGAACACAGATGATTAGACACAACATGCTTTTTCAAAACCAAACCAGGAGGCAGCAGCTACAGAGACGAGGCCCCTGCATGCAGCCTTTGATTTGTGATCCTGAACAAATGCACTTGAGTCAAGTGAACTGATGTGTTACCATGTCGTAAATAAGACCAAACACTGATCACAGGTCACGAGTTGTTGATTCAACGCACCGTAACAGACGGAGCAAGAGCTCTCCATGTTTTCTTCCAAAATGGAGGCCGTGAGCTCTTTCTGCTGATGGCTGATGAGTGTGATTTCAGTTTTTAGTCGGTACTTGTTTAGGCCACTGTTTTCATGAAATGCAGCTTTACAGGCAGACGTGTAGGAAATGAAGTGACATGTTTACACATGAGCGTCCTCGAGGCTGCACAGTGCACCGTGAAGACTGTCCCCACATGGATGACTTTTACCTGACAGGGCGCAGAAATAAATGTTTATGGAGGTTTCTGACGTGTTGCTGTTGGCAGAGGAGCATCGTGAAGGTCTCGTGTCTGGGCTGTGTCCATCGCACTTCTTTAAAGATGGAGGATGTTTAGTTTGGAGGTTTATGGTGGGATAGAAAGTTTACACAAGTAAAACATCAGGGGGAAAGAAGAACCTTAAAAAAAGCTGCTAAATACAGGGACACAGCCTAAACGACGGGCAGGTACATTTTAAACAGGTCTTTAAAACAGCAGACTGAACTGAAAAAGAAATTTAGAGGGGGAAATGTTTGCCAAATGATGTTAAATGCTCAAGTATAAAGTTTATAAATCAGGGATAAATTATTAAATGTCACAAAATTAGATGCATGAAGTTAGAAAAGCATGAATTGAGTTAGAGAAATATCTAAATGGAAGAATGTTCTAATAATCCTTTCTTCAAGCTCAGTGGAAGCCAGAATCAGCAATGAGTTTGACCTTTTAATTACATTATCAAATCAAATAAGCTAAATTACAAGATATTGAGGATAATGTGAACCTACACCAGATAGACTGTTCAATATATATATATTTATTTCACTTGTCCATAGCATCTATAGCTTCATTTAAAAAAAGATTAAATATCCAATAACTTTAAGGATCAAGAACTGTAAAGATTAAAGTCAGAACAACATAATCTACTTAAATTTCATGTGCAGCTCTTTTTTGGAGCTACTTTTCAAGTCTTTGGTTTCAATCAGGCAGAAACCTCTGTAAATTTGCAAGTGCCAAAAGCTGCAGTACCTCGAGTGTCCACTTGGGGCTGAATGCAGCAACCTGCCATCTTCATGATTTATGCAGCGCAAGGATGTTGTTGTTTTTTTGCCTTAATAAAAGTCTTTACAGCCTGGTTCAAATAAACAGCTTTAGCCTAAAACTATAACACATATATGTGCTTTCTCATATATTCTTTAATAAAGGACTTATTGAGCATTTTAGATTTTGGAAATGTGGCGTTGTGATTTGTCAGATGCTTAACTCCCAATTCAAAAGGCCTTTCTGTCAGTGTGTGGATGGGGCTAAAGTTTGGTTGAAATAGCACGTACAGTATGGTGTTTCAAAGACTAAGTTAGTCCTGAAATCACAATCAGAAATTTTAAACTATGAGAGAGCCGGCATGTGAGGACAAAAAATGACAGATTTAATTTTTTCTTTTTGCTGGGGTACACCACAAACAAACAGACTTACGGAAAAAAACAGGGCATCTGTCAAGGTTTTTGAAACCCAAAAACTAACAAAAGGAAAAGGACCCAAGAGGTGATACTGATACTGAAAAGAGATACTGAAACTTTAGGCCTAGAGGAGGACTTTCCTTCATTTCAGGTTAAATTAAAAATGCATTGTAACTTGCATTACTGACATTGGTACCGAGTAAAATATTTCTGTTTTTTTGTAATGCCTTATATTACTACGTAACAGTTAAAAGGAATGCATTACAGTAATCATTTACTTTTATAATGCATTTCTTCCAACTCTACCAGATAATTGGGCCTTAGCTGACTTTGGTCATAAGTGGGAACCCGAAAAGAAACTTGCCAATTACCTTGTAGTGTGTGCCCCTCTTTGGACATTGACACATCTATACACAGATCATTAAACTTATTAACATAAAAAATGTGCCACTCTGGGTCTGTGTATCCTGCACTTACCTCCTGTTATCAATGGTTTAGACTGGGATTAGCCTGATTGTTTAGTTACAGTCTTGTTAACAACTCAGATCTACTGAAATAAGAGGAATGATTGCAGGGAAGCTGGTCTGGTGTCTTTTTGTCCATTTCAATGAAGAAAATTTAACACTTATAACTCTTAACATTTCATGATCTGAGTTTCAGACCTCTCATGGTGTCTTTCAGTATTTAAGTCTTGAAATCTGGTGAAAAATGTTTTGCATTAACGCTCGCAGAAACAGGAGCATACGCCATGTTTATCGAATGCCCTGTTCCTGACCTTCAGATAATAAAAAGAAATGAGGACACAACAGCGAGCAGCTCATCCTCCTCGTTACATAAAGACGTCCAGCCTATAAACTGCGGGTGAGCTTTGCCCCGTCTTTAACGAGCATGCACAAAGCCTTCATCACATAAAGCTGAAAACAGACGAGAATTAAGGAAGCAGGACAAACAGCTGGAGCCTATCAGGTCTGAGACACTCACACGGTGCAGTAGGTTTAATGTGGAGCGTGTTTTAGTTTCAGATTTAACGCAGAGGCCGAGCCCTTTCAGTCCATTTACTTCACCATGTTCACACTTATTAAGGCCGACCGGCTCACAGCACAATGAGACACTGTGACAGAGAAGATTTAAGATTTAACATTAAAAACAATACAGAAATATGGAAGCTTTTCCTTTCTATTGTAAAGATCCCTGGACAGATCAAAAAGTCTAATACGTCCTTTGTTCTCTCTACAGTAAAGCAAAGATTTAGAGGCTTTGGTTTGGTGCCCACTAAAGGTCTGTGAGTGCAACTGCAGCAAAGAAAACAACAGAAACTCAAATGTTGAAAAATAAAACCAAAGCTTAAGCTTTAAAGAGCTGCACTTCTTTGTGCAACTACTAGAGGCTGTCTGCAGAAACACCAGAAGTAACTGGTGCCTCCAAATTGTCCTTAAGTATGAGTGTGAGCATGAATGGCCATCCGTCTTTCTCTGTGGCCCTGCGATTGGCTGGCAACCACGATTTGTGAAGTGATAGGCAGTATAGATAATGGATGGATGGGTAAAACCACAATCATGAAACACGATTACTTGCTGAATATAAGAAAAATGCTTTTAACACATTTTATGCTTTTGGCACTATGATTTTTAACATTAAAGAATATAAACACAGAAATGTTCTTTTAAAAATGCAAATATCTCAAAATAGTATTAGTGGTAGTTTATTTTTGACCATGTAGGAAATAAATCTGACATATTGTGTGGGTTCACAGATGCTAAAATGAAGCATACAAAGAAAAGAACACTGTACCTACTGTGAAACATGGAGGCTCAGTTATGTTCTGGGGCTGCTTTGCTGCATCTGACACAGGGTGTCTTGAATCTGTGCAGGTACAATCAAATCTCAAGACTATCAAGACATTCTGGAGTGAAATGTGCTGCCCAGTGTCAGAAAGCTTGGTCTCAGTCACAGGTCATGGGTCCTCCAACAGGATAATGAGCCAATCACACAGCTAAAAACACCCAAGAATGGCTCAGAACAAAACACTGGACTATTCTGAAGTGGCTTTCTATGATCCCTGATCTAAACCCTGTTGAACATTTGTGGAAGGAGCTGAAACATGCAGTCTGGAGAAGACAGCCTTCAAACCTGAGACAGCTGGAGCTGGATTTTGATGAAATTTCCAGGAAATGTCTGGATTGGGACAAGGAACAAATGATTAGGTTTTGGGAGTGATATGGATAACCATCTGGATCCAGGAATTTTTTTAACGATTTTCTCAACATTAGGACCATTTTCAGTATTTTTGGTATATTTGTATTTTCAATGAATCTAAATATTTAGATGAAATAAAGTTAGAACTAATATTTATGATGGAAATCTCAATATGGGTGTGGACTGTGGCGCTGGTGGAGGTCTGTGCTCTTCGAGTGCTGTTCTAGTTGTCAGTAGTTAACTTTCAGTAAAATAGATAGATAGATAGATAGATAGATAGATAGATAGATAGATAGATAGATAGATAGATAGATAGATAGATAGATAGATAGATTGTTAGAGATTTATATATATAAAGATATATATATATATTTATATTTACATACAAATATAGATATAGATATATAGAGAAATGTTTATATATAAATTCATATATATACTCACACATAAATACATATACACATATAAAACAATTATATATATATATATATATATATACATATATATATATTTGTGTATATATATATATTTATATATATATATATATATATATATATATATATAGATATATACACATACTAACATACATAAATAATCATATACATTTTATATATTAAATACATTCAATTATTTTAAACATATGTAATTTATATCCACAATCAGCTGCTTCAGCACCAGGCTTTCTGAGATAAACATGTCACATGGTACAGTAGTTGTTGTTGTTTGGTTATTTTGCTTTCATAATTGTGAAAGGCAGTCATTGTGATCTCAAATTGAAATGCTCCATTTTGGAGGGGCGAGGGTTTGAGCTTATCCCATTAGGCGGGAGAAGGGCAGACACTGGGCTGGTCACCAGTCACTGAGAAATCAATCACCAGATAGTCTTTCAAGCATCATCTTCAGTTGACATGTTAACATTCATTTCACCCTCATATTCAAAGTTAAGTCCCTGCGGAGGGTTTCAATCCTAATAAGCTCCTTCTAACTCACTTTGGGCTGAATTTGGAGGCCCAAACTGCCGACTGAGACAAAGATGAATCACGATCATCTCCTGAAAACAGCCCTGGAATAACCAGTGTGCTCATTTCCCTGTGATTTATCTCACATTTACTGAGCAGACAGTATAAACACAGTCCTCCAGAGACCATTATATCAGACTGATAGTGGAGCCAAGTGCAGCACGTCATACTCATATTTATTTAGACATATTTTTAATCCCCAGAGGACCTCAGCGTCACTTCAGATTTAATTAGGCTGAACATCAACAGGCTGCTGCGGCCCTCAGGCCACTTTGGAGAGAACCTGATTCAGTCTGATGGTGAAAATACGTGACTCAGTCTGAATAAAGAGAAGAGGACGGCTGGATGGAGACTCAAACCACTGAAGAGTCCTCGACAGGAGAATAGACCAGAGGAGTCACTTAGGAAACCACATACTGTCAGTCAGAGAGGGCCATTCATCGCCTTCAACAAGTGATTCAAGAATCAAATAAAAGAAGCTCATTTATGGTTTACTCTCTGAGTCTTTGTAACCATGTTGGAGTTTAAGTGATGAACAGCTGGATCAGACAGCATGATTTAAGACTCTTTCTCTTATTCCTCCAGTAGGTTTTTGCTTTTATTTGATTTAATATCAACACTGACGCACTGGTTTAACAAAAGAACTGGGGCCTCATGTACAAAGGGTGTGTACGCACAAAAACGTGGTGTACGCTCTTTTTCACGGCAAAGTACAGATGTATCAAGAGTGAAATGACCGTGGAAATGTGCGGTGCCTCACGCTAACTTTATGGCTGGCGTACGCATGTTTCTACTGCTGTTGCTCTTTTGGCGACACTTAGAGGTGATACCGGGAAAGTGTTAAATAGGCTAAATACACGTGAAAACAAGTAGTTCTCAGAGACACAACAACAATTAACAATTGTGAACAATTAACACACCCATGTGTCTACAGTTACATGAGTAAAAGTGGTGGAAAAAATACAGTTAGACACAACAGCTGCTAGCAGTGTGCGAAGACGCTGTAAATGTTGCAATACGAAGAGAGTGTGTGATCGGAGATTGAGAGGATTTACAGAAAAATGATGACGATCATCAGCGGGATCATCAGCCGTTTTTAGTTCCCCAGGGCAGTCCTCCTGGCATTCAACATTAAAGCATAATTTGCCGTGAGAGACAATTTCCCCCATGTGATCAGGGATGTCTACTGCACACACATTGCTATAAAAGAGCCATCACATGATGAATGTGTGTATGTCAACAGGATACATTTTATTAGATCAATGTAAAGGTCATATGTGAGGTGCAAAAGCCGTTAACCAACATTGTGGCGAGGTGGCCTGTTTTTTATTTTATTTTTTTATCAAACAAAAAAAAAAGAAAAGAAACTAAACGCTGGCACTGTGCATGATGGGGACTTCTTGGTCAGTAAATTTATTACAGTAGTTGTCTTAAAATAATCTTCATTATGCGCATTGAGAATGTGCGCTCCCAATTCCATCCCGTCTTTACAGCATCTTTACTAATCAGTGGTTGAATTTCGTGACTTCCTGTTTTTTGCTGATTAAACTACATCTTAAGATCTTTCTATTAAGCCCCTGATTGTCTCTGTGTGTTGTGTAGTCATCTTAATAACCCGTAAAAGTGCGTAAAAGTGTGAAATGATCAGCCTCGCCTTTTCCTGACGCACTTCTGCGCTGATTTGGAACAACAGTGTTTGAACCATGTTAGTCGTGTATTAAATTAAGGAACAAAAACTGTAAATCAAGTTTACTGTGATATCCTGTTTGATATGGTGGCATGTTTAAATTTAAATTCAGAAGATTTCAAACCAAATAACACCAAACAGCGTTTACGCATGAACCTCTATCCGAGGGATCGGCAAGTTTGGCCTCGGGCCATATTATTTTTTTAGAGTCACTTCATGTCGGGCCAGAACATAATCAGAGGTTAATATATGCAGATGATTACTGTTGATTAATGCATAAACAGGGGAGTGACGAGAGAAAGTGGGAGATCGCTTGGATGATCGACTGGAACCCATATTACGGACAGATTAAGAGAAAAAAAATCACACCTCTTTACGCTGTTTGTATTATAATATCTGTTGTTTTATTTATTAATAATGTACCAAAATCTTTAATGGGATTTATTTAGGCAGAAATAACAGTTTTCAGGACAGGGAATGTCAAATGTTTTTATTCAGTAATTAGGATATTCATGCTGAAAGCAAATTTTAACAACTCTTCTTAAAAACCTGACAAATAATTCACAGCCAGCGTTCATACAGACGCCTTCTTTAGCTTTTATTATTAACGGATCACTGTTGATCTGCAGCTACCATCCGTGCGCAATTCAGCACTACATAATGGGCCTCATGCAAGAACCGTTCGTACAAACATATTGTTGCATACGAAGGATTTAGGAGAATTTGTTACATTCAGCATTTTTTTCGTATTTAGAATTTTCTTTCAAGTACGAACACAAATCACGAGTGGTCCAGACTTGTCTTAAAAATCACAACAAATTAGTCTGCTCTTTTCAAATCAAGTTTCTTACATACTGATTATACATTTAACTAATTTCAAGCATTTTTAAAGGGGACATATCATGCTGATGCATGATTTAATACTTGCATATAATATAATAAATTTGAAAACAAGACCTTACACCCCCTTAATTTTCAAAAAATGAGATATTGTATTTTTTCTGATATCCTAGAACGAGATTTGATGCCTCTGAAAATAGGTCATTGCGAGATGTCCGCGAGATTTAAATCATCATGACGACACGAGGTACATTTCTTTTTATTGGAGTAATCTGATAAAACACTTCCTCCTCTGTAATGTCCGTTAGCCACAAAACCGTCACCGAGGAACACATCCACCAGCAGGGGTATATAGCTCCCTAGCTCACAGTCACTCATTACCAGCTCTGGCCTGTAGGGGGGCTCAATACGCGGTCGCTGCTTTGAGCCTGCCGGAGAATGCAGTAGAAGAAGAAGGACAGGCTGGCTTTACCCCCGATAGAACTGACCAATCAGAGCACAAACGGCTGTGACGTTGCGAGGTAACTGTAGGTCAGTCTGAGATCCTCGTGTTTCGACAAGAGCCTCATAGAGGCTTAAAATTAGGATTTTGAGAACGCTATTGTGGGGCAATGAAGGAACTAAATGACTTGAACTGAGGGCAGAAATTCTTGAACAGACTGAAATGAAATGAAAATGAACCGACTATCAAAAAAAAACTTTTCTCTTATATGCCTCAGCCTCGTCAATAACCTGCTTCCGGGTGACGTCATCACACACGCATCAACGATCCCCATTAGAGGGAAAGTCCGAGTTTAATCAAATCTATCACTGCAAAACATAAATAACTGTCAAATTCATCCTGTTGATGGTGTGGTCCTTACTCGTAAAATGTCAGTAAAGAAAACGATCAGCACTGCCTCTGTGCAGAGATAGGTGAGGATAGATGCTCACTGATATACATGATGGCACTGAAAGCCTCAAAATGGCTGCACTTTTAGAGTAAACTGGACACCACAGAAAGATTATTTACAGAATTTCACTTTTCCTTGACGAAGTCCCTGTGTTGGAACCATTTTGTGATGCAACAAACAGGTAGATTTAAAAATGTTACAAGTAAAAATGTAAAGCTTTCCTGGTAGCACTAGTCACACAAAACTGCCTTTTAAAGTCTTTTAAAATATTTTGCTCTACTAGTATTCACATACTATTGTGCCAAGAACACTTACTAGTAAAATTTACTAACATTTACTAGTATAACAAAATGTTTGTTTACTAGCAAGCTGAAAATACCTCACGAGCAGTACTAGTAGACTTTTTAGTCTTAAAATCATGTTGTTAAAAAATATTGTATATAAAAAAAGAGCAAAATTTGATTACATATTCAGTGTGATGTTATGACACAGGAAAGAAGTGATTTGATTTTGGTGTTGATTGGAATCTGAATGCAGATCCTAGAATTCGTAGAGTATTTGTTAATATTGTGAAATTCTCTCTTTTATTTTGCCATGGACTCAATAAGTAAAAAACAGATTTTACTGAAATTTCCAGTGAAAGTCGGAAAGAATCAGATACAGGTGTTGAAGATCATACTCTTGTCAAGGATTTGTTAGCAGTGCTATCAGGCAGTTTCCCACTTTTTGGCATCGTTGGAACAGCCTTGGTGGAGGTTTACGATTCTATTTTGGTTATTTTTTTGGAGGCACAATAAATGTGTCCACTTCACAGAGGAAAGCTAAGGCATTTATTCTGTTGAAGAAGAGGAGAGCAGCAAAGAAAAATGAGTGTACACCAAACTCTTGATTTAAGGGACAAGCAAAAGGAGAGCGTCGGCTACAGTTTCGGCTATAATGATCTCCAAGTTGTTTCCAAACCCTGACCAAACTTTGGTTCAATCAGAAGAAAACCCTGTGAGCCCTGTGTTAGAACGTAGAGCTAAAGCAATGTCAGAGAAGAAGTTTAAGCTTTATTGAATGTGGTGAGTTTTGGGGCATTTTCAAGACTCCAAATATGGGATTTTAAAACACAAGAGGAAGACGACAGACAAAGGGAATATTTGCTTCCATTCTTTCTTTGCTCCAGCCCTAATCAGACTTTGAATAATGACTGTAGTTTGAAGAAAACTTTCAAACACAGAACTGAGTCGAGTTTAATGAGGCCCATAGCCGAAGGGATTAGCTTTTTCTCTCGTTTTATCTTCACAACAGAGTGGGTTAAAGTCTTTGTGAGGCCGACACAGACGCAGTGTCAGCTTATTCATCTCACATATTTCTGCTTTCATTTGACTCTTTCGACAATATCCACAAAATTTCACAAATTGGTGCCTCTGGTGCGCCCGGCGAGCCAGATTCATTCAGGCTGACGGCGGAGACTAATTCAGCGAACGCTCTGGCTCGGTGTAACGCCTGGCTGAACTCTGTCGGGGAAAGTGTCGGATGATTATTCAGCGTTAATGAAGCAACAGGCTGCACCCTGGAGGTGTCTGTAAGCTTCGGGAGTCATTCAGAGAGTCATTGTGAAGCACGATCATAACATCAGCACAAAGATCAGACCCCATGGCTCCACCGAGGAGGAAGGCTCTGGGGAACGAAGCAGAGGAGTTTACATCATCTGATGTCCTCATAGGAGGTTCAGCTCAGATCCAGAGACTCATCCATGGAGCATATCTGCTGCTCTGATGCTGTTACATAAGGCATGTCCATGTGAATCAAGGAAGAAAATTTTATGGTCTATGGTCAAAACCAGTTCATGAGGGCTTACATCTGTGACGCTGACAGAGGAATAATCCGCCCTTCAGAAAATGCAGAGTGTTTTCTGAGCAGATATGTCGTCATTCTGACTCAGAAGTTTCTGGGTTGTAACAGCAAATTAACTCGAACAGAGTTTTTTTAACTATTGCATTTACTACAGTATCCAACACTGTCTTAATGTGGCAGGAAGTTTCCTCAAAGTGTCTGCAAAGCTCCACAAAAATCTCCCACAGTATTCTTTAGATATTGCAACCACAGGAACAATATGACAACAGCAATGCTTTGCCTTCACTTTAGACCACTGACCTCCAAAATGTAACCAGATAGTTTGTGTTTTTTATAGTTCATTCCCTCGAGACACCAGTGAGAATTTGCCAGTATAGAAACTTGAAAACGGTGTCACCGAATGCCTCAAAATTAATCCACCGACAGGTCAAAACTACACAAAAAATATGTAAAAGTGACCTACAGCTTTTTTAAGTAAGTTATTTACGTCTCACTTTTCCTCCACAAAGCCCCCAAGACTTTAGTACACAGCAAAAAGTCAGATCTTAGCAAGTTAGTCTAATTTCAAGTCCAAAATATACACAATTTTTTCTTAAATTTCATAATTATTCGACAAGTTCAAATAGATTTATTATTACCAGCAATGAAAAACAAATTAAAGCACGGAATAATTTTTAATATTAGAAAACAGCTGCTGATGGAACAATTAAATTTACTCCTTAGAATCATAAATCAGGGCCACTTTGCACTGCTCCCTGCTCCCACTTGTCATGGCTGGTTGGGGCCGGCCCTCACTAGCCTAGCCTCTTAATTTGCACTTCACTACTCACACATTGCACTCTTGTATATATTTGCACTCTGGGGCACACACACAACACTTAGGGCTCTTGGAGTCGGAGGTGGCAGAGGGGCAACTAGCCCTCTCTGCCTCTCTCAGTTCCAAATGTAACTGCAATACATACACCTCCTCCCACCTGCCTCACCTATCTTCTGTTTTTAATGCAACACAACATCCACTTGCCTGGGGTAGGCAGTGAGAGGGGGGGTCGGTGGACTCCCACTCGACCTGTTTTTCCTCAGTTTTAATGCACCACACTACACTTAGAGCAGCACTTAGTCACAGTGTAGGGTCAATGTATCTTTGTTTGGGAGCAAAGATACATAATAACAGGGGGGGACAGGGGCGTTTTCATGGCTTTAGGCTTGGTACGGCTGGTGGGGTCCGGACTTTTCAGACCGCGGCTCTGTGATGGGGAGCAGTCTTCATCTACTGGGGTGGTGGCGGTAGTCTCCGGTTGTGGCTGGGCCCCGGGACCCGTGGGTGAGGGCCCGGGGCGGTGCCTGGGGGGCGGGTGAGCCCTGCTGGATCATGCACTCCCCTGTGGCCTGTGGTGCTGGATCACTGGGGACCTCGGAGTGGGTGGCTGCTCTGTGCGGGTGGATCGGGGGCCTCCCTTGGCGCTTGGGCGGCGGTCTCCGGCGCTCGGCTGGGCCTCAGCTCTCCTGGGGGGCAGGGCCTTACCGCAATCTCACCACTGCACTCCCGCTTTCCGCCACACCTGGCCTTGCTGCGGCTGCTGCCTATGCCCTCCTCCTGGGGGAGCCTGGCCCCGGGGTATTGGCTCCTGGGGGGCTCGGGGCCTCTTGCCTGCCGGGGGGTGGGGGAGGGCTTGGGGGCTGGGTGTTCGGGGTGGTGGGTGGGGGTGTGTGCTGTCTGCAGGGGTTGCAGACAAACACTGGTTGCCCTGGTGTTTTCCTTGGTAGCCTTGGTGGGTCGAGTTGGTACCCCCTTGGGTTCTGGGGCTGTATCTGGATCCTGTGGCTTTGGGGGCCGTGTGGTGGGTCTCGGATGCCCTGGTGGCTCTGGGGGAGCCCTTGGCCGTGGTCTCCCTGGGTATGGGCGGCTACTTGGATATTCAGTGACCACCTGACACGCATGTGTGTATAGACACTCAAGCTCCTGTTGAGACTAACTGTAAAGAAACACATATCCCACCCCTATGGGTCCACCCCCTTTTATCAAGACCCCACATCTCTGGTGTCCCTGGTTTCTTACAGCCTTTACTTCCTGTATGGACTTAGATCAGCACAGCACTTGGACTACTATCTTAAACTAACTACAATACCTGTTTGTCCTTCTCCCAGTTGTCTTGTCTCGTCCTGTCTGTCACTGTTTCCCCTTCTTTCACACTGTGGTGTGGCACGGCCCTCCCCTTCAGCTCTCATCAGGGGTTAAATAAAGTTTGATTTCATGGAGTAGCCTACAGGGAGGGCTGGTGATGGTCACTGTAGCAGTGAATCATATTCACATATCTCTCACTGCTAGAAAAAAAATGCATTGGTCTTTCCAACGCTGCCACCGGACACAGTGTTCAGCTGTAAAGATAATGCAGACAAGGAAAAAAAAGGAAAAAAAAAAAGAATCATAAATCAGATATAGAAACTACTTTTAATTGTAATATAATTTATTTGATTAGGACAGTGCACATCAATCAACAATTTCGTAATACACGTCATTGTAAATATGCTGGAATTAGCACAATAGCTAAATTTCATCCGTTGTCCTAAGGCAGGTGATCAAACAGAAAAAAAAATTTAATAGCTACACTTTCTACAAGACAGTAAACGGAAAACACACAGTTTTAACAATCAAGATCGACACAATGTGTAAACAACAGATAACTCACAATATGACTAAATACAGGAAACATCAGCAGCAGCAGCAATGGGGGAGGAGATGAACATTATGTATGATTACATGACTGGTTTGTTTTTTAAACAATGTATAACTGTTTTTAAATGTTTAATAGCTGTCACTGTCTCTAATCTGTGCCTCTAATAGACGTCACCTTCTGGCTAAACTCTGTCCTACACTTCAGTATGTTGCAGCCTCCTCTAGTCTCTGGTATGCTCTGGTATTCATGCTGGTGTCCTTTTTCTGACTTAAGATAACACATCTGACTTTCAAGACAAGCAAAATACTGTTTGTCTTGCCACATTGGCAGATATTTTAACTTATTACAAGCAGTCCAGGGCTTCTTTTGTGTTTTTAAGTTCTAAAATAAGATGTGTAGCTGGACATGTCAGACAATTTTGGCTTGCAATAAGTCTTGTGAGATTTAAAAAAGTGAAACTGGATGATAAACTTCCTTAGATTTGAGTTTTTGCAGTGCATGTTGGGACATAGGGTTTATGTGATATAAAACATGTAACTCTGTGTTAACAGGTTTGTCTTTAAGCCACAGTTTGACCACGTTATTGATCATATGGTTTTTAATTTTAGTGAAGCTGGTGGGCTTCACAGAATTGTTTAGTCCGTCGTCTACATTGGATCGTGCCAAGTCCTGCCTCCTGGTGAGGATTTATGGTATCTGTGTCACTTCAGTCTTAGCAAATGTGTTTGTCTATTTTCAACTCAAAAATATCCAAATACACTTGCTGAATATCTTACTTTAAGGAATAAAAGAAAGAAATAAGGCATTTAATTGCTTAAAATGAAGAAAAACTATCTACTAGTGAAACGAGGAAAGTCTGACTCAGTGAGGGTCTTAAATTAAAGTTTAATTCTGTTCAATTTATAATAATAATAACTTTATTTATATAGCACCTTTAAAAACAGACATTTAGAAAGTGCTTTAACAGACAAAACAAAAGCAGAAAAGGCAAAATAAAATCAACAATCAGGTCAGACAGAGACAGAGGATCATGTTAATTAAAACAATAAAAGGAAAGAAAATGGTTAACTGGTGAGAGGAAACAGCTGATAGATACTGTATATAGTGACAAAGAGATAGTAAGACAATTGATAGATAATGGGTTGATAGATCATAGATGATAGATAGATGACGACATCACATCAGGATGATGGAAAAGGAGGGGTAAATAGAGGATGAGTAAAAGATAAATAAAAACATAAAAACAACATAGAGGAAAGATGATATTAATTAAAAAGTGAGCATATTAAAACATGAAAAAAAGTAAAAACAGGACTAAAGCAATGAGAAACCGGTGAGGAGAGTAAGAACAGAAGAGTTTAAAAATAGTTCAATAGTAAAATAATTGCCGGTATGTGGATAAAATCAATAGCTAACATGGATGATAAACAGGTAAGTGAGCAATAAAGCCTAAAAAAGTGTGTTTTAAGATGTGAAGATGACACTGATTCAGCTCGTCTTATCTCCTCAGGCAGGGCGTTGCAAAGTCAAGGAGCTCTGACAGAAAATGCTCGATCACCTTTTGTCTTCAGCTTCGACCTTTGAGCAGCCACGAGGCCCCCGCCCGAGGATCTGCGGGCTGGCCCAAAAGAGTCTAAAAGTGATCAGTATAGTCTTAAAATCAATCAGAAATGGACTGGGAGCCAATGGAGAGAAGCAAGGACAGGAGTGATGTGATGTCGTCTGTTAAAACCAGTTAAAAGCCGAGCTGCTGCGTTCTGGACCAAGAGTGATTTGAGGGAGATTCTGGGGAGGAGAGAGTTTCAATAATCTAATCTGGAGAAGATGAATACATGAATGACCTTTTCTAAATCAGCAGGGTGAAGGGTGGATTTGATTTAGGATAAAACATGACTGGACTGTTTTCTTGATGTGTTGTTGTCTTGTCTTATCAGCAGACTATTTTACTTATTACTATTATTGTCACCAGACATCACATCAGACCTTAAAGGGACTGTGAGGAGAATCTCTTTCCGGCGACATTAAGACTCTGCTACCCATGAGCACGCGCGGCGACTGTCGTAATGCTGCGTTCCAGTAACCTCGGAACTGGGAGTGACATCATCTCCGACTTATCGGCGTTCCAGTTGAAGTCTGAAAAAAACATGCTGATCTGCCAGGCTATTGTCAGCACATGAAGAATGTGATTATCACTATGGCAGCATTTTTGTAAATATAAGTCTAACAATACTATGTATACAGCTGATCTAGAGCAACACACCCCAGTCAGAAGTGCAAATAAATGGATTATTACAGGAGCTAAATAACTGTTCACACTGGGGGCATCCATCTTCCATTGTCAACTCGGGGGTGGCGAGGTTTCACCGAGTTCCCAGTAGGAAGTTCAGACTTCGGGAACGTTCCAGTTGCAGTTTCCTACTCAGAATTCGGAAATTCCTACTTCTGACTACAACTTGAACGCACCACAGGCCAAAGTGTGTGTTTGTTTAAGATGATAATGAATGCAGCTCTGACCTTCCTCAGAACTCTGCATTGCTTTACAACTTCTTTTTTCAACAACTTACAGGATGCAAAGCCACGAGGTAATGTATCTCTTTCTAGTTACGTAGCGGTAGTTTTTGATGTGACAACAAGCAATTTTTGGAAAACTTAGTATCGTAGTTTTGTAGCCGGCTATATATGGCTACTTACAGCCCGGTGCTCTAAGACGTGTCTGAATAATATGAATTTGCTCTAGTTTTAATTGTCTTGTTCCTGAAGTTGAGTATCCAGGCCAGTCCAGCCCTGTCCGACCCGACCGTGAAGCTAAGGAATAGCATTTATAGATAACCTATTTTGATGCTATAAAACTCATCTTAAAGTGTGTATTTCTATCAGGCATATATCTAAAAGTGAGACTTTTTTGTAATTACTTAGAAACTCCTCACAGTCTCTTTAAACCACGTCATTTATCCAGACTGCTGCAGGCGTTGATGATTGAAACCTGCAGCCGTTGACCTTCTCAGTTCATGTGATTAGTCGAGCAGCTTCTTCCTCGTGTCCATTGGCATTGTCAGCGTTTTGTGGAGCGGCGCGTCACTGCTTTAGCAAACTTCTCACAGTAGACTCGTCCATCAGGCCCGACTCCGGCCTCCCTCAGCAGCTCGTCCACTGAAACGAAGAAGAGAGAGAGGCAGTCAGAGCGAGCATGAAGGTTATATTCAGGGTGTGATTAGGTAAAAAAAGAGCATGAGGACATTTTTAAGTTATCTTTTTATGTTTCAAATCTCATAATTTCTGTTTTATTTGTGATCTCTCAACCCTGTCTCTGTTACTCCCCCATCTTGTGCTCTCACTCCTCATTACACAGCTTCAATTCTTATAAGTCACACGAGCACAAAAATCATCCCCGCCGCTCCTCGTGGCTGGTTTGTTCATCTCAGGCAGAACCTTTGAAAACTCCCTTCAGAGAAAAGTCATTCCTCCATCATTTTCCTTGATTTTCTTCAGTTTAGCAATCAAAAAAATGTTTCCTCCTTGAATGAAAGTCTAATCAGCCTCATACAGAATCACATCTAAAATAAAGCAGCACACGGCGTTTGCCTTGGTTTTCAGCTCTTTGACTGTCAGTATTTGTTTGCTTGTGCTCACAATCACAGATGCCAAGACCCAGAAATGATTTGAAACAAGTCGATCTCAAAAAGGCTGAAATGATTTCCACACTCTGGCTGATTTCTCTTTTTTTCTCTTTATTTTCAGGAGAAAATGACTCTGTGTTTGGCTCTGCTTGCTGAATTTCGGTCTAAAAATGTGACATTTTCTTTTTTATAATTTCCATCCAGTCTTTTTTTTTTTTCATTTATCCCTCGCAGTAAAAAATCCTGCACACTCTTTGAAGACCTCTTAATTCATGTGGGTGTGCATAAGGGGATTAAATCAGAGCATGGAGGAACGGCACAGGCTGAGAACAAATAAAAGTTTGGTTTCAGGAGAGCGAAGAGTGTGACGGATCAGAACTTTGAAAAGATAACAAAACAAAATGATCTTTCATGCCTCTATTTGTCCGGGATATTCATGTAAATATTGTAAGGATGCATCAACGGACTTCCTTCAAACTTTGCCCAGATGTCCACCCTGACTCAAGGATTAGCAAGTCTGAGATATGAAGCTAAAGGTCAACGGCCAAGGTCATTGCACCCTATGACTGACCTCGCTTTAAACCATTTTGCTTTAGATCTTTCAGGAACTCTCTCTAATCTTCTCACGTCTCGAGGATGAACTGATTAGATTTTGTAAATTACTGATTGTGGTAAATGTCAGTTGGCAGCCAGCATGTTAAATTTTTTATTTTTTCTGTATTCATTGGTTCCAATGTATTTTCTCAATCTCTTTTTGAATTTGTATTTATTTTGAGGTGTGCTGTCGACCTCTTGGCCAGGTCGCCCTTGTCTCAATGAGACTTATCTGGTTAAATTAAATAAATAAATAAATACAACAGAGTGTTAGGAGATTTTCTCCATGAGGGATTAATGAAGTTCTTTCTTCTCCTTGTACTGCAGTACCCCGAGTGTCCACTTGAGGCTGGCTGCAGAAACCTTACACCTTGATGACTGAGTATCAAAAAAAAAAACACCTCCAAAATAAACATCTGTGCAGCCTGTTTAAAAAAACAGATGCAGATTAAACGCCCTGTACAGAGGGTTTATGCTGTGCTTGTTTTAATTATATTTATCATTAAGGACTCTGGTTTTGGAAATAAAGGACATGATTGACATGACTGCACATCCACATGGAGTCGTCTCGAGACGGCCTCTTCCTGTGTGAGCAGGTTGAGCTTAAGTTTGGTTGACATCACGTGTGGCAGCATTAATTACAATTAGGGCGGAAAATCTCTTTCAGATCGAAATCACGATTTCAGACAATACAGCCATGTGATCACCAAAGCTACAATTTTTGTAGCGCCCGAGACCTGCTGTATTAACTATTTCATACATGCTGTCTTACAAATTTGCAGACAATTTGCATTTGTCTGCAAATTTGTGAGATTTCAGCACTGTGAATCAGTTGTCATCGTTCATTTTAAAAGAGTCGACTCTTTCGCGAACGTCACATCTCCACCATGAAAGGTTGGAAGCAGGTCAACAACACAAAGCCTCTGCTTCGGAGTAGAAGTTGGAGTTTCACTTACATAATGAAAACAGATTATTTAACATCAACATTAGATGATGAATAACGTGTTATGTGCTTTTAATTATTGATTTCGTTACTTTTGTCTTTACTGTTAACATTGTGAACATTACGCTGAAGAAAATCATGGATTAAACTGAAATCACAATAACTGCCAGAAAAATCACAATCAGATTATTTTAGCCATAGTTGTGATGCATCAAAAACATCCAAAAGCTCCTTTGGTAATCAAGTGTTACCACAATTACCTAGAAAAGTATATGATTACTGATTAGTCCATTAAAAAAATAATGTTATTACTTGACTGATTACTTGATTGTAAAAATTACTTCAATTACAAGTTACTTTGGTAGTTTGGTGCGCGACCTCCTCTCCTCAGCTCTCTACTTCGCTCCGCCTGGTTGGACTCTCTGTCAGTTTGATTGTGCCGTGCTGCGACTTTAAGTTTGATGCAGTGTTTTTGAAGCAACACTTGTCACATACTTTGTCTCCAGCAAACGTGTACGATGAACCTCAATATTGTCATCTTCAGCTGACAGAAACCTAAATAATGACAGAATTCCAACTCTCCTTCCTCCATTGTTGTTTAAGTTCGTGTCGCTGGCTGCTTGTACCACATGTGAGTTTTCCTCCCCTGAAAACTTGACTCATTCCAAAGATGCAATAAGAAAGCAAACCTACTTTTTACTGAGGAAATGACTAGGACAATACCACCCAGTGACTTAGATATGTAACCTGATTCTGATTACTGATTTGGAACTAGCAGCTTGTTTGATAACTCGTTACTAAAGCAGGTGTTCATATTACCAATTGTTCAGTGGCGATTGCTCTAAGACTGTAAGGGCAGCTCAGCTTCCCCTAAAATGTCCCCAAAAAAAGTGTTGATACATCCTGCTGTGTGTAAATTACATTGACTATATATGTGCTAGAATACCTTCATCTTTTGTTCAGAATCAGCTACTTATCACAGGTAACTGGAGCGACTTCCTTCTCATTCATCCCCTCAGCGTCTCAGCGCTTTAACACAGCCGGACGCTGAGCGTCTTCTGACTTCGACGGGGAAGCGTAGAGTGGGTTGTTCCACTGTAGAAACTGGACGGTCACTGGATAAATGCTGGGCTTTGTCCCGCCCATCGGACGCTCAGCGTCTCTGGGGGTCAATGAGGCAGTGGGCTTGCCTGGACGCTCGGCTTCTGCATGATGATTGGATGATCTGTCTGAGGCCGAATCCCTTTTTGATTGACAGTGAAATGAGCCGATCAGTGATCTTGAAGTATAACCCTCCACCGGAGCATCTTCTAAGTTTTACATTCAGTTGTTCTGGACTGATCCGGAGGCTTTATCGATCATCAGCGACTTTATCTTTCATAGAAACGACTAGCGTTGTGTTTGAAGATTCTCTCCTGTCACTTATTCATTTCACCAACGAGCAGCTGCAGCTGTGGAGCTTCTCCCCCTGTCACTCATACTCAGCTGTACAAATTGTTGTCATTAATAGCAACGATTGGAGCTACATCTGCAGGTGTAGAGAGGAGCTTCTCCTGTTTAAAGCGGCTCAAGTCTTACACCCACAACACAATGGGCCAAGGCCATTTAAGCAGTCTAGCTCTGCTGGCCATTGAGAGAACACTGGTAAAATCCCTGGAAAAGACACCTAGTTGGTACGACAGGGTCACAGATCATTTTCATGAAAAGGAACAGAGGGTAGAATTTACATTTAAATAATAAATTTGTAATGTAGGCCGGAAAAAAGTGAGCTTCCCCTCCTTGACTGACCAGCAGCCGCCACTGCAACTGTTTGATTAACGGCGTCACCGTTAATCAAACGTCTTTGTCTGATTTGGCCTCTTCTGCTTAAACAAACTAAAACTACCGCCTGATGTTTTTATGCCTCCACAGCAGAGCAGAGCTGGACAGAAATCCCTCAAAGCATTTTTCAGATACCATGTTCATGCGCAACAGCATATCATGAGACCAGATAACCTTTGACCCTCTATAATCTCATGACCTCACTCTTGAGTCAGAGACCACATTCTGCAGTTTGGCAGAAACTCCTGCAAGGCTTCTTGATGGATCCTGTTTGCCCCCCGACCACTTAAATATGATTAAATATGATTATTAATGTGTGAGTAAGATTGTAGATCTGGACAAAGTTTAGAGGAAACCCCCCAAAGCCTTTTGTAGATGTTGTGTTTGGAAGAATCTGATGGACGTGCAGAAACATGGAGCCTCCAGCCTCAACAGCCTCAGCCGAGGATGCACTAAAACACAACATTGACTTTCTCCTAATGAAAACTCTGCTGAGGCTTCAGAAAGTCTTTTAGCCTGAAACACACAGAAGAATGTCTGTGTCTGTACTGATTTGATTTCTTGTCTTTGGGCATCAGACAACCTCAACGCTGATCATCCAAGCACTGTCAAGATACTCTCCAAGTTATTTTCACTGAAGAGCAGAGCATGACTTCCATCTTTGCTGGTTACTTGAACATGTAAGCATTTCTGGAAATGGGGAAAAAGGTTCTTCACGAAAACTGTGATGAAAATGATTAGTCAACATAACACTGTCTCAGACAAGCGGGAACACCATGTCCTGTTCCTCGCCTTAACTGAGGCACAAACATGTTTTGCCAAATGGAAAGATGGATGGAGTGACTGCCCAAATAACAAGCTACAAGAAATTTCACCTTTGATTGATGGTCCAAAACCAACATGGCTATAAAAAACCTCAAGGACCAAGTGGTCTTTACTCGATGGGCTGACTCACTCGTCCTTCCTGAAGGAAGAGCCTCCTCCTGAATGTGTTGGTTGTCAATGTCCTTCGAAAATAAAACTTTTAGCTTGTGCAGATCTTATCCTCCTAAGCGAGGTTTTACAGAGCAGCTGGTCTACAGGATGTCAGAGTGTTTATTCTTGATCTGGACATATCTATCGAATTTTCTTCACCATGAAGACGGCGTAAGTTACCGACATGGCATTAAGCAGCATTCACGCCAAACCTGGTGACCGGGATCACATCACCTACCCAAGTAACATCAGCTGTCCATAAATACCTCCTTTTGGTCACCATCGCTCAGTGACATCACATCTGTGCGTTTCACCACAATCATACCTGGTATAATAAAATAAAATATATCAGCTATTTCATCTGTATCCTCATCACTCACCTACCAACCACAAAAACTGCAGCTGACGGCCCTGCAGCAGCATCGTCTGTCATGTGCTTATACTTTCTTTTTTCACAGACAAGCACAGACAGATGTTAGTGTGACGTGTCCATCAGGTGACTCTTCTGACGAAGGCGGATGAGCTCCGTTAAATCATTTAAAGGTATGAACTAAAAACTTAGATTGTCTGTTGACCCTTTCATGCATGTATCATTGAATTCAAATGTATTCTTTTTAAAAATGTTTGCTTTTATTTTCAAACAAGTTAAAAATCATGGTCATTTTTTCATTGTTATATTTTGAGGGAGTCCATCTGTCCACTGCAGTGAACGCCACGCACCAATGGTGTAAATAGTAATTTAGTGGAACTTAAAAAAGATCCACAAACGTGTCTATGATAAACATTTATTACGATTCAATAACAGAAAAATCAAAATTTAAAGTATATGTATTGTTGCTGTTTAAGCAAACTATTCACTTGTTAATTATACCTAAATTAAATATAAAAAAATACAAAATTATGTAAAATCACAAAACCCAATTTGCTGTTCTTTGGCTATTTTGAATTCATGATGTACCATTTAACATGGTAAAAATGTGCAATGACAATATTTTTGTGAATCTCAAGACGAGAGTTTGGGAATTTACAACCTGGTATTTGGACATGATGCTGCAACCTAAAGGGTATAAAACATATCCCAAATATCTGTTTACTGGACCCCATGCAGGAACGGGTTAAAAAAGAAAGTTTAAGGTTATTATCTACATAGACATAATGAACATTCTTGTACTAGCGTCGTCTGTCAGTCCTCTGCTGTCGTCTAGGTGAAACTAATGTCCTCACTAGCTAATGTTTCCACATGGACATGGATTGTCACAAGGGCTGACCAATATGCTCAAAATTCCATATCTCGAAATTCATGCCAGAGTTCAAATTTTCAACTTTGCCGACCGAGCGACAAGACCTGGTTGTGTGTCCAGGTCGCCCAGAGTGCAGAGTTGGCTCCGCCCCATTGCAGCTATACAATTACTTTATATGGAAAGTGGTCTCACAGGTCGTGTTTGGTGGGAGTGCACCTTCAAACTTCTATTCATTTCTCCTTACTCCCAACTCTTCCCCCCCTGAATCATCCACCCTGAAGGAAATCTTCTCCTCACCCTGCTGGCCTCTGTTGTGACTGTAAGTTAATGATTTTAATCAGTCAAGAGAAAAGCACAAAGAAATACAATCAGATGTACAAAACCCAAAACCAGTGAAGTTGGCACGTTGTGTAAATCGTAAATAAAAGCAGAATACAATGATTTGCAAATCCCTTTCAACTTATATTTAATTGAATACACAGCAAAGACAAGATACTTAAGATTCAAACTGGTAAACTTTGTTATTTTTTGCAAATTTTAGCTCATTTGGAATTTGATGCCTGCAACATGTTTCAAAAAAGCGGCAAAAAAGACTGAGAAAGTTGAGGAATGCTCATCAAACACTTATTTGGAACATCCCACAGGTGAACAGGCTAATTGGGAACAGGTGGGTGCCATGATTGGGTATAAAAGCAGCTTCCCTGAAATGCTCAGTCATTCACAAACAAGGATGGGGCGAGGGTCACCACTTTGTGAACAAATGTGTGAGCAAATTGTCCAACAGTTTAAGAACAACATTTCTCAACCAGCTATTGCAAGGAATTAGGGATTTCATCATCTACGGTCCGTAATATCATCAAAAGGTTCAGAGAATCTGGAGAAATTACTGCACGTAAGCAGCAAGGCCAAAAACCAACATTGAATGCCCGTGACCTTCGATCCCTCAGGCGGTACTGCATCAAAAACCGGCATCACTGTGTAAAGGATATCACCACATGGGCTCAGGAACACTTCAGAAAACCACTGTCAGTAACTACAGTTCGTCTACATCTGTAAGTGCAAGTTAAAACTCTACTATGCAAAGCCAAAGCCATTTATCAACAACACCCAGAAACACCGCCGACTTCACTGGGCCCGAGCTCATCTAAGATGGACTGATGCAAAGTGGAAAAGTGTTCTGTGGTCTGACCAGTCCACATTTACAATTCGTGTCCTCCGGACCAAAGAGGAAAAGAACCATCCGGACTGTTATAGGCACAAAGTTCAAAAGCCAGCATCTGTGATGGTATGGGGGTGTATTAGTGCCCAAGGCATGGGTAACTTACACATCTGTGAAGGCACCATTAATGCTGAAAGGTACATTCAGGTTTTGGAGCAACATATGTTGCCATCCAAGCAACGCTTTTTTTCATGGACGCCCCTGCTTATTTCAGCAAGACAATGCCAAGCCACATTCTGCACGTGTTACAACAGCGTGGCTTCGTAGTAAAAGAGTGCAGGTACTAGACTGGCCTGCCTGTAGTCCAGACCTGTCCCCCATTGAAAATGTGTGGGGCATTATGAGGCGTAAAATACAACAACAGAGACCCCGGACTGTTGAACAACTTAAGCTGTACATCAAGCAAGAATGGAAAGAATTCCACCTGAAAAGCTTCAAAAATTGGTCTCCTCAGTTCCCAAACGTTTACTGAGTGTTGTTAAAAGGAAAGGCGATGTAACACAGTGGTAAAAATGACCCTGTGCCAACTTTTTTGCAATGTGTTGCTGCCATTAAATTCTAAGTTGATGATTATTTGTAAAATAAAATAAAGTTTCTCAGTTCGAATGTTAAGTATCTTGTCTTTGCTGTGTATTCAATTGAATATAAGTTGAAAAGGATTTGCAAATCATTGTATTCTGTTTTTATTTATGATTTACACAACCTGCCAACTTCACTGGTTTTGGGTTTTGTAGTTTAGTGATAGGAAGGAAACTGCAGCCAATCAAAAGCAGTCTCCGCCCCTCACCCTCTCTGTCGGTCAGCCTCTCTCCCAGCCCAGTCAGTTTGGCCCTCAGCTCGGACGCCATGATGTATCCTTTCTGCTCCTTATCGGCCATCCTCAGCGCCTCCAGGATCTCCTCCTCCGGTGCCTCCTGCTGGAGCTGCCTGTGCATGACGCTCAGAAAGGTGGAGAAGTCCAGCTCACCGCCTCTGTCTGCAGGAAAACATCAACTTTTACTGAACACACTCATTTAACCCTGCACTTCCAAACTAAGAAATACATTTACAACAAATCATCTGCTGGTAAAAACTGTGTTCCTTCTTTATTTAGCAACATTACAGGATTTATTTTTCTGATTACCCAATCGGGAAGCAGATACGCAGGTCAACCAGGTGGTTGACTTGTCAGTTAAATGTTCGCTGGGCATGAAGATTCACTTATAAAAAGGCCAATTTCATTTGGTTCCTTTTTAATGTGTTTCATGAGTAAGGACCACACCATCAATAGGATGAATCTGACAATAATTTACTGCGTATAGTGGATAATAAGCAACATAGCAGATATGTGAAGCTGATAATGGTTTGGGGAAACTTCTTGGGAAATAAAAAAAAAATCCCGGGCATGACGAACCCCCTTTATAAGGCCCTGAGGAAAGAAGGAAGGAAGAAAGTTTAAAGAAAGGGGTGGGAGGGGTGCATCGAGTGAGCGAAACAAAGGGAGGGAATGATCAGGTTAGGATTAATAGGAACACAGGAAGAGGTGTGGTTGAGGTGTGCTCCTACTCCTGAAACTCTGCTTTAAGCTCCACTTATATCCATTGTCCTCCATATTTCAAAGACCTCATGATCCCATGTAATTCTCCATACACACTTGGACATACCCATTTTTCTTTGTTCCCATATTTTGAAAAAAATGGTGAAAGATCGTTCCAAAATAAAGGTCCATCTGATTGGAATAAACTCTCTCTTTCTTTGTGCCCTACTTCTCATTGTTTCAAGATGTCACTACACTCCCATCTCAAAACAAATGCTTCTAATTTGCTTTTCTACTCCTTTGCCTTTATGTCGACATTAAATGCTTGCCCATTTTGTTTACATGAAGCGTATTCTGGTTAGGATTGTATGTGGGAGTGGGTGAGCAAGATGTCTGTATTAGTTATGTGTTATGTATGTTAAAATATTGTAATGTGTCTTATGTTCTGTGTGCATGTTGGTTTAGGGACTCCCTTTAAAGATGCTACATCTCAAGGGTCTATCCTTTAACAAACTCAAATTCATTTTTTTGTTTTTTTTCATATGCAAATATCACAGAGAGCAAAATTCAGATATTTAGAGGTTGATCCAGTTTTCTGAGGAATCATAGAAACTTTTTCTATTGTCAAATGTATTTCCTTCAACTAATTTATAGTCATCAGAAAATCTGGAAATGTATGAAAAGATTTTTTCTTCCTCCGCTGCTCTTGCTGCTAGACTTATCCAGGTGCCACATAGAAATGATTTACTTCTGCACAGTGGATACATGTTGGTGTAACAAACACTTTTCAAAAGGCGAATAAGTAAAAATGTCTCAGCCTCAGTCTCAGCTTCAGTCTGCCACACTCCAGTCTCAGCCTAATCAGCTCAACTCCTGTCACCTGCGCTCCTGCTCACACCTAAACCTCATCAGCTGCAATCACACCACCTATTTAAACCCAGCTCCACACTCTCTCAGCGTCAGACTGTCTTTGCTCTCATGCCAAGAACTCCAGACCTGCTATCCAGACTGATCACCCGTTGCCGACCTGTTCTGTTCCTGTTTCCGTCTGTATCGTCTGATCCTCGGCTAGACTACAAGGTACCGACCCGTTTCTGTCCTGCACCTACCTGCCTGCCTGATCCCAGGTCGCCGACCTTGCCTTCTGTTCCTGACACCGAGTACCTGTTCATGAATCTTGATCTGTGGTGGCCATCTGTTTCCCGGTATCTGACCCCTCTGCCTGTGTGTGACGCCAAGTACCCGCCTGTGTGCCTGAATCAGTGGTGGCAGCCTGATCTCTGGCAATCAGAACTGTTTCCTGTGTCGAAAGGCGAAGTGAGTCCAAACCTGCTTTCACTCAAAGGGTCTTGAGTTGCACTGTGTGTGTGTGGCTCCTGTGTGGCCGAGTGGACTGCCTTGTGTTCCAAGGATCGAGGTTTCAAGCCCCCGCTCTCTACTTGTCTGTTCCTGTGTCTGTTAAATTAAGCTGGTTATTGTGAACTGCAAAATCTGTCTCGCATAAGGGTCTTAACTGCCTGGGTGTCAAAAAAAAGACAAAAGTGGGCTTTCTGATTTTTAAATAGTGTTGGCAACAGTCAACCACACGGTTACAATGCCAGTCAAAGGGTTAACAGCAGGGAGAATAAGAGTAGAGATCATTCAGGAGGAAGTGGGACACTGGTGGGAGAAATCAGGAAGTGATATAAGTCTGTAAACATGAAATGAGACGTTCAAACAGGGGAGTCATTAAGCTAAAGAGCAGAGCTGACAGATAAGGCATGATACTTAAACATGTTAAATAAACCAATCGTGGAAACTGAGTGACATGATTACTGCAGAATTTCCCCAGAGGAGCTGATAGATGTGTCACACCGCCACAACTCGAGAATCAGCCATTTTTATGAGTGAGCACACTAATGTTGAACCAAAGTGACAGGATGATTCAAGAGAGATTTAATTCCCTCTTGGCGTTTTAAGACCAATATTGTTATTTGTGCCACTCCTGAAGACCGTTTTAGATGTAAATAATCCACCTCAGTGTCGGCCCCTGGTGCTTTAATAAACGCTTTAACCTCCTTCAAGTTGTAAAACATTGTGGACAGAATATTAAACAGCAGCGATAAAGGTTTATAAACAATTGGCTCTAATTTATTCAAATAAAAAAAACTCTAATTTCGCATCCTTCAGAGTTTATGCATAAACATTCACATGGTGAAAATCTTGTGAAGGAAAGTTTTTCTGTTCTGACAGATCTTGTCTTTTGCTGAGATTTGGCTTCACCCGACTGGATGCTGCTGATGAGAAAACAAGAGAAGAAGAAGTGAGCGTCAGAGAACCAGAAGTGTCAAATAATTGAGGATTTATGTGGATTTAAGGGCTTAAACCTTCTGACCTGGAGCCCTCTGCAGGCCAACAAAGACGAGTCAAACAAATTGGCTCATTCAAGGGATCCCTGTCATTTTGTTTGCAGGCAGTGATGTTTTTAGAAAGATGGAGAAGTGCTGTAAAAAGCTCCTAAGCATAAGATATACCACCATCTGGAATGAGTAAAGCAGAGTCCACACATAAAGATTATCAGGCTGTTTTTGTCCCCCTGCCTGACCAAGAACAGCAAACTCAGATTATCTTCTGTTTAAGATTATCCTATAAGATTATCCTGTGGCCTGAGGCGTGTTAAGACAGAATTTGTTCTGATAATCGACTCAGGACTCTGCAAATTATGACGTGGATGCAGCCAATCAAGAAGCGAGCTGACTGAGGAACAAGAAACTTCAACTTCAACTTTATTTTTACTGTTTTACTGAAACTGTT
This sequence comes from Scarus forsteni, assembly GCA_036419115.1. Lineage (NCBI taxonomy): Eukaryota > Metazoa > Chordata > Actinopteri > Labriformes > Labridae > Scarus > Scarus forsteni. Next base: position 13,747,372 of record JAZDUH010000536.1, read on the forward strand.
TTTCAGCAGCAGGCATCAGCACACCAGTACATGATGACGTTTAAAATATACAGACATTAAGAAAATTCAGGATAAATTCTGAAAAAGGATGGCTCTTAAACCACAAAATGCCAAAGACTAAGAATCAGGCAAAACCCATGGAGTGCATTCAGTCATCATGTGCAGGAGATAATAGTCAAGGATTACAATCTAAAAATCAATTCTATCCACAAGATGCGTAAAGCAAAAGAAAAGAAAACTGGTCATGCCAATGAATTAAGGTTGTCAATGGCAACTGGGATAAAAGAAGTTCTGGCTCACCTAGTTCTGGTTCTGTAATGCCAGCCAGAAGGGAGAAGATCAAATTCAGCAAACAGAGGCGTAAATAAGAACAAACATGGCCGATCTGAGAAATACATATGAGTGATTTTTCCCAGTCTTTTTCTTTTTTTTTCAGTTCAAAAATAGTCCCAAGACCTCCATCATTCCCTCTTCTCCTATGTCCTCTTCCATGCTGTGTTTTCAGGTTGTTGCTGTTTCTTCTTCTTCATTTTGTTGAATCAGGTTTGATCAGATTTCTGTTTTGAAGGACTAGATTGTAAATCTGTGGTGGTACGAAATGGTGATTTACGGAAAAGTATTAGGGCCATTATAGATGGAGAAAACAATTTCGAGGAAGTCGACATTGAAGTAGAAATTTCTGGATTTAAAGGGACTGTGAGGAGTTTCTAAGTAATTACAAAAAAGTCTCCCTTTTAGATATATGCCTGATGGAAATACACACTTTAAGATGAGTTTTATAGCATCAAAATAGGTTATCTATAAATGCTATTCCTTAGCTTAGCGGTCGGGTCGGACAGGGCTGGACTGGCCTGGATACTCAACTTCAGGAACAGGACAATTAAAACTAGAGCAAATTTATATTATTCAGACACGTCTTAGAGCACCGGGCTGTAAGTAGAGATATATAGCCGGCTACAAAACTATGATACTAAGTTTTCCAAAAATTGCTTGTTGTCACACATCAAAAACTACCACTACGTAACTAGAAAGAGATACATTACCTCGTGGCTTTGCATCCTGTAAGTTGTTGAAAAAAGAAGTCGTAAAGCAATTCTGAGGAAGGTCCGAGCTGCATTCATTAGCATCACAACAAACACACGCTTTGGCTTGGGTCACGTCTTTGGTGTGTTCAAGTTGTAGTCAGAAGTAGGAATTTCCGGGTTCCTAGTGGAAAACTGCAACTGGAACGTCCCCGAAGTCGGAATTTCCTACTAGGAACTCGGTGAAGCCTCACCACCCCCAAGTTGACAATGGAAGATGGATGCCCCCAGTGTGAACAGTTATTTAGCTCCTGTAATAATCAGTTTATTTGCACTTCTGACTGGGGTGTGTCGCTCTAGATCAGCTGTATACATAGTATTGTTAGACTTATATTTACAAAAATGCTGCCATAGTGATAATCACATTCTTCATGTGATATTTGTGAACAACAACACAGGGCGTGCTAACAACAGCTAACAATAGCCTGGTAGATCAGCATGTTTTTTTCCGACTTCAACTGGAACGCCGATAAGTCGGTGATGATGTCACTCCCAGTTCCGAGGTTACTGGAACGCAGCATTACGACAGTCGCCACGCGTGCTCATGGGTAGCAGAGTCTTTGGCTGCAGTCGAAAAGTCATCTTTGCTCAGGAAGGTTCCTAACGGAGTGAAATAAACTGGAAGTAGTTCGTGATTAGAGCTGTCCGAATAGTTTAAATGCATAGGAAAGTTGGCTCAGTGCTTCTCTTATTATCTCCTTTAGCATAGGACAGCATTTATAAACAGCGTGTTATCCGACTGCTTCTGAAATAACAACATAACATAACAACATAAAATCCCTCAGACCATGTGAGTTCCCACTGCTGTTTGATCCTTTCTAAAGTTTACCAAAACCTGCCTTAACTTTCCAGCAGTCTGATTCTCTGAAGAGAGCAGGATATGAGATATTTGATGTTGATTATGTTTTAAACATGGATCAATATGAATCATTTATACTCTATTAGATTGTGGTCTTAACAGTTTGTGCCTTTCTTTCATTCAGTTCATTTATTTTCATGCACTGATTGGTGTTCATGTTGATAATGAGAGGACAGATTTATTTAAACCCTCACTTCAACATCGGTTATGCAGATGTCATTTTTACCAGGTTATTATGTTCAATGTTGTCTGAAAGGAACAACATTGTCATGATGCATGATGCGTCTTTTGTAGTCCACCTTCGGAAAATTGTAGTTTCACTGCAGCAGTAACATCCGCCGTCACATGATGACGTAGCGTAGTGAAAGCGTCGTCTGATTCTCTCTGCGTGGCAGTTTTCCTTTCCTAAGTCCTTCTGAATTCTCCTTTCTCCTTTCCTTAATCCCGTGACGTTTCCATCAGGCTTAAGGAAAAGTAGATAGGAAAGGGCTTAGGAGGTGACTATTCGACCGCAGCCTCTATGTCGCCAGTAATAGATTCTCCTCATAGCACCTTTAAGTTTAAAATAGAATAAAGTTTAAATGACGATAATAAAGTTGAATAACAGTCTGGTGATAAAAGAGGATTTGACAAGAAAAATGTCAAAATTTCTACAAAAAAGTTTAAGTGTCGACAAGAAAGGTGAAATACAGTACACTGTATGTCGACTTTATTCTTGACATTTTTGACTTGTTGAAATTTCAACTTTATTTTGAAAAGTTTCAACTTTGATGTCGATTTCCCAAAAACAAATTTCCCCATCTAACATGGCCCTAATGCTCTTCCGTACTTATGTGTGTGGTGTATAAGAGCTCACATCACACAGTACGATCCAAACTGTTCAACGCCTGATATCTTTCTGCATGTGTGGACTCTCCTACAGATCAAACATCTCTTCAGATTTAAAAATCCTGATGTGTGGACCGGCTTTAGTTTGGTGTTTTTGCTCACCAACATGAACAAAAAGGAAAATGAGGTGCATGAACCTGTTACTGTGTGAATTATATTCCTTTAAATAGACCCAGTCAGAGCTGGAGAACAACACTCTGATGTAATGTGTGAAATCCAGAGGATCGTTCTGTCTCTTTTTGTCTGTGACGGTGTTACTTAAGCCTGATCCTGTGTGATCCTGAAACAATCAGAGCCATAACACACAGGGAGAACAACGGGAGAAGGCAGCAATCAGATCGGCGTGCCCTCACACGTTTTGTCCAGTGTTTGATTTGCATTAATCTGCCTTCGTGTCCTTTTGTGCAGCTCTGCAGGATTGTCGAGCAGCGGGGTGACGACACGAGCTGAAACACTGGAGTAAAGACATTTTCATGCATTTCTCTGCCCTCTCCTCTGAGGCTCCTGTGTGCATGTTCACGCTCAGAAATAATCAGAAACACGCTGACTGTGATCATCCTGTAATCGTTTATCAGTCATTGATTACACAACCAATGATGTGCCAGAATAATTATGTCAAAGACAAGAGGAAGCGTCATGTGAACATCATAAACATGGATCCATCCTGCCTTGGATCAGCGGTTCAGGCTGCTGCTGGTGGTCCCTCAGTCCCACCTGAGCATGCTTCAAACCCCACAGCCTACCTGAGGATTGCTGCTGACCATGTCCATCCCTTTATGACCACAGTGGACCATCTTCTGATGGAGACTTCAGCAGCTCCATGTCTCAGAGCTCAGATCAGCTCACACTGCTTTATTCACTCCAGAGGCTCCACAGTCACCAGATCTCAGTCCAGCAGAGCAGCTTTGGGATGTGGTGGAGCAGGAGACTCTCCTCATGGACATTCAGCATCTCATTAAGTTAAGGAGCTCTGAAGATCCAACCTGGTCATTGTAGGGTGTACCTAATAAAGTGGCCAGTGAGTTTATACTCCAGCTCTTGAGGGATGTAGCTGGTCTGTAAAAGGCAACACTCACTTGTTTTGTTCCCATCAAATAAATAAATGATCATTTGCAGAGATTATCATTAGATCATTAGGTGTAAATGTTTCCTGCATAACCAACAGAAAAGTGTTAGGGCCATGTTAGATGGAGAAAATCATTTTAGGGAACTCCACATTAAAGTAGAAATTTCAATATTAAAGTCAAAATGTTGAGAATAAAGTTGGCATGTATCTCAACTTTATTCTCAAAATGTTGTTTTTTCTCAACACTTGGACTTTTTTGTTGAAATTTTGACTTTTTTCTTGACATTTCGACTTTTATCACAAAATTTATTCCTTTCATTCAAATTAAACCCTGAAATTTCTACTTTAATGTCAACTTCCCCAAAATTATTTTCTCCATCTAACATGGCCCTGACACTCTCCCGTACCAATGCAGAAATACAAACTCTGATTAACTCTGCACAAATGCTCCTCTTCATAGATCTCAGGCTGATTTACTCTTTAGTAAATTTGCTGCTGTAATTGCCTGATTTGAACAGAAGGGGGCGCTGTGCTCTGCTGTATTAGTTTGATCCAAACCATGTTTTTAATTTTGTTTTATTACCTATTCTTATTTGGTGTTTTTAGAGTTCAATCAGTAATTTGTGGAGGTTTGTGGTGGAAGAATACTGTCATTAGAAAATGTGGAAGTTGTTTTGGTCTCTATTTTTTACATATTTAATTTATTGTTAATAAATTTCAGTCAAAGAAAACTCAGTGTCATAGCGGCAAAGCTGGTCATTTCCATCGTTCAATAATTTAATCAGCTATGTTTTATAAATACAATAAATATAAGGGTAAAATATTTTTCTTTTTCCACTCCTTTAATTTGAAATGACAGTGATAATTCTGAAGGTGTATTCTCACAAGAATCTTCTAAGAAATGAAAAATAAAGCATCCTTGAAGACAGAGTAACGCGAGTCAAACAGGACAACAACTTTTAGTTTCTTGCATTTTTCTAAAAAAATATTTTTCACTGTCAAAGGTTGGATGAGTTCACAGGGACATCCAATCACAGCTGCCTTAGCTTGGTGGTGGTGGGATAAGTTGTGGAGCGATCCAATCAGAGCTGCTCTCTTTATGAATTGATATATTCATGTAGAGCAGGTTCACTGTTTGTTGTCAGTTCTGGTATTGTAACTGAGATGCTCTGCCAGGTAGCCTAAATAAAGGTGACTGCATTTCACACAAAGGAACATTTGTTTCTGTTCATTTAGACATTCAGACTGTACTAACATTCAATAAAGGGTTAGTAGATGTTTGATTTGATCCAAGAGGGAAGCAGGACTTCAGAAATTCAAGGAAACATAAAAATGTCTTATCCTTTACACTTCAGATTTTAGTCGACTACATTTACAGCAGATTTCATCGACTATAGACTAAAATTAAAACAATGAGAATTACAATATGATGACTAAAACTGAAAGATATTTAAAGTGAAGACTAAAATCATACTAAATAAAAACTTGTTCATATGTGACAGCGTATTTTACTGGATATGATGTTTGAATAGCAGTAGTAAGGATTTATTTTCATCATAATTAAGATGATTTGTTGTAATTTCACAGTAGAGCCATTTTTTACAACATTCTTCTTTTTCTTCATCCCTTAAAACTGAAATTAAACTCCAAAGAAATGCCAAAAAGGCCTGGAAATTTGCAGGTGTGTCAGGTTTGGGGAAAACACGATATTTTATATTTTAGCTGTCTAAATTAACCGTAAACTAAAATGTTGTGAAATTTCATCAACTTAAAAAATTATTACACTTCAGATTAGACGATTTAATGAACATGATCCTGGATTAGATTCGACCAGCTTCACTCCCTGCCTTACTGTGATACCTGAGGGCTGCAGGTGAGACAGGTGCAGGTGAGACAGGTGCAGGTGAGACAGGTGTACCTATGCTGTGGCTCAGCAGGTGCCTCTGGATCTCAGACGGCGTGGGGTTTGAGCCCAGACATCTCATGACGGTGATCAGCTCCTGAGCCTCGATCTTCCCTTTACGCTGACGGTCGTACAGAGAGAAACACTCCTTAAACTCTGCAGACACAAAGCACACGAGGAGTTTAAAGACACTCGAAATACAACCTAAAATAAAGAAACATGAGTCTCTAAAGCATTTCTAAGCCTTAAGATGAGGAGTCTAGGGCCTGATTTAATGTTTTTAAGTAATAAATATGTTATAGTATAACAAAAAAATATCAATAGTTATAGTTTAGGAATGTTACATGATATATTTGTTATTTTTGGATGTATTAAGTGTGATTCATTAGCAAAACATACAATTGGAATTTTAACTAAAAATATCTGTATATTTTAAGTTTAAAGTCACCTTGTTTGATACCCCTGGTGTCAGAGTTTATTTCCATTATCTTTTTATCCTCATATACTTCGTATTATATTTTCTCTCTCATCAACACTGTTTCTGATGTTTTAAACGTAACAGTATTTAAATCTACAGTTACCTACTAAAACAAATCCATTCAATAAATTACTGGTAAAAGATTGTAAAAATATATATATATACTGATTCTGTCAAATTAACAGTTTTAATATAAGATATAAAGTTACCTACTGCAAAATGTCTATATGGTAAATAATGAAAATTCACTTTCCCAGAAAAATTACCCGTACCAGGAAAGATTTCTTTTTGTAAATAATTTACATTTTTGGGTGGAAGAATATTTGAGTATTTAGGGGTGTCCCAATACAACTTTTTCCCATTTTTTTGGAATATCTATACTGATATTACAGCTTTGAGTTTTGGTCGCTATCGATATCGATCCGACACGATATCAGCAAGAGTCAAACAGAGATTTATTCCTTATTTTATAGTATGGACTGTAAGAAAAGTCTTGATCAGGTGAGATTACTCAAACAGAGAACAGTAGTCAGCATAGTAGGGATGAGAAAAACTGACCCATTTGTTATTAAGTGATGGGTTCAATACATTTAACCTTAAACATAAGAATAAACTAAAATTAAATAAAATAAATGAAAAATAAATTAGAAGACCCTAGAATGTAACCTCAATGAATCCAATAAAAACAAAGTATACTTTTAAATTGCACAATAACCACTGCGTTTAATTTAAGCATAAGCACATCTTATAACTGAATTACATAAATTTAAAAAAGTTTGAATGGACTGCTTGTGTGGGGGGCTTATATCAGAGATTTCCGATGCAGGTCGGTATAATCCGTTATTTGCTCTTGTGCTGATATCGGACAGATACCAGTATCCCTGTCGGATCTGGACACCCCTATGAGTATTATTACAAAGTCAAATCTTGCTATTAAATGATCAGTAACATAGTTAAAGATATGGTAACAAAGTAGAAACCAGCAAGTGCATGACAAAGTTGTGTGAAATATGGCGATGATACTGTAAATGAAGAAAACAGTGAGAATGTTGTTTTTACAGTAATTATGCTGTGAACTGACAGACAGGAATGACACCCTAAATAAAAACAGTAGTTAAACTATTATAGAAAACAGAACAAATGCTTTAAACTAAAATGATGTAGTGCAGCAGTAAAGATATTTACAGTTACAGTTACTGCAAAACCTACAGCAACATTTTTACAGTGAACTGAAAGTCTGAAATCCCAAACTGGCTCCTCAGTAAACTTAATAAAAACCTGTTTTAACCTTTCACGGCAGCTTCTGGAAGATTTTTCAAACTTGTCCAAGACACAGAGAGAAGAAATAAAAGAAAGTGATCAGGCTCATAAACAGCGAACAGATTATCGAGAACCAACACACAGGTTATTTATTATTTATTAATCACTATAATTATAGTGAGTGTGAACTGAGGGGGAGCTGAGTGCTCACAGAAACAAAGAGCAGAACAAATGTCAAACTAAGAAGTGTTTCAGTGTGTGGAGTTAGTCTGTGGGATGGATCAGACAGAGAAATGAAGAATGTCAAACACACGGTAGGTTAAAAAAACTGCTCAAACTAAAGATGATTGTAAAGCACAGAACTGTGGTGAGAGCACAAAATGTGTCCCAGACTTTGGAGTTTATTATTGTTTCATATCGATCTAAAGGAATATGAGTAAATGATGAATTTGAAAAGGGAAGTGAAATAAGCTCAGGCTTCAGCCGTTTCTGTCCTGTTTTGTTATTTAGGGTTAATGTGGGAAAAGCACTTAAAGGATAACTTCGGTTCCTGCAGCTTTTACATTGTTTATAGAATGAAGAACAACAATATACTCACCCAGAAGGCTTTCCTGATGCAAACGGTGCTTCGGGAGATATTTAGATCCAAAATTGAGCAGCAGACACCGATATAATGGTAGCCTGTAGGGCATAGATCGCCGCTCCTAAAAACTGCATTAATCGTCCAAAAACTCATTTTTTTCACCAATATTCCATCATGATTCGCGCCGAATGGACTGCCATTGCAGCCTGTGTCTCTCCACACAGCGCTGTGTGGCTGAACTAACCTCTGAACTGATGAGGTGTTTACATGCTCTTCGCGCATGCGCAGTACTCTCTGGAGCGTTGCGATCGCTTCCTCATTTCTATAAGCTCCTTATCTGTATAATCTGGCTCCAAACTGTAAGGACGTCGATCATATTCAAAGTTCTCCTCCACAACATCTTCATCCCATAGACATTCGTCCATTTTGCACAAAACTGGAAGAAGAAAGTTGATTTGTAGCTGCCGATCTTCCCCTGAAACAGTGAGCACTTTCTTGCGCAAAGGGCATGTAAACAGCTCGTCAGTTCAGAGGTTAGTTCAGCCACACAGCGCTGTGTGGAGAGACACAGGCTGCAATGGCGGTCCATTCGGCGCGAATCATGATGGAATATTGGTGAAAAACAGGAGTTTTTGGACGATTAATGCAGTTTTTAGGAGCGGCGATCTATGCCCTACGGGCTACCATTATATCGGTGTCCGCTGCTCGATTTTGGATCTAAGTATCTCTTGAAGCACCGTTTGCATCAGGAAAGCCTTCTGGGTGAGTATATTGTCGTTCTTCATTCTATAAACAATGTAAAAGCTGCAGGAACCGAACTTTTCCTTTAACACGTGTTTGATTTGCAGTTTCTCATTTTAATTTTTGTGAGATTTCATGTTTAAAGAGACCAAAATAAATTAGTGCTGTCAGTAGATTAAAAAAATGAGCAATTAATTAATTATGACCTGTAATTAATTAATCAAATTTATCGTTTTTTTAAATCTCACTTTAAAAGTTGCTGAAAAAGCCTCAACTTGAGGTATTTTCCTGGAAATTCATTAGATTATTGTGGCTGATCAAAAGATTTTTCTCCACCCCCAAAAACTGAAGCAAAAGAAGCCCAATGCATAAAAACTCTGCAGCTTTAACGACCAATCAGGAGACAGAGGCGGAGCTGCAGATGTGAGGACAACAGGAAGTGACTGCATGTTTGAAAACAACAGCGGTGTGTAAAAGTGATCTCTGTGGATGAAAGAAGTTCTGCAGTTTTATCAGAAATGGACTCGATTTCTCCTTTAAAAGAGGAGCAAAGAACGTCACTACAAGCTTTCTTATGGGAAATCAAGATTTTGCTCTTCTCCTGAGAGACGCTGAAATGCTGCGCTAACAACGCCGAGCCGTAGTCATGGTAACCCTACAATATCAAATCTGCTCTCCTCAAAAGTTTACTGGGAGAACTTGGTGGATTTTGTCGTTGACGAGGTTCACGTCACATGTGGCAGATGACACATCTGTGTGGTATCATTTAATGTAAAATAAGACGATAGTCTAAGGACTGACGTACTCGTAGTTTAAGCTAACAGCTAACAACAGGGTTGAGCTGCTACGTCACACTGTGGCCTGATGTGATTGGTCTATGAAGAGTCTGACGAGCTGACTGATCGTCCAATCACCAGCTGCTCTGGTATTTTAAGGTTTTGCCCTCTGAAAATAACAAAACAGTAAAATAAGATTAAAAATGAGATTAACGCAATTAAAAAACATAACATGCTAATTATGACTCTAATTAATTGATCTCAATTAACATGATAATTTGGCAACCCTAAAACAAAATGCTATAAACTAAACTAAAAGGCTCTGCACTTCACCACGACTCGAGGCCCCAGAAAGCTTTGCCCTTTTGCCCCTTATGGGCGGCCCTGCTGGGGGATAAATTAAACCAAAAAAAAAAGAAGTTAATTCAGAGAGGTTTATCACGCCTGATGTGCATTTAGTGCCCTAGTCTATCATCATGTTTAGACAGTTAAGTTTGAAGGAGCATGTTTTTTAATTAATCTCATTATTGACCTTGGAGCCTCTTTGTGCAGATCTCTCTCTTTTCTTCACATCTTCAATACGAGCAGGTGAACCAAAGCAGCTGCCTCAGTTCAATGAAAAACAGCTCTCAGACTGTTCAACTCCTGAATAAAACCAAAATAAAACCCACAAAACACTCTCACGCCCTCATTCTAAAACTGAAATTCCTAATTGGCCTAAAAACCAAAGAGAAAAAAGCCTTTGTGTTTAATCTCATTAGCAGGTCGAGGATTTGGGCCAACTGGGACAAGAGCAGCTTTGTGCAAAGGAAAAGGAAAAGTTCTCCTCTGGTATAAAAACCAACAGAAATAAAGCAGATATAACTCAATGTTCTGATAAACAGCTGAAAATTGATGAAGACGCTGGCACAGAGAAGTAAAAACTGAGAATATTCTCACCGTTAATCTGGTCCTGAGTCAGAAACTTGGCCTGGTGAAGAAGCAGAGAGACAGTCAGAGGAAGAGGAAGAGGACAGAGCAGGGGAATGAGCTGATAAAGTTTTATCCTCACCATGGTGTCGGCGGTCTGGTCTCTGCTCAGGAAAACGATCCCCCGGCTGTAAGATGAGGACCTGACCGAGGCAGAGGATGGAGGATGAAGAGGGCTGGACTGTGAGGGGCAGGGCGGCTGCAGGAAACTCCCCCTCCTGCTGCCAGAGCTCAGAGAGGGAGCTTTTTCACTCACGCCATCAGAGTGAGCTCTGCAGATCCTGCACATCAAAACTCTCCAGAACTTTGAGATCAGAGTGTCAGACAGTGAGTCTGCAGAGGGAGCTGTGAGGGAACGACAACGAGCTCAGCTGGAGCCACAGACTCAGAAATCCTCCATCTCTGCTCTGGTTCAGAAAGAAAAGCTGAAACTACAGCTTTAGCTCTCTGTGCTGAACTTTAGACGAGGGTTTAACAAACTGAAGGAAGTCAGGGCCCAGACTGGAGCCTGGACACGTCAGGGGCCACAAACCCCCAAAAAACAGGAAATAAGACTCAGTCTATATTTATATTGTAAATAGATTTTATATCAACAAACCAAACTGATGTTCATTTAATAAAATCTCCTCAGAAAACTAAACTTTGAGACAAAAGAAATTATTTATTAGGCTCTGATGGAACCAATAAAATACCATTATAAAGATCTGTCTATCCGTCTGTCTACACATCCATCCATCCACCTTCCCACCTACCTATCCATCCATCCATCCATCCGTCCCTCTGTCCATCCATCTATCCATCTATCTATCTGTCTGTCTGTCTACCAATCTACCTATCTGTCTATCTTTGTGGTAAATGGTAAATGGACTTGAGCCTATACAGCTCTTTTCTAGCCTTTGACTACTCAAAGCTGCTTTACACCACAGGTCAACCCTTACCCATTCACACCCATTCGCTCTCACATTCCCTCACTGATGGTTCAGAGTTTCTATGTTAGTTATCCATCAGTATCTCTAACACATTCATGCCCATTTACACGCCACTGACACAGCAGTGTGAGCAATTGGAGTTAAGTGTCTTGCCCAAGGACACAATGCCATGTGTCGCCCTGCAACCTCCCATTCACTGACCAAGCGCACTATCCAACTGTGCCACCAACGCACTGACGAGTGTATCTGTATACACTATCTATATTTTGTTCTAAATATCTATGTATTTCACATGTTTCGTATTCAATTAATGTCTTTATTTATCTCTATTGATCTATCTTTATATATCTGTAGGGATCATCTGTCTATATCATTATAACTTTATATTTTTATCTGTCTGACTATTAATAGCTAAAGTGTGAAAAAAATTCTCACAGCGTTATTTAGTTAGTAAACTGCTCCGGAGTAACATGTAGGTCCTGGACAGACAGACGTACAGACAGACGTACAGATGGACGGACAGAAAGACAGACAGACAGACAGATGTACAGACAGACCGACCGATGGACAGACAGACAGACGTACAGACAGACGTACAGACAGACGTACAGACAGACACACAGACAGACAGTCTTAAAGTTGGATCCACTGTCTGCATTGATCCCTGGAGCCTCCAGTCTCGGTCATCTGTGGAAGCAGCCATCACACATGACCAGAGAATCCATAGAGAATATTTCAGTTTGATCCAGAAGGAGATAAATGCCCAATGGAAATCCTTTAATAATATTTTGCTGACAAACAAACAGACAAACATACAGGGCCAGAAACATAACCTCTTTGGGGTTTCATTTATAAAAGTGTATGTAAATCACTGATGGAGGAGTGCACTGTATAATATCTCACCAACATCTTTAAATATCCAAACTTCATCTGTCCTTCTTTGGCAAAGTTTTCTTGACTGTTAGAAAGTCTCAAACGGAGCTGCTCTAAACCTCTGTCTTCGCCCGCGGTCTATCTGGCGAGCTGATGGTGGGTCGGTCAAGCCTCCATGTCGTCCTGCAGATGCAGAGTGTAGACGGCTCGAGGCTGGGGGACGTAGATCAGCCCCGGGTGTTTCCTCCTCAGGACACCGTCGCTCCACAGACAGAAGACCCAGACCGCCACCAGGAGCAGAGCTGCACAGAAGCTGACGAACGGAGGGCACAGAAGTGTTTTCATTTGAGTTAAAGGTGTTTTTTTTACATTATATCACTGTGGTCAAGTTTTATTCACTGAATTATGTTTATTTTATAATGATTTTTCTGACATATCGAGGGAGAAAAGCTGTTAAAAAGTGTGCAGGATCAGGTAAAGACGGAGTACATGTACCTGTAGAGCATGAAGAGGCCGTTGCTGTCAGGCACTAAGCCCCGCCTCCTCTGGTGCATCACCATGGCGGTCATGGTGAACAGAGTGAAGATGAAGAGGATGAAGGTCTGCCCCTCGGTGATCATGAACCTGTCAGCAGGGACATGAAGGTCGCTGAGCGAGCGTCATGGCTCTTGATTTCCACTCTAAGTGCTCCTCCGTCAATAAAGTAATTAGTCAGAAACACCTGAGAACCAGCTGATCAATAATTACTGACACCTGCACACCTGCAGACGGAGTATCACCCATCAGAGCGTAGTTACAGTTTCAGATCAGCTGATACCTGAGAGACAGACAGATGGACAGACATGCTGGAGATATTTGTTTATTTTTATTTAGTTGTTTATTTTAATTTGGAATTAATCAGTGATATTAGTTGTTAGATTGGTCTACATTTTCTTTCTTATAATTCATTTAAATTTTGGGGGTTGAATATATAAATATATGTTCTTTGGCCAGTCATTTGTTTAGTTTAATTAGATGTTTTATATATTAATTATTATTCATTTTGTTTGTCTGGTAATGATGAACTGTGGACACTGATGTTATTTAGGCCGGTGACAGAAGGTCAGACTGCACCTGCAGCAGGAGCCGTGATCTCCTTTGTTATTTTTCATGAAATAAACCATTGGAAACTGCAGAGCTTTTGCATGAACATTGGATTTATTTAGCCTGTGTAAATCACCTGCAGTGCATCAGTAATACTTTGATTAAGTTTAAGTTTCAGTTTGATATTTGGATTTGAGTTTTTTAAGGCAAATATTCAGGTCAAGTAATCAGCTCCATAAAAACAATTTCAAATCAACCAATCATGAGAGAGAATATTTTTTAATGTATCTTTTTTCTTCCTGTACATGAACATTCTGGTCTATTATTGAAGCTGCTGTTGTTTTTTGCCTGTTTAAAACTAACTGGTTGAACTCACTGGCCACTTTATTAGGTATAGAGAGTCCAATCTAGGACCCTCAGATTGGACCCATGACTTCAATCAATCAATCAATCTTCAAACTTAAAAACACGACCTAATTGTGAAGCTGATTAGCTGAAATATTTAGGAATCACCCCAACAAAAGATACTTAAAATGTATTAAAAGCAAAATATGACCAAGCCTTCAAGAATCAAGTCAGATATTTGAATGTGGACCCACATCCCGTACCTGAAAGCTCTTCCGAAAGATATTTAAAGTTCAATTATCCTGAACGTTGAGAGTTTTTATTTAGGTCACATCACAGTTTTAACAAGGACACCAAACTGCTGCAGACCCTGTTAGCATTCAGTGAGAAATCTGTCACTACGAAGTGACTTAAAGGAGCTATGAGGAGAATCTATTACCGGCGACATCAAGACTCTGCTACCCATGAGCACGCGCGGCGACTGTCGTAATGTTGTGTTCCAGTAACCTCAGAACTGGGAGTGACATCATCTCCGACTTATCGGCGTTCCAGTTGAAGTCAGATAAAAAACATGCCGATCTACCAGGCTATTGTTAGCTGTTGTTAGCACGCCCTGTGTTGTTGTTCACAAATATCACATGAAGAATGTGATTATCACTATGGCAGCATTTTTGTAAATATAGGTCTAACAATACTATGTATACAGCTGATCTAGAGCGACACACCCCAGTCAGAAGTGACAATAAATGGATTATTACAGGAGCTAAATAACTGTTCACACTGGGAGAATCCATCTTCCATTGTCAACTCAGGGGTGGCGAGGTTTAACCGAGTTCCCAGTAGGAAATTCAGACGTTCCAGTTGCAGTTTCCTACTCAGAACTCGGAAAGTCCTACTTCTGACTACAACTGGAACGCACCAAAAGACGTGACCCAAGCCAAAGCCTGTGTTTGTTGTGATGCTAATGAATGCAGCTCGGACCTTCCTCAGAACTCTGCATTGATTTACAACTTCTTTTTTCAACAACTTACAGGATGCAAAGCCACGAGGTAATGTATCTCTTTCTAGTTACGTAGCGGTAGTTTTTGATGTGTGACAACAAGCAGTTTTTTTTAGAATCGCAGTTTTGTAGCCGGCTATATATGGCTACTTACAGCCCGGTGCTGTAAGACGTGTCTGAATAATATAAATTTGCTCTAGTTTTAATTGTCTTGTTCCTGAAGTTGAGTATCCAGGCCAGTCCAGCCCTGTCCGACCCGACCATGAAGCTAAGGAATAGCATTTATAGATAACCTACTTTGATGCTATAAACTCATCTTAAAGTCTGTATTTCCATCAGGTATATATCTAAAAGTGAGACTTTTGTGCCATTACTTAGAAACTCCTCACAGTCCCTTTAAACCAGAGCCACGCTCATCAGAAGAATGCTCTGAATAAGAGCAAATGTTCAAATGGAGATATAAAAAAACTGCTTGAGGACACAAAGGTGAAAGTTTGATCTGTTGTGGAATAAATGGATTGTATTTGTAACTCAAAAGAACGTGGAGCACCTGCACAGGTATGACAGTCTGAAACATGAAGACTGGATTATTCTCACACTCAGAATATAATCACAATACTGTAAGCAAGACAATAATGAACTTTATCAACAAAAAATGTTTTTTATTGATCATTGACTTAAGAACCCACAAAACTGTCTGCATTTAAAAACAGTCTCTGTTCAGACTTATTTATATAAAGCACCATCCCTCTGATATGGAATTAAATATCAACACATTTTCTTACAGGCCTTTATTCAGAATTTGGCTGTTCTGTCTGATATGATTCATTATATTATTTAAATTTCATGCTCTGATGTAGCTCAATAATTATTGACTAATGGTGTTCAATAGGGCTGCTTAATTATGGCAAAAATCCTGAAACTGATTATTTCACAGATGTATAGATCAGGGTTGTTAACATCATTACTCACATCTACTCTATAGATTGTTTAAATTGCATTATTCTTATTGTTTTGATGTTACCCTGTGGCACCTTGGAACTGCCACAATGTAAAGTACAAATAAATACATACAAATAGATACAGATGAAATGTATTGATGTTTTTATTATTATAAATATATTTGTCATTATTACAATCTTTCTTGAATGTAGATATTCTATAGCACCATCACTCTGAAAATTAAACAACGGAAACAGAAGTATTTGAAAGCTGTTTGGGCATAAAACTGATATCAGTGATGTGTGGCACACGCTGAATGTGTAAACCTTTTCCCAATATTTCCCACACAAGAAAAGTTTTTATGTAACGCCCACCGAGTTAAACCTAACATATGCACAGGAACATGCAGCAAAATGCTCTGAGCACCACAGAGCTCAACAGGAGCTTCACATAACTGAGTCAATAAGATCAACGACCCATCAGCCAATCAAAAAAAGAACATACTACAAATCAGCCAATCAGTATTTGTATCCAGGTAAGATACGGCTGATCTGACCGCAGAGGATGCCTACTGGAGTGCCTTATCACCGAGTGCAGTGCAGTAAGTTATCTCATTTGATTTTGTTGTCTTTTGAATAATGAAACAACTTTTTGTACAAAAAGAAAAGCTTATTCTTATTGTTCCTCCACATCAAACATTAAACAGTAAAACAAAGACAAATCACACTGAAACTGTGGTTACCAGGCACATTAAACAAAACATCAATACTGATTTACTTAGTTGATAGTTTTTCTTAGAACAGGAAAATTTTGGCTATGATTAAAATATAAACTGTAAAGTTGAAGTTTGAAAGGGCATGGTCAAATATTGGAGGCAAACAATAATAAAGAATACATATATTTGTATTAATTATGTTGTCATTCCATGGTATACTAACATCACAAAGAAACAATAAGATCCATTAGGTAATTGTAGGGGAAAAGAAAAGGATCTGACTCCTAATTAACCCAAGTTCAATTTTAAAATAGGCTAGGTGCATAAAGATAGTTGATGACATTTGAAATGTGAATCCTTTTTAAACTACCATACCCAAAGGCCTGCACATCGCTGCCCTACACACATAAACACACCAGCATAAGGTACGTGTACGCAATTATAGACTTTATAAGTGAAGCAAGAAGTGTCACTAGTAACACTAGTTGACCTAAAAATATTCACCAGTGCAACAATTAAGCTTTATGGGCTAATTTTGTAGACCAGGCACAGTCGCAGGTGCACCTGCCCTGCGCCGGCCTTCGCCAGCGCACTTTACAAGTTTCCTGCAGTGCCAAGAGAAGTGCACTCAAGAAACATAGAGGCGCAGAGAGGCGCATACATGCCTTTGTCCCTACCCCTCAGCGTAAGTGCCAGAGATGGAGGAGATAGGCGTGAGTGGGTTTAACACAGCCGAGTGCTGTCTTCATCAATCAAATGACTGCCTCTCCTCGCCTTTAAATGTGCTGCAGCCGAGGCGCAGCGACTGATCAGTCTGAATGATCCCCGGTCAGTGGACACGGTCAGAGCCGCTGTCCCTTCAGCAACCGGGAGAATGGACCGGCCTACGGGGCCATAAAGCACGTCACTGTGTGGGCAGTTCCCGGGACAGGCTGCCCGGGACTGTTATCTGTTCCTTTGTCATTAATAGGAGTAAAAAATTAAGAGACACTTACACAGCAGCTGGCTTATCCATTCATAATGCTTGTGATCCACCTGCACTCCTGGTTTGTCATCACCAAATAGCAGAGCCTTTAGTGATATACTGTATACTCTCCTGGCATCTCCGCTTCATCCTCCTTACAATAATGTACTCCATCTTTTTAGATCACGTTAAAAATAAAGACTAAAACAGAGGAACACGGGAAATAACGGGTAAATCCTGAGTGACATACATTTATTTTCTCTCTTTTTTCTTCATCTTTTTTCTCCCTCTTTTCTTTGAATTTAATGAAATGAGAGAAGCCAGATATATACTCAGTATCAGATGTTAGGGCTGTTTATTGTTGACTTGTAAGATGTGCATCAAACTTCCAGCTGCCATCAGGTTAAGTTCCCATTATGACAAACGGCTTTAATCCGACATCAGATGTGACAGGACAGTTAATATAGATACAAATGTATATGCTGGTTCAGACGGTTACATTAAATAGTGAGTGCTGTGATTGTTTATTGCATTGAAATGTGTCTGACACTCTGGAAACCTGCCCCTGAGGCTTTGTTGACGTGTGCACACATGTGCGCCTGTCACCAAATTACAGCTGCAAAGGGTGCGCTTCGCCCTGTGCCGAGGATAGACCAGGTTGGAGCTGGCGAGCTTTCAGCGCACCTTCCACACCGTTTTTTGGCACGAAATTGTCACTGCACCAACATGAATCTGTCGACACCTCCCCCTGGTGCGCCATCCCTCCCCTTGGTGCGCTGTCACACCCATCTCTGCGCAGACGGTCTACCAAATTGTCAAATTGGCAGCACACGGTGGTGCGCCGGACGAAATGAACACTGCACGGGGTGTGCCAGGCTTGCGCCCCCTGCGCTGCGCCACAAAATTAGGGCCCTATATTTAAATGGAGGCGGGTACAAAGCTAACTCAGGCTTTCCATTGGCTTTTAACAATATTACATCCAATCAGGGTGCTGGATTTGGCTATAATCCCTCCTTCCTCATTAGTTACACTTGTACAAGTAGTTAACCATTTTGTTTATTAGACTGAAAACAGTGTACTGGTAGTACTAGTGAAACATTTGATTTTACCAGTAGTTCTAGAAACAAAAGTGTTTTTTTTTGTTGTTGTTGTTGTTTTTTTTTACTGGTGAAGGGTTTAGGCTTACTACAAGGAGACCATACTAATAAAGCAAAATCACCTTCTGGCAGACACATTTTTATTACTATTACTTCTAGTAAAAGCTTGGGTTTTGACTAGTAACATTTTTTTCAAGTCTAGTAGTACTTCAAGTTACAAAAAAAAATGTCTACTAGTAGACGATTTTGTTTCTCTAGTAGGATCTACTCAGGCAACAGTGTGCTAAAAACTTTCAAACAACTTTTCTGTTGACGAACACGACAGGTGAACGCAAAATATCTCACCAGTAGTACTAGTAGACTGTTTAGACTTTTAGTAGTACTATGAAAGCGAAAAGATTTGTTAAAAGTACTAGTAGACTTAATGTAAATTAAGTAGGAGGGATTAGAGCCAAATTCAGCACCTTGATTGGTTGTAATATTTTCAAAAGCCAATGGGAAGCCTGCATTTGCATTGCCTGCCTCCTTGTTGTCTTACTATTTATAGTAGGCTTACTATTGCTACTTGTGAACATTTTGAAGTCTGTTAGTAGTGATAGTGATACTTCTTGCTTCACTTATAAAATCTACTTGTGCACTAATTGACCAAAACAAAATAAATGAACTCTAATTTTGAGTCCTAGTAGAGATAAACTATGGTTCATATCACTGAGATCAATTTTATTCCCAAACATATTTCCTTATACATGTAACTAATAAATGGACTTGAGCTCTTATAGAACTTTTATAGATGTCCACCTGATGTAACCACACAAACACATAAAATAAAGTGAACAATAAGAATGAAAAGGTCAAAACGTTCCCTTGACCTGCTGACCTTGGTGGTCCAGTCTTCAGGACTGTGGAGACAGTCAGTCAAATAAAACTCCTCACAGTCATGATCCCAGTGTCTGACAAAATGATGAAGACCATCGATTGTGGCCCACTTCTTGCAAACAAGAGTGTACCGCCCAAGTGCCATCATTCCAAACTGAATACGGGCCAGATTAGGCGATGTGGCATGTGAATTATGGCCCTGATATGGGCCAGAAGAATTTTGCTATCTGGGGGACCAAACAGCTTGACATTTAATGATCCAAACTCCACATTAAAAGAATCAGTAACCTCAGTGATCTCCATCCTCAGAGGATCATAAAGTTTGGAGATCTTGGGCCTCAGCGGCTTCTGAACCAAGAAGGTGTCTGAAGGTCACTTTGAGCTTCTGAGGTAAGATCTCCAGAGGACGATCTGATGAACCAAATAACGGGAACGCTCTCTCAGTGAAGATGAGTGTGAAGGTGTGGATGTGAGTGTTAGTATCAGGATCAGAGAAGGACAGACGTCCTCCGTCACAGTCCAGACTCACTCTGATCTTCTCTGGACATTTCTTCACTGAGAGGAGAATGTCTGGACGTGATGGTGACAGAGCTCTGTATTTACCGTTATAGAAAACCACAGTCCATAGTCCAGACTTCATGTCCCCCTTCCTCTGGACAGACTATGGTAACAGTCCAAGTGCCCAGTGTTCACTGTCTCCAACCTGGACCTCCCAGCTGTGAGCTCCAGAGCTGAAGCCCTCAGAGCCCAGGACAGAGTAGTAACCATCAAACCTCTCTGGATTCTCAGGAAGCTGCTTCTTCTCCTCTCCTGGACCCACGGTGGTCAGATCATCAGACAGGACGAGTTTAGGATCAGCAGTGTTTGGGTCCAGGATGACCGGGCTGTAGGAGACCAGATCCTTCATCTTGGTCCAGATGTTGAAGCCCAGGTTGCCCAGATGTTTGGCCTGGTCTATCAGAGCTCCTGAGGGCAGCTGTGGATCCTCCAGCAAGAGGCGCTGCAGCACTCTCTCCACTGCAGCCTTGTAGTTCTTCAGGAGTGAGATGTCTCCAGCCTTCAGCCGCTCCTCAGTGTCTCTGAGTGTTTGTGAAAGAGCTTCTATCTCTCTGCTCAGAGCCTCCATCTGCTCCTTCATCCTCTGCCTCTTCTGCTCCTCTTCCTCCCTCAGAGCTCTCAGCCGGGCCTCCTCTTCCTCCTGCAGAAACTGGTGGAGCTTCTTGAACGTCTCCTTGATCTGAGCCTCTGTGTGTCGGGCCTGGACCTCCACGTGTCTCAGAGTTTGATCAAACTTCACTCTGACTTCTTCATGAAGCTTCATCTTCTTCTTTAAGGGCTGCAGGAGCTCCTGAAGGTTCTTCTTGAGCTGTGGAGCAGCTTCATCACTCTGCAGACTCTTGAGATCTTCTGAAGCTCTCTGCCTCAGAAATGTCTCACTCAGGTTCTTCAAAGCAAAGTTCGGTCTTAACTCCTTTGAGTGTCTCTTCTTACAGAGTGGACACTCCTTGTCCTCCTTGTCCTTCCAGATCTTCTCCACACACTCTCTACAGAAGCTGTGGCTGCAGGACAGGATCACAAGATTTCTGAAGATCTCAAAGCAGACCGGACAGCTCAGGTCCTCCTCAAACTTGGAGGCCATTTAGTCTGAGAGTGAATCAGAGTCTCAGCAGAAGAACAGGAAGCTGCTCCGTCAGTCTGTGGAGTCTGGACCTGCTGGAGGTGTTGGTGTTCCCAGGGTTCTCAGAGTTCCCAGACCTCCTCCTGGTGTGGAGCTCGTCCTGTTTTTAGTCTTTAGTCGATCGATATTGTGTGAGCGTCTCTCTTCAGTCAGCAGAAAACTCAGCCTGTTATCTGGTTTGTCAGGTGAGATAAGGTGAAGGGGCGGAGCCTCTTCAGAGCAGGATGGCAGGAGGAAGTGTCAGGTGATCTTCGTCAGAGCTCCAGGAAAACCTTTCAGTTCAGTAAACACTGTGGGACACTCCCTGGACCACAAAGCTCACTGGACTTTGTCCTCATACTTGAACTGCTGTGCAAGAACTGAAGAGAGAATCCCGACACATCTCTGCATGTAAAAGGCCAAAAATAAACATTGCATGCCTGTGACCTTTGATCCCTAAAGCTGCACTGCTTCATAAACACACACGCACATACAGACCTGATCAAAATCTTAAGACCAGTTGAAAAATTGCTATAATATGCAATTTGCACATTTGGAACTTAATGAGGTTTTAAATAGAGCTACAATATACAAAAGCAAGAAGGGGGAGTGTGACAAAAAGCTCTTTGAAAAAGTAATTTATTGAAAACAACAAGTAAACTGAAATAGGCTGTTGATCAGCTGATCAAAAGTTTAAGACCATCCCTCAAAAAATTATAAAAAATTCTCCAAACCAGAACAAAAATGTTTCTCAGTAGGACTCAGTAATGAGTAGCTCCACTGTTCTTGTTAATCACTTCAAAAATTTGTTTGGGCATGCTTGGTGAGAGTGTTTCCAGGAAGCTTTTGGGGACATTGCTCCAAGTGGTGAAGATGGCTTCATGAAGGGCATCAACTGTCTGGAACTGATGGCCATTTTTATAAAGTTCCCTTGACCTCCATCCCCAAATGTTCTCTATGGGATTTAAATCAGGGGAACATGCGGGATGGTTCAAAAGAGTGATGTTATTCTCCCTGAAGAAGTCCTTGGTCAAGCGAGCATTGTGAACTGCAGCGTTGTCCTGTTGAAAAACCCAGCTGTTACCACACAGACGAGGGCCCTCAGTCATGAGGGATGCCCGCTGCAACATCTGCACGTAAACCAGCCGCCGTTTGACGGCCCTGCACCACCTGAAGCTCCAGTGTTCACTGAATGAAAAAGCACCCAGATCATGATGGACCCCCCTCCACTGTGCCGGGTAGAAAACATCTCAGGTGGATCTCCTTGTCATGCCAGTAATGTTGAAGCCACTCGGACCATCAAGGTTACATTTTTTCTCATCAGAGAATAAAACTTTTTTCTACCTTTCAATGTCCCATGTTTGATGCTCCCTGGCAAAGTCTAAACGGGCAGTTTTGTGGCGTTAAAAGAGACGAGGTCTTTGAATTTGTTTTTTGTTTTTGAAACCCTTTTCCCACGGATGCCGTCTGATGGTTATTGCGCTGCAGTTGGCACCAGTAAGGGTCTTAATTTGGGTCAAGGACCGCCCTGTGTCTTGACCATAGACTGTATATAGTGGACAGCGTAGTTTCGCCTTCTACCATGTAACGGTTTTGAAGCCATAATATCCCCGTCAGGGCACCGCCATTGTGCAGCCAGTAGAGAATCTGGACCATATCTGGACGTAGTTGTAGTAAACAGCCGCAAATCTCTGCAGCATACGGCGTACACAATCATTGTGAAACTGCCGTAAACCGTGGTTATTTTTTAAACTCTAATAACTGATGAAAGAGAAACTTTTCAGAAAAAAGAGGACTTGGAAAAACCGCAGCCCAATAATACTTTCATATCACCACAGCATACAGATGGGAGAAATATTTCTACGAGGTGTATTAATTTTTTGAAGTTTCACTACGGCCCGTTCAGATGAATGGGGGAGACGGAGAGTTGACCTATACTGCAGCCAGTCACCAGGGGGAGCAGTTTTTGTGGCGACTTTAATTCAAGCCCAGTGACATGACGTCCATGTTTTTTACAGTCTATGGTCTTGACGGACAACCAGATCACAATCAGATCCTCCGGCTCAGCGCAGGTGTAATTTTTTTTGGGTCTACCACTTGACTTTTTTGTTCCATAATGCTCAGGATCTTTCAAAAATGTAGAATGACTGTCTTACTGCGTCCAACCTCAGCAGCAATGGCACGCTGCGAGAGGCCTTGCTTATGCAGCTCGACAATCCGACCACGTTCAAGAAGAGAAAGCTTCTTAGCTTTAGCCATCAGGAGGGCATGACCGTGTGAATGCCTGACAGAAAATGAACATTTGGAGCAGATTTTCGCTTTAATAGCCTGTGCTCTTCAACTTTTGATCAGCTGATAAACAGCCTATTTCAGTTTACTTGTTTCCAATATATTACTTTTTCAAAGTGCTTTTTGTCACACTCCCCCTTCTTGCTTTTGTATAATGTAGCTCTATTTAAAACCTCATTTAGGTCCAAAAGTGCAAAATGCATATTCTAGCTATTTTTCAACTGGTCTTAAGTTTTTGATCAGGACTATATATATATGGATGTAGGAGTTGTTAAGGTGGTCTGGTGTCAACGCTCTGATCCTGATTTATGACCGGTCACTGAGAAGTGACCGGAAGTCTGAATCCAAAGATTATTTTATTATTATGGGTCCGTCTCCTCCCCTGTCCGTCCTGCTCCTCTGACAGCAGTGGGCGTGGTTTCTTCTCCTCACGCTGCTGCTCTCACACACCTGCACATCATCACCAGTCACCCTCGATATTTACGCTGCCTGCAGTCACATCAGCTTCATCTGTGGATTTCCTCTTCTTAAGGGGTTTGTAGAAACCGTATCTTCTGATCTCTCTGTCTCTGCTCTGAGTCTACCTTCAGAGAAGAGTGTTTTGTTGGTGCTGCTCTTTTGTCTTCACCTTGTGAATCTTACTTCTGCCCTCTGCTCCCTCTCTCCACAGTGTCTCCGGAGCTCTCACCCTGCCACATTATATATACACTCGCCTCGATTACTTCAACACTTACCTGTGTAATGGATGGATTTATTGGATTTGCCTTAACCAAAACTTTTATGTTGCCTCCATCTCCAGCTTCTGGGTCTAAATATCACACTGAATAGACCAATAACTTGACAGAGAGAGAGTCTCAGCAGTTTCTTAAAGAACAGCCCGCCTGGTACAAACAACCACGTCACGTTCAGACTCTTAAGTCAGCTTCTTCTCTCTAAACCTCAGCAGGTCCTCTTGACAAAGTCTGTATGCCTAAATGCATTGAGTTGCTGCCATGTAATCAATCAGTTTTTGTTTCACCTGAAGTTTAGCAGTTGTACCTAATGTTGGAGACATTGAGTGAGTCTGGGGTCTTGTATTACATGATTTAGAGAGGTTTGATTTGAGATTAATCAGCCTGTTTTCTTCACATTAAAGGATTAAAAAACAATTTTAGTGTTTCATAATGCATTTCTGTGAATTAATGCACTTTTAACATATGTCATTTGCAGCATAATGAACCAGATTTGACTTTGTATGGCTGCCATTGTTATAAAAAAAAAGTTGACTTTTAGGAAAGTGAATGTCTGACCAGTAGTAGGCAGCACTGGGGCCCAGCAGCATCCACCCTGCTGGAGGAATCTGCTCCTCTTGTTTCCTGTGACAGAACGAGCCGCTGAAGAAGATGAAGAGGACGAGGAAGACGGGGACGAACCTGAAACATATAACAAACAAACAGAATTTAAGCAGTGAAACTGGGATTAAAAGTCACAGATGATGAATTTGATGGTTCTTCTTACCACATGAGATGGCCCAGAGTGTCGTCAAAGTAAAACAGGAGCTCAAAAGCATCAACCTGAAACATCAGGTGTTCATGAAAGAGTGATATTTGAGTCTTTTCTGTAGAAAATCCACTAAATTTACTCACAATGACCTCTACAGTGCACTTTAAATGAGGAATATTTCTGCATGTCCACCTTCAGGCCTCTAAATCCAGGAGTAACTAACTTAAAACTTCACCTGGACTCAACTTTGGGATCCTGACTGTTCAGTTAATGTTTAAACTACAAACTCAACTGTTTGGCAGAAGTCATAAATAAATTCAGGGATAATTAAAAAAACAGAATAAATCAAATCCTCTTTTGATTCCGTTAACACTTCAGGCAACAAAGGAAACCTCAAACAAACCAAAAATGAGAAACTTTTCTTGGTGTGAGATTTAAAGGTTTTAGAAGCTAAGAGTTGATTAGGTAAAGACATAAAAGTGCACAACAATTTGAGACAAAATAAACTAGAAAAAGCAGAAGTTTTTAAATAAAATAGCAAAAATAAATTCAAATAGATATTGAGTTGACAAACTCACAACAAAAGTTTTTATGAATAACTGATTATAGATAGATAGATAGATAGATAGATAGATAGATAGATAGATAGATAGATAGATAGATAGATAGATAGATAGATAGATAGATAGATAGATAGATAGATAGATTAAATATTCCTGCATTTATTGACCCCTGCCAAACAGTTGAGCTTGGAGTTAAAGGTTAAAGAACTTTAAAACTCTAACATGATGCGGATACTTTTAAATGATAATGTTCGCAGATGTTATTAAAAAAGATTCTGCTGCTGAACCCACCAGTGAGTCCGGCTCGAGGTTTTGCATCACTGGATTCTCCCGGATTGGCAGGTGCAGCTGGTAGCCAATCAGAAGGAGCCGTCCGGTGATGAAGTCTGCCACCAGGTGGAGGCTGGTTCCCATGACGATGGAGATGATGCCGAGGTGGACAGCGAGGGGGGGCAGCTTCCTTTTGCTGCGTTCAAGGATCTGCGTGCACAGATGAGTTCATTATGATCCATCAGGAAGTTTAGCTGTCTAATTTAAAGTTAAAAATATCCACAACACTAAAATTTCAAATTCATTTGATGAGTCCAGATTTATCTACAGGGTGTCCATAAAGTCTCTTTTCAATTCAAAATAATTATTACAAAGGCAGTTGATGAGATATTTTAACCAGATTTGTTTGATTTTACTCGGTGTCAATCAGTGTTTATTAAAGTTTTTTTCCTTACCTCTATATGGGTGCCATGAGCTGCACGAAGCACATCAAGACGGTACTCGATTTTTTGCCATGTTCACTGTAGGATTGTCTCATCTAAGGTGGCAAAGGCATTAAAAATCCTTTGCTTCAAGTCAGTAATGTCCCGTATCTATGTTTGATCCATGATATCTTTCACATAACCCCATTGACAGAAGTCCAAGGGAGTGCACATCCGATTTGTCTCAATAAACCAGGAGACACATTGTGCCTTCTCTTGAGGAGTAGCCATTTTATAGAGGCTAATTTAACAGCTTTTCTCCCATTAACAGAATATCTGAAATACAAAATTTTAATGTGATTAAAAACTTAAATAATCACTGATTAAAATAAAACAAATCTGGCTAAGATATCTCATCAACTGTCATGATATGTGTGCAGTGATGTGTTTGTGTTACTTTGAGCAGAGCGAGCGGGGCGCTGATGTTGTAAAGGATGTGGAGATATTCAGACACTCCGGGACGGTTTGGAGAAATCCAGTCTGCAGGGAGGACGAGCTGCAGAGACATTAACAGAAAAGACAAATGATGGATTGTTGCTCCAATAAAATCTTTGAATTCCTTCTGAACGAATGAAGTGCTTTCTGAAAATACTGCTGCCCTCTGATTTCATTTAAAGGCTCCATCCTGGTGTGTTTGACCGTTTGCATCACATTTTGTTTGTCTGATTAGCATAGATTTATAAAAGGTAATAAAAATGATCGATTCTCACAACCATACAGCCTCCACACATAGAGACACAAAGACTGTTCAAAGAGGAAGCTCTGCAGCCTGGAGCCCCTCCTCCCTCCCATTGGTCTGCCAATCAGAGCAGAGCTCATTATCATGGCCTCCCGTAGCCCCACCATCAGCACAAATCCCAGGGGGGCATGCAGGAAACGTGTCCCCCCAAAATCCTGTTCAAAAAAGATTTTTCTAGTAGTTCAGTAACATGTTTTGATGGTACGATACAAGCAACACTACTTAAAATCACATTGTCAGACCATTTTAGCTGTTAAAGATTGCATCCCCCTCCCCTCACAGGCAGGCGAACACAGCGGAGGTGATCAGAGGAAGTAAGAGTATTAAAACACAGAATGGTTGATAAGTTGTTTATCCACTTGTTCAACAAGCACAAAATGAAAAACAAAATTTCAACCCTGTGTTCAAACTCTGCTGTTTTAAATGAACACAGCACATAGGGTGTTTATTTTTTAGCCAAAACTAAATTTGCAGTAAATCTTTACATCTTAGTTTTGTAATGAATCTGTTGCCTTGCAGAGCAGACTTACCTGCCTGATTCTGAAATCATGCATCTCCATCTTGCCAGCCTCCATCATCCAACGGTTTCACTCGGCTAAATTCCCAATCAGGCAGAGAGGCGGTAGCAGCGGGAGCTGCCGGCGTGACCACAACAGGAAGTGACTTGATCGCAAGTGAAGTCACTTCCTGTTGTACAAATAATGGAGGCTAATGTTGGTTAGCCATCATGATTACTCAGTTATACTTGGGGAAATATGCTCTCCTCCTAAGTTTACGTCGTAGGGCGTATTGTCTTTGACACGGTTCATGTCACATAGAAGTGTTGAATGACACATCTGTCTGGTATAATTTAATATGAAACGATAGTGTTAAGGTAGCTAAGCTAATGGCTGTTAGCAGCTATGGCTAACAAGGGCAAACAACAGTTAATGGCTATTAGCCATAGCAGCTAACAACAGTTAGCCGCTAACAACAATTAGCCACTACAGCTAACAGCTTTTTACTGTGGATTGCCCTTGTCAGCCATTAGCCGTAGCAGCTAACCGTTAGCCTCTACATTTAGCCGCTATGTAAGCTACATCATAGCAGCGCTGCTTGATATGGATTGGTCTGTGATGAGTGTGATGAGCCAAACGATCGTCCAATCACAGGCTGCTGTTGTTTTTGAAGGCTCTGCCCCTGAAAACATTCCCACAGGGCTCCTCCCAGATGGATTAGTGAAATATTTTCAATATGGAGCTGTCCATGCAGCGTGTCAGGTAGGGATGTAACGGTTACCGGTAAAATGGTAAACCGCGATAAAATTTCCCACGATAATCGTTATCGTGTCCAATTAAAATTACCGTTATATCGTGCTTGATCACCACACTGCCTCAGTAACGCACGGTGATGCTACTCTTTGACTGGAAAAGCCGGAACTATGTATCTGCCCTCGATTAAGGAGCCTCATGTGAGGTGCACATGCGCAGTTTGCATTGTTTGGCCTCTGAGTCTGACACATTTATTGACAAAAAAGACAAAAGAACTGTTATGAATATAATAATAAAGAGGTTAAAGGATTTCAATTCTGTGTAAAAGTACTTTTAGAACATTTTTAGCACACTGCAACAATACCACGATAATAATGATAACCGTGATAATTTTGGTTACAATAACCGTGATACAAAATTTCCATATCGTTACATCCCTATTGTCAGGTTAATGAATGTGTGAATTGTCCAGAGTTTTTCTCTGCTCTCTGCCTGATGCAGCAGACTGTGACAGTCAGAGAGGACAGACAGGTGACACGCTGACATCCTCTCATATATCACACAGATATCACTGTTAGAATTCTCTTTAAACATTGATTTATTTTACTTCTATTCCAGATTGATTTATTTAAAAAGAAAGTAGTTATAACTTGGACTTAGATGTTCACCTGAACTCATTCAGTTTGTGATTAGTCCTGACTGTTAATTTCCAAAACTTATTATCCTCCAATTAAAACATTTTTCCAGTTTTTTTTAAGTCAGGTTATTTTTCACTGGATATTTTGTTTGAAATGTTTGTTAATTCAAGTTTTGTAATATATTCAGACTTTATTTGTTTTCTTTTTCACATTTTAATGAAAGTATATGATTGAAGAATAGTTTGGTTATTCATTAAAGTTTTTCTTCTAGTTTTAGAACTTTTATTGGGCTCCCAGTTCTTATAAAGCTGCTGTAGTGGTGATCAGACTAGGGTTAAAGGTGAGATAAGAAGGTCACATATTTCATAGTTCACACCTACCAACCAATAAAACTCTTGAATTTCTGGTTGAGCATAGACAAACCTGTAGACAGGAAGGATAAGGACTAACACGGAACAATGACTTATAGTTATTGTTTAATATAACTATGCAAGACATTTGAGAAAGTATCAAAACAATGCAGCAAAAATAAAGCATTTATTTTAAACAAAATGAGAAAACCTCTCACCATGGCGACCGGACGTCCCACATCCAGGATCCAGTTCTGGACGGTGAAGCAGAGCCAGAGATCGAAGTGGAACCGAGACTTGGAGGACTGAGCCGAGTCCGTCTCTGACGAGGGGACCGACCGGCTGCAGAAGGAGAGAAGGCAGATTTATGTAAAGATTATGTAATTTATATGGACCTGCAGGATCTCCAGATAAACAACGTTCAATTTAGAAAGATATAGTGACGATTAATATCATTTAAGACTAGGTAATAGGTTGTCCTACTCATGTTATCAGTCGTTTGAATTTCACTATTATGAAAATTTCTAGATTTTGTGGGAAGAGAAGCTAAGTCATGCTAATAATGCTAACGACCTCCATGTGTGTCTGCAGTCTCACTTCATTATGTATTTCCTTTTAATATTGATGCATAATCAATCACTATAGCTCTTACTCTTTGTCAAAGAAAGTAATATAATTGAATGTAATCTAATAAAAGCTTAAATTTAAACTACTAGGCCCACTGGGTTTAATGTGTTGTTATGGATGTGCAGGTTCTTAGTGAGCAATAACCAAGTCACGCACATCTATCGTTATGCTAACATGGCTAACTACTTTAAAACTACCATGGCCCGATGCCTGATGAATGTATGAATTCTCTGGATATGTCCTTAGATTGATTTGAGAACGCTGGTAGGGCTATTTATAGGCTGCTGTTGGGGATGAATTTTGGTTTCATATTCCCTCTAAAATATTTGAGAAATGTGGTGGAATTGATTTTCTGCTGAGATGTACTGGAAACTAATCTAAAGTCAAAACTTTACTCCAGACCCTGTTCTTATGTGGAAACACAGATGTATCTTAACTAACAGAAAATCTTTATTTTACATTGACTGGCTGGTCGATTCTGCCTCTAATGGACTTAAAGGGGAACTTTCTTAACTGTGATGATTCTGTTAATTAATTCAATCTGAATACTAAACAATAATAGTCAGTGTTACTCAAAGCGATTCCACAAAGCCTGACAACAATGGTAAAAAAAAAATGCTGCTTTATGATAATAGAATATCTGCGATCACTTTTTATGGATGATGTGTATTTTGAAAATAAAAGATGTACTAAGGTTATACGTGGAGCCCTCACGTCTAACATCTTCCCTTTACCATTAAAATGAAAATACTATCTTTGAGCTTTATGTGTAAATTTAATCTAATTTCTTAATGTTTTAAACTTTAAAACAACTGGTTTGAGGTCCTGCCAAAGTCTGTCCACTCTGTGGAAAGGACGGGACACGTGGGTCACTGGTTTGGTGTGATGGTTTGTAAACAGGTGTTTCCCCTTTACGCTTCAGTCAGCCTGGAGTCTTCACCCTCCTGAGGAGCATTTACTCACACAAGATCATGTCGTCTTGATTTTCAGAAGTTTTCCTCACAACTGACAAAGGATTCAAATAACTTTTATTTGTCATTCCAGTTTGTAATTACACAGGAAAAGAAAGAAACTGGTTACTGAGGTCCTGGTATCAGCCATATGGAAATATGATAATTAACAATAAATTTTGAAAAAAGCACAGTATAAAAAAGGATTAAAAAAATGAATAAATAAAAAAACACTGGGATATTTACAACAGTGGCACAATCTAAGGCTCATAAAACCTAAAAAAAATCAAAATAAACAAAAAGGATCATTCTTTAGAGAATTAACCCTTTAAATCTCAGCTCAATTGTTTGGCAGAGGTTAATAAATTCAGGAATATGTTATGTGTTTAAAAAAAAAAACTACACACCGTTGTTTGTTTCTGCCAATGCTTAAGGATACAGAAAAACTGCAAACAAACCAAAAGAACTGACATTTTCTTTGTGTGAGATTTAAAGGTTTAAAAACATAAAAGCTAATATATAATCCCTTCATTATTGTATATATATATATATGTGTGTATATATATATATATATATATATATATATATAGATATATAGATATATATATATATATATATATATATACATATATATATATATATATATATATATATATACATATATACACATACACACATACATACATGTATATATATATACATATATATACATATATATGTGTATATATATATATATATATATATATATATATATATATATATATATATATATATATATATATATATATATATATATATATATATATATATAAAATCTGTTATTTGTCAAAATAATAGTGTCAAATGCATTTTAAGTGATTTCTGATTTTTTTTTAATTTTCAAACATTTCTGTCTTTTCTAACAGATTTTCTCCAGAT
Source organism: Scarus forsteni (assembly GCA_036419115.1). Lineage (NCBI taxonomy): Eukaryota > Metazoa > Chordata > Actinopteri > Labriformes > Labridae > Scarus > Scarus forsteni. Next base: position 13,779,016 of record JAZDUH010000536.1, read on the forward strand.
ATTTGTGCATTTTTATGTCATCACGTAATCAACTGTTAGCTTTTTAAACCTTTAAATCCCACACCGGGAAAATATCTGGTTTTGGTTTGTTTCCCGTTTATTCTGTTCCCTGAAATGTTAAAGGAATCAAACTGTGATCTGATTTGTTCTGTTTTTCAAAAACTAAATATCCCTGAATTTATAGACGGCCTCTGCCAAACAGTTGAGCTGGCAGTTAAAGGGTTAACATAAAACTAAAATCACGACTCGGTGAGATTCCTTAGCTTTTTAATTTTTACATTGTTGTGACTGTAAATTAATCTCCTGGTTTAACAGACAAACGTCGACTGTTCAGGAGTGTGATGGGTAAACATGCAGTGAAGAGCTCTATGAGTCCTGTTTTCTATAAACAATCTTGTTTTCTAACCCTCATAGTGACACAAACCTTTAACTTTGTGGCTCTGGATTAAACTGGAGATGGCTGAAACATTTTTAAATCTCTGCTCTTGAATATTTTGTGGTCATTGAGAAAAAGGAGTTTTCAAAGCTAAAGCCACTCCATCAATGAAAACATCATTTAACCTCAGTGATGAAATGTGGCCGAGCTGAGAGATCAATCTGCTCTGTAAAATCTTTCTGAGCCAAACTGAGGAAGCAGCAGAGCTGATGGTTAAAGACGGCAGAGGGAGCTGATTGTGTCGAGAGAAAGTTCATTTGACAAACCTGAAAGCTGCAGCATGCAGAGCAGGGTTTGGTCTCCTGCGGCTGGGTGCCTGCATCCCCCTTCCCCAGTCTTCCTCCTCTCCTAAAATTCTGTTAATTAAAGTCAAATAGTCTCTAAAGAGCTGCTGAATCATTTATCAGTTTGCTCTCATTGAAATCGTCCTCTGTGCTGTTAGGTAGACTCTTCTGTTGCCTCGTCTGAGTGACTGAAGCAGAATAATTTCATGAAACACCAGACCCTCCGTGCAGGTTGATCCTGCTGCAGATAATCCTGTAATCTGTATAAACCTGCTCACAGATTTTTATTAGGCAGCATTAATCTGATTCAGTGTCAGACGACTCCTCTGTCACTCTGGAGATCAAATATCAGTAAAGTTTGAAGGAGAGTGAAGCAGACCTCCAAAACTCTCTAGCACCTCAGAAGAGTTGAGCCCCTTAGACCCACCAGGACAACAAAAGTGAATTTCAGATGTTATTATTGATAAAAAATTTATATAATATGAAATAGGGATGGGATGAAATATCGTTTGGCAAAATATCGCGATACAGTTCGTGACGAAACACATCGAGTTTGAAAGTTTGAAAAAAATGGATCGTGAAATAAAGACATCACATCCGGTAACAGCCCATGTGACCAGAAGTGACGACGACAAACATTAGCACCAACTACCTTGCCTCCAAAAGCCGAACGATGGAGTCAAATGAGGTTGAATTTGAGGACGCTCCACCTGGATACAAGTCATCTGTCTGGCAGTATTTTGGCTTTCTCATTAAAAAAGACGAAGATGACAACAGAGTAACTGACAAGACTAAGACTGTGTGTAAACTTTTCTATGCTGTCATTCTGTACACCGCCTCCAACAACAAACATGAACCACCACCTTCAGCATCACCAGAAAAATGTGAAGATGACCCCGGCAAAAACGAGCCTACCGCTCGTTAGCATACACTCTCTCTAACCTCTCTAGGGTTAGACAGAGTGTTACTGTTTGTGTTTGGCCTGTTAGGCCTTGTGTTTTCCTGTGTGCAATTCAAACAAAAATGAATAAGTTGTAATTACACAGTAATATTTTTTCTTTTTTACTTTTTTGATATTGTATCATGATGTATGGTATCGTGACCCGGGCATATCGAGGTGCAGCGTATTGTGAGTTTAAGTGTATCGTCCCATCCCTAATATGAACCATCCTCAGAACACGTTTCACTCTAAAGAAAGTTTATGACAAGAGTGTCACTTATTATGTTCAGATACTGTATGTTAATGAAGTCTTGACTACTCAAAGTTGAATCTAAAGATTAATGTTTTCTAAATTTTTAGCCAAAAATATTCAGCTTTTGTCCAGTTTTTCCAAAGATGAAAGGGTACCCTGTGGTGACACAGATTAAATTAAATTAAATGAGACATATAAACAGACACAAAAACAGGAGTAACGGAATAATATTGTACATATTTACACTCCAGGAGTACATGTTCAACATTTCCTTCTGCAGACATGTCCAGCATTACAGATATTAAATATATTATTTTCCTCCATCCTCCTTTTAACAAACTAGACAAGTCACTATACCTGAGAAACTGAACAACTTTTTTGTTAGATTTTACTTAAAACTTAGGATTATTTTTTTCATTTAAAGAAAACAATCCACAAAGATCAGAGTGTCAGAAGCCTTACACCCAGTCTTTCTGCTTTCATTAGCTGTAGTTTTACATTAACGAGTATCTCATCAATGATATCCATCCAGTTCATTCTGGTAGGAGGGGTTCTTTGTGCCATTTTCTTGTGATGGCCTTTTTGAAGATACCAGTAAAATCTTGATCAGGTGCCAGTCCTTGTCTTCGATGTTTTCTCGATTCACATTTCCTAAATATAAAACAGTGCATGTTTTCGGTAGCTCATAACCCAATATCTCTTTCCACACACCATCCCAGTATTTTGTTATTTCTGTACAGTGCCATAAACATGACCCACACTCTGCTCTCCACACTGTCTCCAGCAGAGTTGTTGATCAAGTGTTTTTCATTTTTGGTGTGATGAAAAATCTCACAATGTTTTCCAGCAAAACTCTTTCCACACTCCGGAGTTACTGGTTGTTTAATGTAATTTAAGCATATTTTGCCACATATCTTCAGTTATTACTGCCTTTAGCTCTTTTTCCCACTTATCTCTTATGTATAGTGTCTAAGTGTTTCTTTTTGCTACCATACCCTGGTATAAATCAGATAATACTCTTCCAAGTTTTTTCTTGTATGCATTACATAGAGTCACAATCACTTTATTTTGTTTACCTGGGAGATCCTTATCTCTTTCTTAAAGTAGTCTCTCATTTGTAAATACATGTAAAAAAATATATATATTGTTGCTCTATTTTATTCTCTCCTTAATTTAGGAAAGCTTTTCTCAATAACTCTGTCTAATGTAGTAAGGCCCTTATTTGCACATTGTTTGAATCTTTGGTCCATGATGCCTGGTTTGAAGTTAATGTCATGAGCCATCCTGCTCAAAACTTTAATCTCATTTTCCAGTCGAGAGTTCCTTACCACCTTAAACCAGATCTCCAAGGTAAACCCAGTGATTGGATCCAATTAATTTTCTTTGAACATATTCCTGTTAGCAATCATACCCTGGACATGACAGTTATCTATATTCAACTCTATCTCCTTCCATTTTGTGGCACAGTTTGTAGCACACCAGCATATCAATGGCCAGAGTTGTGCAGCATGGTAATATTCTTTAAGGTTGTCAATGCCAAGCCAGCCCCTTCTTCAGGTATATGAAGTGTTGTATATTTAATTCTTTGTTTGCATCCTCTCCAAATAAACCTCGAAGATTTTCTTGTCCCACTCTATAAATTGTGAAGGGGGGACCGGCACTGGCAAAGATTGAAATAAATACAAAAATCTTGGAAACACGTGCATCTTAATAATTTCTATTCTTGAGCGAAAAATCTAACATCAGACTTTCCCATCTTTCCATATCTTTGAAAATTTCTTGGTTTAAAGGTTTGTAATCTGTTTCATATTATTCAGATAGACTTTTTTGTGTTTTTTTGCGCGTGGGCGCGTGTGTCGGTGTGTCTGTTTGTGTCTGTGTGTGTATCCTTTTAATTTTCTATCATTTACAGTTACAATATAAAGTATTCAATAAATCAGTAATTCAGTACATAATAAATGTGAATATGTCGCCCTCTGACAAAGAGGATACTTTTAATTTGACTGAAGTTTTCGATCCCTGAACTAAAGTTAACTTTTGTTTCTTCGTTTTTACGTAAGACGAAGACGTCAGACTGGAACACTTTTAAGGTAACACAGTTCCGGTCGGACCTATTTTCCCGTAGAACTGGAACTTCCGGCAGATCAGTAGTTAGCAGAAGGTGAAAGTGCAGTTTGTTTGTTTTCAGAATTTTTGTCTGAAATTTCGAGTTTTCAGGCAGAACAACCAGCAGAGGATCTGTCTAACGTCCCAAACCGAGGGAATACGGGGGGACAGTCGGACTGTGAGCTCGGAGCGGGCTGTTTGTGGATCTGTTAGCTGGCGTTAGCACGCAGGCTAACCGGCTAGCTCCGCACCGATACTCGATTCAGGTGTTTCGGACTCTGCTGATACTCGGACCGTAGACCTGGAACAGGACTGATACTTGGACAGCAGACCCGGACCAGGGCTGATACTCGGACGATAGACCTGGACCAGGACTGATTCTTGAGCCAGGACCTGGACTACCTCTCTGTGGACCAGGACTGCCCCTCGGACCCTGAAGCTGGACTCCCTCCGGCTCGGAGCCTCTCTGTCCCGGGTCCGAAGCGTTTCCCGTGCGGTCAGAACGGAGCAGCTCCCCGTTTCATGCGTATCCTGGGGCCGCCTTGGACTTTTTAATGGGAGCGTCCTGGTCCCGGAGGAGCCAGCAGAGCAGAGCGCGGCGGTCCAGGCCGCCTGCCGGGCCCACATGGAGTCTCTGGCCGGGTACGTGTACAAGGCTGCCAGCGAGGGCCGAGTCCTGACGCTGGCCGCGCTGCTGCTGAACCACTCGGAGGCGGAGACCCGGTACCTGCTGGCCTACGTGACCCAGCTTGCGGGGCAAAGATCCACCCCGCTGATCATCGCGGCCCGGAACGGACACGACAAGGTGGTCCGGCTGCTGCTGGACCACTACCGGGTGGACACGGAGCAGACCGGCACGGTTCGGTTCGATGGGTAAGAGCTCACATACCGGGAATGCACGATATTATCGGGGAGGATATTCACTGAAACAAGTTAGTTAGTTAGTTAGTTAGAAGGCAGGACTGTGCTCGAAACATCGGTAAGGCAAAATACCTGTTGCGGTCAAGCCAGCGTCCACTCCGAAATCAAGCCACCACTCAATTTGGTGGTGCCTGTATATAGACAGTGTTATGGTAATGCAGGGTCAGACCAGATTTCAAAATAAAAGCTGTCTGTAATATCATATGTTTTCCATCGGCCTGTCTAATAATTTGTTGATGAATGACGATTCATCCGTGTGTATCATTAGTCCATCTTAAATATAAACACAGGAGCTGGAATGTCTGATGAGGAAACGCGAAATAAAAGTCCACTTTGTAGTCAAATATTTTTAATATTTCCCTCAAGTTCGGATTAACATTAAGAGGAAATTTATTTCACTTCAGGCTGACAGTGCTCAACCCCAGGGAGTCAACAGCTATTTTGATTTTCAAAATAAGAGCTTTTTGATCATCAACTGGACATTTCAGAGAGCTTGTACTTCGAAAGTCCACATCAGAAATTCCTGTAATAACATGAGTGACTCTCGGGGGTTGAGTACTGTCAGTTGAGTGGCGGCTTGATTTTGGAGTGGCGGCTGGCTTGACCGCAGTAGATCTCATGATGCACTCTTTGAGGATATGTGTATCAATGCAGATTTTTCAGAATCAGTACGGCCTCAATGCTTTGACATCAAGTTTTCGTTCATAATCTTTGGGTGATGTTAACAATGGCGCAGTTCAAAGTAGACGCCAAACAACACGATGAAGCACGTTTCAAATTTATCTAAGACCTACCACCTTTGAGGACCTGAATTCAAGTTTCTTAAGATGTAGAATCATTTAAAACTCAGACTTCTTCTTTTTCTTCTTGCAAGAAAATACCAAACTATTTGGGAATTCGGTTAAAAGCACAGCCAATGTTCACAAAGTACGTACATACATATCGTATTGTGACTTGAGCATCGGGGTACGTATTGAATCATGTGGTTGGTAGAAATACCCAGCCCTGTTAGTTAGTCAGTTGATTGTTAGTTCATTAGTTGGATTGTTCCTTAGATGTCAACAAAATGTGTGCATAAATGGTCTCTACATTTCTAATTCAACACCTCTATATTTCTCTGCCCAATACTTGAGCAATTGAAAGAAGAAAATATGGTCTGACACCACGTACAGTTGATTTCTAAGAGCCTACAGCATCAACACTTTGATTATAACAGCAGAAACAATCAGAACAAATACAGAAAAAATAAAAAGTATACATTCAAATTCACATTGACAAGCTCAAAACAAATGATCATTAACATCCCGTTTAAGTTTCAAGTGCATATTGACATTTTCTTTTCATTTGAAAATGTTTTCATAGATTAGTATTGATTAATATTTGATTGAAACATTTTAGTCACAAACTGAAACAGCAAAACTTTTTTATTTCAAAACAGGAATAATGTGTCCTGTCAGTGAACTTTCTGAATGGGCAGAAATATTGTTAATTTTTTGCTAAACTCTAAGGCCCTTTTCATAATTAAACTTCTGAAGAGCACAGATTAAATCAGTTATCACCTTGAACGCAGGAAAAATTACTCAATAGACTTCAAGATATCGGCTTGTTACCTTTTCTAAATAATTCTGCTTCATATATTATTCAGTAGTTTTTAAAGTAAAATATTCCTGTAATCAGAGCTCTGAGCAGGTAAGTTAAACACCTTTATTAGAGATTACACAACAACAGAGCTGAAATATCAAACTGAATCGTTTTATTGTTTTTGTGAGGACCTTTACCCTCTGACTCAGGGATGGGTAGTTTGGTTGCCATATTATTTATAATCATTGTTAAAAGGGCAGAAATGATGCAATTTGATGATCAGAATTTAACAGAGAGGGCGATATTAAATCTGCCTGAAGCTGAACTCATATTTAAACATTAACACTTAATCCACTGAGCTGGAGTTTCAGTTGAAGCCTGTTTCAGCTGCTGAAAGTTACAGAGTATTTACTGAGTATTTGAATGTGTTCTTAAAGACATTTTTATTACTTTACCAGAAAAGGGATTGAACAGGAACAATCAGAGCTGTATTTTCTTTCAGATATTGTTATTTAAAATGTTGTCATGGCAGGTTTTTTCAGGATTTCTTGGATTATTTTGAACATTTAAACTGACAAACTGGCCGCATTGAGGGAGCAGGAGGGCCTCAAATGTCTCGATGAATGTTTTTTAACTTCTAATCAGGCTTTTGTGTTATTTAATTGAATTCTTTTAAGGGTTTACGTGTAAATATAATTTATGGAAAACATGATGTGTTTGGTGTTCTATTTCTAAATATTGAATGATAAGGTACACAGACAACCAGTCATAAAAATACATTTGTTTTTAAATTAGAGGAGGTGTAAGTTCAGCCCTGTTGTTTTTGTGAGTGAGACATCATAGAAAAGAAGAGAACAGAAGCTAAGTCTTTATTCTATAAGTGTATAAGGACATTGGATTAGTCTCAGATGGTGCTCGAACAACAACCAAAAAAAAAAGTAAATACCTATAAAGGAACAATAAAGTATATGTTTAAATATCTTATGACACAGTGGATTATTGCACCAGTGTTCGCAGTATTCTTACCTGCTCAGGTCATTGCACGTGTGTTTGTCCAGTAGAGCTGAACGATTTCAGGATGTTTGGCTGATATTGAGATTTCAATTTGATTCACAATTTTCTTCAAATCAGCTTCAGTGCAATATCCACTGTTTACAGTAGAGACAACAGCGAGGAATCAGAGATCAAAAGCACATGACACATTATTCATCATCTAATGTTGATGATAAATAACCTGTTTTCATTATGTAAGGGACACTCCAACTTCTACTTGACGGAGGCTTTGTGTTGTTGACCAGCTCACCAACTCTACTAAAAATTCAAATTGCTGCAAATGAGTAAAATAGTTGACTCAACAGATCCTGGGTGAGTCAGGAGAGCTTTGGCAACGACATGATGTCGTCTGAAATCACGATTTCGATCTGAAAACGATAAATCTCTCCCTAATGCTCATGATGATCCCGATGCTCTGCAGCCCCTTTGTCCCTTTACACTTAAAAACATCCATGTTTGTAACTTCTGATCCAGTCAAAGTGCCAACACCTGGGAAGAAAAGGGTTAAATTCCACTTTTTAGTAAACCGTATTTCTATTGAATTTGCACAAATGAAAATTCTGCTTACATGTGAACGATAATCTGACACCTGAAAGTGAAACAGCTGCTTGTAATAAGACTTATGGCCATTTAAATTCCTTTTTTTAATGGTTTAATATACATACACTGGCCATTTTATTAAAGGAGACATATCATGCTGATGCATGATTTAATACTTACATATAATATAATAAATTTGAAAACAAGACCTTACTCCCCCTTAATTTTCAAAAAATGAGATATTGTATTTTTTCTGATATCCTAGAACGAGATTTGATACCTCTGAAAATAGGTCATTGCGAGATGTCTGCGAGATTTCAAACGTCGTGACGACACGAGGCACCTTTCTTTTTATTGGAGTAATCTGATAAAACACTTCCTCCTCTGTGATGTCCGTTTGCCACAAAACCGTCACCGAGGAACACATCCACCAGCAGGGGTATATAAATCCCTAGCTGACTTTCAGTCATTACCAGCTCTGGCCTGTAGGGGGACTCAATGCGCGGTCGCTGCTTTTAGCCTGCTGGAAAATACAGTAGAAGAAGAAGGACAGGCTGGCTCACCCCCCGATAGAACTGACCAATCAGAGCACAAAGGGCTGTGACGTTGCGAGGTAACTTTGGGGTTATCCTCAGCTCCGAGCGTTTCAACGAGACTCTGATAATGGCCTAAAATGAGGATTTTGAGAACGCTATTGTGGGGCAATGAAGGAGCTAAATGACTTGTACTGAGGGCAGAAATGCTTTACAGGCATCCTAGTCTGGCATAGTGAAAAGGAGAAACAAGCATGATATGTCTCCTTTAAGTACACCTTTGAACTCATACTGCCTCTCTATTGCAGCTACGTCATCGACGGGGCGACGGCGCTGTGGTGTGCGGCGGGGGCGGGGCACTTCGAGGTGGTGCGTCTGCTGGTGAGCCACCATGCCAACGTGAACCACACCACCATCACTAACTCCACCCCTCTGCGGGCGGCCTGCTTCGACGGGCGCCTCGACATCGTCCGCTACCTGGTGGAGAACAACGCCGACATCAGCATCACCAACAAGTACAACAACACGTGCCTCATGATCGCCGCCTACAAGGGCCACACGGACGTGGTCAAGTTCCTGCTGGAGAAGGGCGCCAACCCCAACGCCAAAGCCCACTGCGGGGCCACCGCCCTGCACTTCGCCGCTGAGGCGGGTCACCTGGAGATCGTCAAAGAGCTGGTTCGCTGTCAGGCCGCCATGGTGGTGAACGGACATGGCATGACGCCCCTGAAGGTGGCGGCGGAGAGCTGCAAAGCCGACGTGGTGGAGCTGCTGCTGACATACGCCGACATCGACGCCCACAGCCGTATCGAGGCCCTGGAGCTGCTGGGGGCCTCGTTCGCCAACGACCGAGAGAACTACGACATCCAGAAAGCTTACGAGTACATGTACATGGCCATGCTGGAGCGCCACAGCGACCCTGAGCGCGTCATCGCCAAGGAGCTGCTGCCTCCCATCGAGGCCTACGGGGGGCGCTGCGAGTGTCGGACTGTGGAAGAGCTGGAGGCCATTTGCTTGGACCGGGACGCCATGCACATGGAGGGGCTGATGATCCGGGAGCGAATCCTGGGCTCGGACAACATCGACCTGTCGCACCCCATCATCTACCGCGGCGCCGTCTACGCCGACAACATGGAATTCGAGCAGTGCATCAAGCTGTGGCTGCACGCACTGCGCCTGCGGCAGAAGGGCAACAGGAACACACACAAAGACCTGCTGCGCTTCGCCCAGGTGTTCTCGCAGATGGTGCACCTGAAGGAGCAGGTGCTGGCGGCGGCCGTGGAGCAGGTGCTGAGCTGCAGCGTGGTCGAGATCCAGCGGAGCATGTCGCGAGTCGACTCGGCGTCCGAGGCTGAGCTGCCGCAGGCCATGGACAACTACGAGTCCAACGTCTTTACCTTCCTGTACCTGGCCTGCATCTCCACCAAGACCACCTGCAGCGACGAGGAGCGCGCACGCATCAACAAGCACATCTACGACCTGATCCAGCTGGACCCGCGCTCTCGCGAGGGCTCCTCCCTGCTGCACCTCGCCATCAGCTCCAGCACGCCAGTGGACGACTTCCACACCAACGACGTGTGCAGCTTCCCCAGCGCACAGGTCACCAAGCTGCTGCTGGACTGCGGCGCGCAGGTCAACGCCGTCGACAACGAGGGCAACACCCCGCTGCACGTCATCGTCCAGTACAACCGGCCCATCAGCGACTTCCTCACGCTGCACGCCATCATCATCAACCTGGTTGAGGCCGGCGCCCACACGGACATGACCAACAAGCAGAAGAAGACGCCGCTGGACAAGAGCACGACGGGCGTGTCGGAGATCCTCCTGAAGACGCAGATGAAGATGAGTCTGAAGTGCCTGGCAGCGCGCGCCGTCCGCCAGCATCAGATTACCTACAGGAACCAGATCCCCAAGACGCTGGAGGAGTTTGTGGAGTTCCACTGAGCGACACTTTGAAGGAAACTCTTCTCATTTTCTAACCAATCAGAGCGGAGCTGAGGTCTGAGCTCTGAGACTCTGGAGCTTTTTTATCCGATGTGTTCGTCTTTTTATTTTCTATTTAAGTTTTAACGCTGAAAACCAGCAGCCGCACACGGAGGTGACGGAGTGACTTCAGCGCCGCGCTGCTTCTTGATTTGCCTTATCCTCTCCCCGAGGAGCCGCCATGTTGCTGTGATTCCACAGACTGAGTGAATGTGGAGGAGGGACGACAAAAGAGAGCTGCAGACATGAAATGAGTAAAAGACAAATCTGCTTTCACCACGTCTGAGATCAGATTATTTTAACGGACTGACGGAGTCTGACGTTGATTTACTGAAACATTAAACATGAGAAACGAAGCAGAGTTTAAACTTCTAATCAGGCTTGAGTTTATTTTACTTTAATAATTCTTTTGAGGGGTTTCTGGTGAGAATAACTTGTTAAAAACTTGATTTTCTTGGTGGTTTATCTCTGAATATTGATCGAGAAGGCCAACAGACTCCAGCCATGAAAACATGTTTTGCTTTAAAAAGAGGTTCAGACCTGAGTGCTCAAACTACATCAGCCTGTTTGTCCCTTTACACTAAAAAAACATCCATATTTGTAACTGCTTATCCAGTCAAAGTGCCATCCTCTGGGAAGAAAAAGGGTTAAATTCCTCTTTTTAGTAAAATATCTTTTTATTGAATTTACAAAAATGAGAATTCTGCTTAAATGTGAACGATTATCTGACACCTAGAAGTGAAACAGCTGTTTGTAATGTTGTCTGTAGACTTTTGGCCATGTAGAAATGGTTATATGCACTCACTGGCCACTTTATTAAGTACACTTTTTGACCTTGCCAGCAGCTTGAACAGATGTCATCTCCAAGATTTCCTCACCAACAGCTGTACCACGTCCAAAGTCACTGAAACCACCTTTCTTCTCCGTTCTCATGCTTGGATTGACCCTCAGCAGGCCGTCTTGAACATGTTAACCCGCCTGTGATCCTGGGATAAGCTTTTTGTTGAATGGGTGTACCTAATGAAGTGGCAGGCCAGTGTAACAAGGTGTTCATGTATCATCTTATTCTGCCTGTTGCAGGATTCTCAAACATGAATTTTTGTTGTTGAAGTGTCATCAGAGAACACAAGCATCAAATCTCTGAGAGCAGATATGAAATCCTCTTTTTAGTAAATCAGATTTTTTAATATATATATTTGAAGAGGAAAGACGTTAGAGTGGGATCAGGGCATTGGTGGGCGTTTTATTCCTGTCGAACATTATGGAGCATTATCTCATTCCTGTGGCCTTTATATTTGAGTTTTGGTTCTTAAATTTTTAACAATTTTGTTCTTCAGAAAGCTCTAAAATTTATCATCAGAACTTGGACTTTTTATTTCTTTCTGCAGCAAAGAAAATTCTGAGTGTAATGCAGATGTTTGTCCAATGATTTGATTAAACCTGGATTCTGACTTTGTATCCTCAGAAGTTTGTCTTCAATCTTTTTCTCTCGTCTTTCTGAGTTTTGAGCTCTTTTTAAACAGATATATACATCTTTATTTTACTCACAGTTCGGTAAAATGAAGTTCACGTGGCCTCTTGTCTTTATGGCCTCTTTTAGACCTTAGTATTGTCCCTGTGAACGTCCAGTTTTGACTTCAGGCAGCTTTATATGATGATGGTCGGGCTGCCTGAGCCCATAAAACATAAATTTAGTTTCTCTCCGGTTTATTAGCTTGACAGCAGCAGTCCCTGTTTTCATTTTGGTGAGCATGTTATCCGACCTATACCAAAAGAGTTGAACCATATTTACATTTATCCATCTGGTAGGTGAGCATTTGTCACAAAAGAGATGGAAACAGTCCGGTTGGCTGTTTTGATGAATCAGGGTTTGGTAGGTAAACATGAAACTTTTGTGCCGTGTTGACTTTATTTTCATCAACAGCCTATTCCCCCTGATGAAAACGAGACAGTAACTAATAAAAACAAGAGCACATGGACAAAACCTCAAACTAAACTAACTGACATTTTCATCAACAAATAAAAACTAGACTAAAATGTCTGACAGACTTAATCCAATCAGACCTAATATGGTCATGTAGGAAGTAGAGACAAGTGATGAATCTATCCAATCACAGCTACTTTGGTTGTGTTAAAGGTTGGATGAGTTCAGAGGGACATCCAATCACAGCTGCCTTAGCTTGGTGGTGGTGGGATAAGTTGTGGAGCGATCCAATCAGAGCTGCTCTCTTTATGAATTGATATATTCATGTAGAGCAGGTCCACTGTTTGTTGTCAGTTCTGGTATTGTAACTGAGATGCTCTGCCAGGTAGCCTAAATAAAGGTGACTGCATTTCACACAAAGGAACATTTGTTTCTGTTCATTTAGACATTCAGACTTTACTAACATTCAATAAAGGCTTAGTAGATGTTTGATTTTATCACAGAGGGAAACAGGACCAGAAATTCAAAGGAAACATAAAAATGTCTTACCCTTTACACTTCAGATTTCATCGACGAAAATTCAAACAAATTAGAGACTAAATTATGACCAAAACTAAAAGATCTTTTAGACAAAAAACTAAAGCTAAATTAACAGTGCTGTCAGATTAACACTGCTGTAAATAAACTAAAATGTAATTTCCCCATATTTATTGTTTTTCATTTATTACCTGAACTCTTGGCCAGGCCCGCCCTTGTTAATGAGATCCTGATCTCAGTGGGAATGTTCTGGTTAAAATGAATAAAAGTGTGAGGATGTTGGTTTTCAAATGTCTAAACTGATACTAATTAGGGATGCACAATATTGTCGGTTTGATATCAGTATCAGTCGATATCAGCCTAAAAGGTTAAGTATCATATCGGCCAATATTTAAATTTTTGCAGATATTTACAGATGATACATTGGCCACACATATCAGCTGGAATATCAGCAAATTATACAAATGTTCAATATTGACGCTCCTCATCACAATATTGTGCTCCTGACCTAAAGTATTGGTGTTGGCGATAGGGATGTAATGGTTACCGATGAAATGGTAAAACGCAGTAAAATTTCCCACAGTAATCATCACCGTGTCCTGTTGCAATTACCGAGTTACCGAGTCTGATCACCACACTGTGATCAAACAGCAGTTTGCTTTGTTTAGTCTCTAAAAGTCCAGCAGTTGGAGCCTCGCTCAGACCCTTAACAGGTTTTCCCACTCAAAACGTTTAAAGTCTAAAGTGTGGTCGAAGTTTGGATTTTACAAGGATGTTGAAGGGAAACTGACTGACGACAGTCACCCTGTCTAAAAGACCACGCTGTGGTGAACGACAAAAATGATCGTGATTAAAACTTCTGTAACTCCTCGAGTAAACGAGCAGAGAGAGAGAGAGAGGATTCAGAGAGCCATACCTGAGTGAATTATAGGAGGATTATCAGGATTTTCTGTGTAAAGAATGTATAAAGGTTGTAAGTAACAGCATTAGTACCATTATGGAGTGAGTTCTTGCCGTTCTTTTGCCATTTATTTGCAGTGTTTCGCCGTATTTCTTCGTAATAGATCGTCTTTTCCCGTCATAGTTTGTGTTTTATGGATTTCATCAATCGTAATTTGTAAATATTAAAGAAGGAGATGTCGAGGATCTGCCGTTGAAAGGGGAGACCAGAGGAGAGTCATGAAGGGGGCTAACTGCTTCAGGGACTATCGTTAGTAAAACAAAAATAAAATAAAATGGTCTAATATAACGAGCTGTAACATGGACACTAATGCTGCAGGAAAACTAAAATGTGAGTGTTTGTAAAATAGGTCAGATTTGTTTTTGGTCATCTAAAGACTTTGAACATGTTCATTTTAATTGTTTATGAAGAGAGTCCTGTTTTAAAGTTCAGATCTGTTTTTTTCTTTTCTTGTAATTACACAGTTAAAACATTTATAACATAATAATGACAAATACTTGTCAGATTGTTTACTTTTGTTTCACATTAAAAAAATGTAAATAAAAATAATAATAATAATAATACCTATAGGACATTTCCTGACACAGTTATTGACAAAAAAAGACAAAAGAACTGTTATAATATGAAAGGGATTAAATTATTTCAAGACTGTGTTAAAGTACTTTTTGATCATTTTGAGCACATTGCACACTGGATCCTTGACACTTTAATTTAATGAAATTTTTAGAGGGAAATTCTGATTGATTAGGAATGTGTTTTGACAACATAAAGGTAGAACATTAGATTAGATTAGATCAACTTTATTGTCCTTTGCAGGAAATTTGTCTTAGACAGCAGTACTACTGGCCGAGGACGCAGTATTATAAATAACAAAATACCAGACAACATACAACAGTAACATAAGTAAGAGGTCGGCGGCAAGCATGGCCAGAGTTATTGCACAAGCATGTTAAAGTGCAGTGCTCGTCACAATACGCAGTGAAGATAAGCAGAAACAAGTTAAAAACCGAGTTATGTCGATAAGAACAAAACATGGGGAAAAGCCGGATAATAAGAACAGATAAAGAACAAGTAGAAGCAGATGATAAGTAAAATATGTAGAAACAAGTTAAAAAATTAAATGACAAGTAGAGAAATAAAACCATGGATAAAAGTGGAATAATCATAACAGGTCAGTGACTGGTGGCAATAAATAGGCTGACAAAAACATATTCATATACAAGCATTATATATCAATTCAAGGAAAGAATGAATTAGATTGCTTGTTAAGCAGAGAGATGGATGTTGGGAGAAAAGAGAGCTTATAGCGATTCGTTTTGTGTTTGCTTGCTCTGTGTCGTCTCCCTGAAGGCAGAAGTTCATATTCCCGAGAAAGAATATGGGAAGGATCATTCAGAATTTTCTGTGCCTGGTTTAGGACGACACTATCAAAGACAGACTGGAGAGAAGGGTGGTCTTTCTGACCTATCACCTTCATAGCTGATTTTATCAGTCCACTGATTTTTGATTTACTCTGGATGGAAAATGTGCCGAACCGAGCTGCCAATCCATATCTCAGAAGACTTTTGAAGATGGCATTATAGAAAACCAACATGATTTCATGCCTGACACCGAACAGTCTTAGCCTGCGAAGGAAATGCAGTCTTTGAGATAATTTGTTGCAGAGGAAGTCAACATGATCTGTCCATTTTAAAAAATTGTCCATGACAATACCAAGATATTTGTAAGAGGCAACCTGATCAATAACACTGCTTCCAATTTCCACAGAGTCATGTTTGCATTACTCGGGTCAAAAACCATCTCTTTAGTTTTTGTTGTATTTAAGATTAGATTGTTTCTCTCACACCAGTCCTTAAAACAAGTTATCTCATTAAAATACACAGAGGGGCAGTCACGAGCGTGCAGAAGACTCAAGATGATGGTATCATCTGAAAATTTGATGATGAAGTTATTTGGTTGTCTGCTTCTGCATTCATTGGTAAACAATGTGAATAAAAAGGGGGAACTCACAGCTCCTTGTGGGACCCCTGTGCTACAATATTTCACCTCAGAAAGCGTGCCATTTACATTAACTTGTTGTGACCTGTCAGTTAAAAGAGCAAGGAACCATTTTACAATCCAGGGGTTGACCTCTAGGTTAGTTAATTTCTGAGTGAGCAAGTAAGGGCTGACTGTGTCAAAGGCAGAACTAAAATCAGCAAATAAGATGCGGGCATAAGCCTGGGGGTTTTCCAGGTGCTTGCTGACCAAGTGGGTCACACTGACAAGCGCATCATCAGTTCTGCGCCCTGCCCTATAGGCGTACTGGAGTGGATCCTGATATGGGTACAAGCCAGGCTTTATTAAATTGATAAGTTTTTCTAAACATTTCATGACACTGCACGTTATGGTAATTGGGCAGAAGTCCTTATTTTCTAGAGGACAAGAAATCTTTGGGACAGGGATAATAATGGACTTCTTCCAGAGTGCTGGAACATAGTGACAGTCCAAAGATCTCTGAAAAATGGGGAGCCAGGCAGCAGTTAATTGAGATGAACAGGACTTTAGCAGGATGCCTGGTATGCCATCAGGCCCCATAGACTTTTTAGAGCTTACTTTCCTGAAAATGGACTGGACCTCTAAGGGGTTTATTTCCACCCTGTTGAAAAAAGAGAAGTTCTCAAGGGGGTCATCCAGCCTAGGTGGGGCAGAGGACTGAGAAGCCTGTGAGTCAAATCTTAAGAAGAAATCATTTAATGAGTTTGCTTTGTCAAGATTGTTAGGAGTGACAGTTCCCTTTTTAGTTGTTGTTCTCATATTAGACAATTTCTTCATAGAGTCCCACAATTTTTTACTGTCCCCAGAATTATAACTCTGTTCTATTACTTCACGATGCCTCCTTCTGGCCTCCCTCAAGACAGCATTTATTTCTTTTGCAGCAGTGGCTACACCTGCACGATCTTTATTTTTAAAAGCTATTTTCTTTTTGTTTATACATAACTTCACCTCCTTGGTTATGTAAGGCTTATTGTTTGGAAAATGAGTGACCACTTTTTTCAGAACTATGTTATCAACACAGAAATTAATGTAGTCTGTAATGGTCTCTGTAGCCTCGTCCAGCTCCAGATCATGAAAAATGTCCCAGATTGTACACTCAAAACAACCACGAAGTGTCTCTAAGCAGTCGTCATTCCATTGTAGTATGGATTTTTGTTGAGGCTTGCTGGACTTGAGCATAGTCTTATATGTGGGGATCAGATGGACAGTGTCGTGGTCAGAGTTGGAAAGAGGTGAGAGAGACTTGGCTCTGTAAGCCCCATTTATATTCCCATAACATTTGTCAAGAGTTTTGTTATTTCGCGTGCTACACTTTACATACTGATAAAACCCAGGTAGAACAGGCTCCAGTCTACAGTGGTTAAAATCTCCAAGAAGAAATATTGGGGCCGCGGGGGTCCGCATAAGTTGATTTTGCGCACATTCCATAATCCGGTTTGCGGCTTTTGCAGCATTTCCATCTGGAGGTACATATGCTGCACAGATAATAATGTTCCCAAACTCCCTTGGCAGATAAAAAGGTCGCAAGGACACACAGAGAAGCTCCAAGTCAGGGTTGCACACAGTCTCCTTAACTGTCAGTTGTCTGCACGAAGTGTCTTTTACGTAAATGCACAATCCCCCCCCCTCAGTTTCCCAGAGGAGATGTCCCTGTCCTGGCGCACACAGGAGAAACCCTGCAAGTCAATCAGTGCGTCTGGTATGTCTTTGTTGAGCCAGGATTCAGTTAAAACCATAATGCATGACTCTCTATATTCATGACTGTAACGCGCGTTCAGTCTGAGTTCGTCAATTTTACTGTACAGGGAGCGCACGTTACTCAAGGTAATAGATGGCAGCGGTGGTTTATTACCCCTCCGTCTGAGGCGCTGCCTAACGCCTCCCCGTCTGCCCCTCTTACGGTGATGGAGTCTTTTGTCGGCCGGCTTTATCCTTACCTCCTCAGGTAGATGATCCGGCGGTGCGCTCCCCAGGTGCCGGAGAGAGACCAGGCTATCCCTTGAATATATCCGTTGAACACTGGTACCTGCCAGTGGAACCGATGATGTGGGCGGACAAATGCATAAAAGTTCAAGAACCATCAGAAGTAAAAGAAAGAGGGATATAGACATCTCCATGATGAAGAAACGCTGGGGTATAGCAGCAGTCTTGTCCTCTGGCCGGTTTGTCGATTATGCTAATTAGCCACGCTGGTTAGCAATGCTAGTTAGCCGGTTGGTGTCAAGTTGCAGTAAATGGCCATGAATTCTGTGGGCCATCCTCTTGCGAATGTGGGAGCCGACAGCACATTTAACAGCGCATAGTAGCACTTATACAATACACAACCAAGACAAAAAACAACACAAAGCGTCCAAAACACGAAAAGTAGCATCAGCGGTACTACTGTCCGAGTCGCCAGCTGAGCAGCGCCACCAACATGGTTCTTGTTATTTTGTGTCACTTGGAGTTTTTTTTTTGTTTGTTTGTTTGTTTGTTTTTTTGGTTTGAGAGGGACAAAAATTGATCGGAATTGTAGATCAAGTTTTGTGGGGAAAAAATCAGGGATGTTATTTTTGGTCTCATCGCCCAGCCCTAGCTTCTGTAGTAACTTTGTTTCAGGCCGTTTTCTATCATCATAACTTCAGTTTCTCGTCTCTTCAGAGTGGAGTGAACGTTTTAATTGGACACCACTTTTTCTCAACAGTGTTTCCTTCTTTTCTCAACATATGCGTCTGTGCTCTTGTTTCTTTACTCAGGTGCTTATTTCTCACCATTTCTGCAGAAGTTTGTCAGAGGACTATTAAGGCCATTTGAGATTGAATAAATAATTTCGGCAGGTCGTGATGAAAGTTGAAATGACAAGAATAAAGTCGAAATTTTGAGATAAAAGTTGAAAAAACAGTTTCTTGATAAAAGTCACAATGACTGTAAAGGTAAAAAAAAAAAAAGTAGATATCCATATATTTCAACTTTATTTATGACATTTTGACATTTTCTTGACATTTACACTTTTATCACAAACTTGTATCTTGACTTTATTCTCATCATTTCACCTTTAATCTTGAAATTTCAAGTTTAATCTTGAAATTTTTACTTTAATCTCAACTTTCCCAAAACTACTTTTTGAGAGAACCCTAGTCTGCTCCTTCCCAAGTATAGGATCATCAGACTGAGAAACTCTTTTGTCTCTCAGCCATCAGACTGTACAACTCCTCACTGGAGGGGAGGAGGAGTGACAGGAAGACAGAGGATGGGAGGGAGCAGCAGTCAGCCTGTAGCAGTATAAATTTAATTGTTATTTTGTTTCATATATATTTACGTTTGTTTATTAATAGTTTGATTTCAATCTTTTTTTATGTATATCTTTTTATCTGTAATAGTCAACTGCTACTGATTCATAGTTGCCCTGAGCAGTGTCGTGTGTAACTCATTACAGTAACGTAACTACTTTTATCGGGTAAAAAGTAAAGTAACACGCTACTACTGAAAATTTGGTAACGAAACGTGGATACTTTTTTAATGCGGCACAGCGTTACTTTCAGCCTTGTCAGCTGCTCGCACAGACATGAGCAGTGTTGCCAAGTCTGCTTGTTGTAAGCGTCTAAGGTCCACAAATGTCATGAGTCACGGCCGCAAGTCTCGGGGTTTTGGTCTTGTTTCTGAACATGAAGTTTCTTCTTGGGGCTCTTAAGTCTTTGTGAATCCCCCTGATTATCTCCCAGCTCCCAACAATAAAGCAAAACACGACTGCGGTAGGCAGTTTGTTCACTTCCTCGTTTCCTGGTTACATGCACGCCCCCAAACACACTCACGCACATGGAGCATGCTCCAGAGCCAAAGTTGCCAGGTCTGCCTATTATAAGCGACTGTTCTTTTTTTGAATAGATGCTTGGCACTGTGATATTGAAATATAATGTAGACGAACATTAACACACTTTATGTAGATTTCTCTTTTTAAAAAGTAATATATCACATTAGGACAGGAAACAGCTGGAGGTTGATTATGTTGGGCTTGTTTTTATTAGCCTGGAAACACTGGGCAGGAGCTCTCATTCCACAGGGTATGTGACATTTTGTAAAATAAAGAGCACAAAAATAACTGTTATGTTCTCTGTAGTAGAACTTTTTGTAAGCCTTGACATTTGGGAACAGATATGGGGTTCTGTCCAAAGTCGAGCAATGTAAAAGTAACGAGTGACGTGAAAAGTTACTTTTCATAGAGGGTAACTAAGTAAAGTAACGTATTACCTTTTTTAAGAAGTAATGAGTAACAAGCAAACACTACTTTTTAAAAGTAACTTCCCCAACACTGGTCCTGAGGGAGTTTGGATTAATAAAGTACTATCTACTCTACCAGTGATCTAAAAAAAAAAAAAAAAGTGGAAATACATTTATTTATTTGTATTTCAACTTTATTTGCAACATTTCGACTTTAATCACAAACTTGTGTCTCAACTTTTTCTCATAATTTCATCTTTAATTTTGAAATTTCAACTTTAATGCTGCCTTCCCCTAAATTATGATCTCCATCTTTCATGGCCCTGCTACTCTTAATCATGTCAGAGATTTGAATGTTGTTGAGATTTATCTGGATTTTTGTTTGCAGACACTCAGGAGCCAAAGTCAAAGTGAATTAGCAAACTGATTTGTGTTTCAATTTTGCAGTGAAGTTGTGACTCCTATAAATCTTCTTGCCCCTAAATCTGAGCTTTTCTTTGCTTTTGTTGACATTTATTCTGCAGTGGTCTGAGTAAAAATGTAAACCTAAAGGTAAACTGAGCAGAATGTGTGAAATCAGAGTCTGATCATGCAGTAAAAACATCCCAGAGTACAAATAACTCCTGCTGCTTTTTAAGATAATCATGAACAGATGTTTGGCCTTGAGTGTACATTAATCATTTTGATGCCTTTTTCCTCTGAAAACAATCACATTAAAAAGGGTGACAGCTTTTTTAAAAAGTATAAAATAGGGCTGGGAAAAGATTTCAATTTGATTTTGTGATTGTCCTTCAGTCAAGGGTCTCCATAAACTTACTTTTATTCTCTAACTCTGTCCACACAGAGATGAAAACAGTTTTTAAAGGTTTTCCACACACTTGTGTTTCAGTAAATGTGTCCAACAGTAGCCTATTCCGCTGCAGCCTTGCAGGCAGCACTCTCAAGACCGACCACACTCTCAGACCGCATTCTCAGGACCATCAGTTTTTTGGCAACAACACCATCCAGTGAATTGAAGTTGTCTCAGCAGGACCACAGAAATAAAGGTTTAGGCATGTGTGGGCTATTCGATTAAAGTTAGGTTCAGGCAAGTTTTTAAAACTATGGTTAGGTTTAGGGTAAGGCATGGGACAGGGACCCTCTATCCGGCCAGATGATGAATCCCGGGGCTATGGGTTAGGGTGCAACTGAGGGGCGTGAGAGTGTGGTCCTGAGTTTGCTGTCTACAAGGCTGCAGCAGGACCGTTCTCAATGTGTCTGTCAGACACTGTAGTATTAAAGCCAGGCCTGTGGGTGGCGCTGTAACACCCCTGTAGGCATAAATTAGAACCAGAGAAGAAGATCTGGAGCGTGCACGTGTGTCTATTGCTGCGTTCCAGTAACCTCTGAACTGGGAGTGACATCATCTCCGATTATCGGCGTTCCAGTTGAAGTCGGAAAAAAACATGCCGATCAACCAGGCTATTGTTAGCTGTTGTTAGCACGCCCTGTGTTGTTGTTCACAAATATCACATGAAGAATGTGATTATCACTATGGCAGCATTTTTGTAAATATAAGTCTAACAATACTATGTATACAGCTGATCTAGAGCAACACACCCCAGTCAGAAGAGCAAATAAATGGATTATTACAGGAACTAAATAACTGTTCACACTGGGGGCATCCATCTTCCATTGTCCCAGTTCCCAGTAGGAAATTCCGACTTCGGGGAACGTTCCAGTTGCAGTTTCCTACTCGGAACTCGGAAATTCCTACTTCAGACTACAACTGGAACGCACCATAAGGTTGGGGCTTCACATGCAGTCATTATCTCTGAAAATATGAATATTTGTTGTGAACATGGGAGCATAAGGATAGCTTTCTGAGTTTTATTCACTTTTAAAACTTTCCTAGTTTCAAAACATGCATTTTCACCTCCCAAAAAATCCCCCATACGGTAAAAGAAGCTTAAGCAGATTCTCCTAAACTTGACTCCTTAGTCAGAACTTTATTTATTCAACATTCACTGCATTTCTCTCATAACTCATCTAATCGAGAATTTCCTGAATCTCAAAGTGGCTCTTCGTTGTTTGCAAACCTGCTTAGAAATGCAAAGTCTCAATTTATAAAAAAAAATTAGCTTTACTTTTGTATCTTGTTCGTGTGAATGGTTGCTATAAATGATAAAATGATAAAATATGTCAGTTTAATGTTTGCCTTAGAGACTACACTCGATAACGTGTCAATAAACCAGAACGGCGAAGGTGACAGTGATCGGACTCGTCTTTTAAGAGGAACAGCTTTCAGTTTACACCTTCTACAAATGCGAGATCCCTTTCCTTTATTTAATCTTTCTGGGCGATAATTCCTTAAATAGGCTGACTAATGACCAGTACCAGGATGCACATTTTCTCTGAAGTTTATTAAAAAACAGAGACATGGAAGATCAGGAGCAACAAAAACAAGCTATTGTTTGGTATCAGAATCAACAAAACTCTTTTTCTGTAATCAACATCCAAAACAACGTGAACATAAAAACATGTTTTTGACATTCGTCCTTTATTTTCACAGGTCGTGAACACTTCACACATCAGTACAAACTGTAAAAACTACAGCGTTAAATCAAGCTTTCATGTCACCATACCTAATACTTCATACAAAAGTGTATTTACAAGAGTTCAAGTTTTTATACAACAAAAGTGCATCAGATATAAATTTATAATAATGTACAATAGGTGTTTATAACATGTATTTACAGTTAATTAATTAAAAAAGATTTTTTAAAAAGAGAATAAAATCAGCCCTTTAGGTAGTCCTGCGTTGTTTTTCATTCCTTTGTAAAATGATTTACTTTTATCTGCAGTTTTTTTTTTTAGTAATTTGAATTTATGTCCAGATGTTTTCCCTCAGAAACTTTAAATAAATCCTGTTTGGTGCTAAAACATGATTTTATTGGACATTTGCTGCTCTTGTCCTCAGTAAGTCTGTTTAAAATCAGCCGTCAGGAAGCAGCGATTTGACCCTTCAAGGTCACAAAAACAAAGGTGTGTGTTTAGGGGCGTGGCTGATTGCCAGGGGGCGGGGCTTGAGGGTCCCTGAGTGACAGTGAAGGCTCGTGATGCATTCAGGTGATCCTCAACAACACGTAAAGTCCGGCGTTTAAACTTTTTTTAGTTTCTGTTGTTTCTAAATGTTCACTGTGGTTTAAACTCACATTATTGCTTCATCAGAAAATACTAAAATGAATATCATTTTCTTTCAAATATTTTTTAAAGATATTAATGATATTAAATATGCAGAAAACAGGCCTCTTGTTTTTTTTATTACTTATTTAGGTTTTTCTAAAAAAGTTGAATTTGTTTAAGCTTTTCTTTACATTCAAAATCTGCAAAATATGAACTTGATTTTAAAATTAAAATCAGAATATTATAGAAATATGAATATTTTGTTTGAATTTGAAAATACTTAAAAAGCAGTTTTGCTTGAATTAAAATCAGTGGCATGACTTATTTCACTTTATATTCTGATTTTACTTTTACTTCACAACAGAAGAGAAAAGAAAACATTTTTCTTAAAATATTCCTTCTATGTTATCGAGGGTTGAAGCAATCACACAGATCATTATGCTTCAATAATGAAGAAATATACAAAGAAAGTTTGAGTTCTGACTCTGAGTTTTAAAGGGATGCACAATATTGGAGTTTTGCTCATATTTCAGTTATTCTGAACTCATGTTTAAAAAACAGATGTGGAAAAAGAACCTTTTATCACCTTATATATGATGCTGTTGATTTTTGAAACTAACAATGCAGTGATAGTTAAGTAAAGCATTATGCTGCAAACACTCTGATGACAAAACTGAATATATGGATATTTATAATATATTAGGAACCTCTTGAAAATGAGATTCTGCATCTTAATAGGGTGACATTAAAAAAATACAGCTTAAATATTAAATAATGCAGATTTATACAGCTATATCCACACCTACTGCTATTTTCATATCAATATTCAAATTTAATAAAGCTGATGATTTTGTGCATCCCTATTTTTTTCTTATTCCTGTTTTTCCTCAAGTTGTCTGCTTTTTAAAATCTGCTATGCTTTATTCTTTCTTCTTTGTATATTATATTAATAAGTTCAGATATTTGACTTTTAAAGCTATGGTCTACGATTTGGAAGCTTTGTACATATTAATAACACCGTTTATAAGGCTGTTATGGTCCTGTGGTCCTATCTACACAGTATAAAGACCAAAAAGAACGAAAAAAATCCATTCAGTATATCCGCTGAAAAGCTGCATACTAGCTGACCAATCAAACCGCGCGGGCATGCGCGGTTTGATTGGTCCCGTGAGTCCATCCAATCCCCTGTCTCCCTCGCTACGCAGCATCTTGCCCATGGTCCCGCCTCCTCCCCTCTACCTCCAGTGAGCAGCTAGCAGCGTTAGCTACTAAACTATCATGGAGCCGGAAAAGTCTAGCGCCGAAACCGGGAAGCCGCTTCTCTCTCCCCTGGGGCCCGACGGAGCTCCAAGCGGCCAGTCGAGGCCTGTTAGCGGGCTAACGAATGGCCTCAGTCGGCCGCCAGACCTTCAGCATCGGCCGTTCCGCCCCTGGTTGAACAGGTAATGGCTTTCTTTGCTAAAGTGGGAGATGTCTGCTGAATAACTCTGGTTAGTCTGTGCCTGTACTAGCTAATGACTTGTAGCGGAGCGGGTTGGCTTTGTCAATAGATGTTAGCCTGTTAGCCGCTAATCGTTAGCATTGTAAGCTGAGCTGGGGAGGACAGGCCGAGAAAGATAAATCCTCCCCCACAATCGGCTCCGCTCTGGCGGCGCCAGACCAGCATCGCTACCGCTGTGTGCTACAAGGGGGATGTCTGTCGTGTTTGATGCTCTCAGTTGAGCTGAGCTGTTTTTGATTGAGTTTGCTACTGATATATTATGCTAGTCGCTCGTAGCTCTGTCCGAGGGGGCTTGTTGTTATGATGCGACACGCGCTGGGGGCGGGATCTTGGAACACTGAGGGGAGGGGTGAGGGAACGGGGGGCAGGCTGCAGTTTCAAAACGTAGACCACAGCTTTAACTAAGAACTTAATCAATTTTTCTCAAATGTCAAAATATATATATTATATATGTTGTGAAGCAAACATCGACTGCAAGCCTTTAAAATTTTCTGCCTGATTCAAGTTTTACTTGCAAAGATGTTTTTGATTTACTGACATTTGTTCGTTTTTGTTTGTTTTATTGTAACTAAAAGATCCCAAAAACATTATGGAATATGTTGATCCTAGCACAGAAAGAAGTGAGCACATTTTGGTGGTGGTCTGACTCTGGATGTGGATCCAGGATTTTTTTAAGGATGACTGTGACAGTGTTGGAAACGTCTTGGTGGAGGTTTGTGATGGTCTCCAGAGTTTGATCTTCATGGTGCTGCGTCCATTAGATCAGACGAGATTTCTTCAGGTTGATGAGGATCAACGTCTGTAGCATCATCACGGCCTTCAGGTTAAAACTCCTCTGCTGCCTTTCCATTGGTCACCGGCTCCTCCTCCTCCTGTCGCCGCCGTCTGTTGAAGAAGCCGAGCTGACGAACAAAAAACAGATAAAGTAACTTCCTGTTTGGGCAAATCGAGTCCATCCTTCATCATAAACACTATGCATACTCACATTTACATCAACATCTAAACTAAAACTTTAAACTCTTTGATTACTAGGGAAGGGAATTGATAAGATTTTGTCTATACCAGTGCAATTATCAATTCAATTCTTTAACGATTCTCTTATTGATTCCTGCAGATTTTCCATGTAGGCAAATGTTGGTCTGTAGATTTTCAGTGGCAACAATGTCAAACACACGTCGCGTTTTTCTCGCACACTCAATCTTTTCATACTATCTGATGTGAACGCACTACATACTCATTTTGACATCACACTTAGTATGAGTAGGACGTTAGTATGCCATTTCAGACAGCCTCAGTTTAAGGTAAAAATGAGGTCATGATTTGAGAAATCCATCTTTGAAGGTGTTTGTGGTGCTTTACCTTCCACAGAGCCAGCACCAGTAAGGCCAGCAGCAGCAGTCCTCCCAGCGAGCTCCCCAGTATGATCCAAACGGGGACCTTGTAATCCTCGTCCTTTCTGAGCTCCAGGATTATCTACAAAAAAACATCATCCACAGGCTGAATTTAATCTGCTCTCCTCTGACCTCCTGACTGCACCGAGGCTCCGACATGTGGAAATAAATCAGCTGTGGAACGTAATCCAGAAAACATCAGGAGAGTTAATCCACATGACCGACCCTGCACAGCATTTTCTTTAAAGATCATATTAAAGGTGCTATGAGGAGAATCTATTTGCGGTGACATAAAGACTCTGCTACCCATGAGCACGCGCAGCGACTGTCGTAATGCTGTGTTCCAGTAACCTCGGAACTGGGAGTGACATCATCACCGACTTATCGGCGTTCCAGTTGAAGTCGGAAAAAAACATGCCGATCTACCAGGCTATTGTTAGCTGTTGTTAGCACGCCCTGCGTTGTTGTTCACAAATATCACATGAAGAATGTGATTGTGACTATGGCAGCATTTTTGTCAATATAAGTCTAACAATACTATGTATACAGCTGATCTAGAGCGACACACCCCAGTCAGAAGTGCAAATAAATGGATTATTACAGGAGCTAAATAACTGTTCACACTGGGGGCATCCATCTTCCATTGTCAACTCGGGGGTGGCGAGGTTTCACCGAGTTCCCAGTAGGAAATTCTGACTTCGGGGAGCGTTCCAGTTGCAGTTTCCTACTCTGAACTAGGAAATTCCTACTTCTGACTACAACTGGAACACACCAAAGACGTGACCCAAGCCAAAGTGTGTGTTTGTTGTGATGCTAATGAATGCAGCTCAGACCTTCCTCAGAACTCTGCATTGCTTTACAACTTCTTTTTTCAACAACTTACAGGATGCAAAGCCACGAGGTAATGTATCTCTTTCTAGTTACGTAGCGGTAGTTTTTGATGTGTGGCAACAAGCGATTCTTGGAAAACTTAGTATCATAGTTTTGTAGCCAGCTATATATCACTACTTACAGCCCGGTGCTCTAAGACATGTCTGAATAATATAAATTTGCTCTAGTTTTAATTGTCTTGTTCCTGAAGTTGAGTATCCAGGCCAGTCCAGCCCTGTCCGACCCGACCACGAAGCTAAGGAATAGCATTTATAGATAACCTATTTTGATGCTATATGCTATATGTGTGTATTTCCATCAGGCATATATCTAAAAGTGAGACTTTTTTGTGATTACTTAGAAACTGCTCACAGTCCCTTTGACAGTCTTTGACTTTTACTCATTTTAATTATCTCTGAAGTTGAGCTGATTAACAATAACACTCATACCTTTAAGAAACCACCTTTACCTGGAGTAAAAAAAGAGGTTGCAATGTCCTTTTGTCCAAATATCCAACAGTCAGACATGTTTGAATCTTTTTTCTTTCATAGCATGTATATTTTGTTGTCTTCTTTAAAATATAAGACATTATCATCAGAAGAAAAGATCAAAAATGACCGAGTAAATAAACCCTGATCTCAAGAAAACAAACATATTAATCAGTTATTTCAACCAAATGGATCAAAATGAGGACGTGTGTCCTGTCAGGATTTCAGGATTTCACTGATCTTCTGCAGCAAAGATTTGAAACTCACTAAAAGTATCTCGAGAAAGAAAGAGAGGGAAAGCCGACAGATCGTCCTCAAATTTAGACAAAAACAGAGAACTGAGCCAAGAGCTCAAAGTTGGTGCATGTGTTTGTGCTTAAAGACGATTAACCATGATTAGAGAGAGTTGTGGTATTTGCAGTCATGATCTGTTTGTTTTTGTTCATCAGACTGAAAAGTTTCCTGCTGTAGTTTGAAACATTTCTACTTTTACTTTAGGAGTTTGATGCGGGCCGATAGAGTCTGGACGGCCCAGTGCTGGACTAAAGAGCTGACGCAGCAATAATTTTTTAACTGTTTTATTCCTCCAGCAATCTGTCTGTCTTCAAACTGATATTTATTTCACCATAAAGCTTCTGTTTGGATATTTTAACCCCTTTCTTAACCCTTGTTTATCGAACTCCCTGAATAAGAACTAAAAAATGATTAAAACTACCACAGGATTTGATAAAAACTACTTAACTTTGTCTAGATTTTTAGAGATGTAATAATCCTCCTGAACAGCAGAGGGCAGCAGAGCTGCAGGTCTGTATGTTTGAATTAGGATTTCAGTGAGTAAAAACCTTAAATAATTTAATAAAGAGTTATCTAACTTCCCGTGTGTTACCTGTCGGACAGGTCGCTCCTCCTGCAGGAACATCGGACTGGACGAGTCCAGCTGGATGGAGGCTGACGCCAGCAGCTCCAACGACCTGAAGGTCACCTGAGAAAGGTCGACAGGCAGACATCTGATTGGCTGATGTTTCAAAAAGAGCAAAAAAATACTGGAACAAAATATTAAAGAAGTGCAGCAGATGCAAAGTTAAACACAAAATTCAGCTTGTGACCTTCAGGTGCAGAAATTTACTCTTACATGTGACGCAAAAACACATCAAAGAAAGTTTATTCATCTGATTTTAGGTAAAAAAAAAAAATATCTATATCTATATCTATCTATCTATATATATATATATATGTATATATATATATATATATATATATATATATATATATATATATATATATATACATATGTAAATATATATATCTACACTCGAACTTGTTTAAAATCCAGATAAATATATTTTTCCAGGATCAACACAAGCAGATATCGAATTATCTGCAAATATAAAATATTATTTAGAGATTGTTACTTTGTTTAAGGGGGAGAAATAACATTTGGATTATTGAGCCTTATTATTAAGACCTTTTCTGACTGTTGTCGATGCTGATGAATGGAAGTAAATGATGGAAGAAAATCTGTATTGCATCTAATTTATTTCATAAATAAAATGTCATTTTAACAGCAGTCAAACTAACATTAAGTTCCCTCTGAAAAGATACAAACATGGGTGATTAAAACTTAAAGCTCATGCATCTTTATGAATTATTGATAATATTTTTAGTCAAATAATTTGAACCTCTCCAAAAGAAATTTGCAGAAACTCGTGAACTTGGCAGTAATTTTCATGTCTACTGATAAACTTTTAGGCAAATCTCTGCTCCATTTTTATATCAAACAAGTAAAAATATTGGTCATTTATTTCATACACTGTTTACCTTTTCAATCACTGGTTGTATCTTTTGTGTTTCTTGTAAAAAATTATTTCAAGCAAAGGCAGATTGAAAGCAAAAGTTCAAACAACTTTTAAAGTTAAGTTAACAAAACTAAAATAAGTGAATGAAAAGAATGCATTTAAATCTGTACGTCATTTTTCAACATGAGTACAGGGAGTAGTTACTTGCATTTGTTGAGTTTTTTCTATGAATGAATGTCCTCCTTAATGTACTCAAATTAAATTAATTAATTAAATGGAGAACATGCAAGGCATCATCATAACAGACCAAAGTATGTTATGCATTATGTATTAAATGAAAAACCTTCTCCACTAGTGTTCTTCATCTACAAATGTTGGTATTTATTTGGTTTATTCCTAAATTACATCAGCTGTTTCAATCCTACAAGTTTTTACTATTTTCTTTCATATTGTTGCTTTAATTAACGTGACCCTCTGAGCCTTTTCCTCAGACTCTTGTGGTTTCTGTTTGACCTGATTGTTGTTTTTATTCTGCCCTTTTCTGCCTTTGTTTTGTTAAAGCACTTTGTAAACTTCTGTTTTTAAAGGTGCTATAGAAATAAAGTTATTATTACTATTATTATTATATCTCATTTTATTCTTTTAAATTGTTTTACTCTCTGTTTCTTTGGACTCACTGCGAGCAGAGCAGGAAGCTGAAGTTTCCCTCGCAGCGTCAGCTTCAGCTCTCTGGACGCGGGCAGGTTCAGTCGACACTGCACGGCCACGCTCGCACTGTTACTCTGATTCTGCACAAACGAGACACAAGGACACAAAATCTAAGTCCTGCACACGTGAGGGGCTTCCTGATCCGTCTGCAGCAGCGTCGGTCTTACCAGCTGAGACAGGTGGGACAGGTCTTCATCCGAGACTCTGCTGCTTGGTCTCTGCTGAGGGAGCGAGCACAGGGACCCAGACACCTGAGGGGGAGGAGGAGAGAGAGAGAGGGACGGACCCTTTACAGCATGTTATTACACAGAAGCATGTCCTGTCACAGGCTACGGTCAAATAGTCGCTTCCTAAGTCCTTTCCTAACCACTTTTCCTTAACCCTGATGGAGAACGTCATGAGGTTAAGGTTAAAGGAAGTTTTCTGAAGATGGACTACAAAAGGCTCATCTTAGAAGAGCTGGTGTATCACGACAATGTTGTTCCTTTAGACAATTTGAACATTAACAACCCGGTAAAAGTGAGGTGTGCATAACCGATGTTGAAGTGAGGATGTAAATAAATCTGTCCTCTCATTATCAACATGAACACCAATCAGTGCATGAAAATAAATGAACTGAAGGAAAGAAAGGCACAAACTGTCAAGACCACAATCATATTGAACCATGTTTAAAACAGAATCAACATCAAATGTCTCATATCCTGCTCTCTTCAGAGAATCAGACTGCTGGAAAGTTAAGGCAGGTTTTGGTAAACTTTAGAAAGGATGAACAGCAGAGGGAACTCACATGGTCTGAGGGATTTGTTGTTATTATTCTGTTAAATTCAGAAGATAACGCGCTGTTTATAAATGCTGCTGCTGCAGAGAATTGTGGGTCAGAATAATCTCCTCTCTTTTCCTAAAGGATGCTCTGGTGTATCCTATGCTAAAGGAGATGCTAAAGGTAGCATTGAGCCTCCTTTCCTAATCATTTAGACTATTCCAACAGCTCTGATCATGAACTGCTTCAGGATCATTTCACTTAAGCAAAAAGGACTATTCCACTGCACCCGGGCGTGTGTTCACCTGCTCGATGCTGTAGTCGGTGATGTTCAGCAGCTGGTTCCCTCGCTCGGTCACAGCCCAGACGTCTGCTCTGAACAGGACGTCCTGCACCGAGAACAGGCCCAGATTCTGGATCTGCACACGGGGGAAAAAGTTCAGATTAAAAGTCGATCAGAGAATAATTAAATTTGATTTAAAGGATGTTTAATTTGTTTTTTCTAAATCAAGAAAACCAGGTTTTTCACTCACATAGTAGGTGAGGTTGAAGGTTGAGGAGCTGCTGCCTGGTTGGTCCACCGATGAGGATGAAGATCTGTCTCTGATTTCAAAACGAGGAGGGTTTGGGTCTCTGTGCAGGAGAAATAAGAGGAAGAGGAGTTCACTTTAACAGGTCGACATGCATCAATGTTCTGGAAAACCCATTCAGAACAGAAGAATATCAACACATCAGCGCATTATAACATCCCCTCATTCCCACTAAATTTATTATTGATTCAGCAAACCTCTGAATCAATTCACCTCCTGGCCAGTGGGGGGCGCTGTGGACTTTTGCAGTGTTTATACAGAGCAGAACTTTTGCACTTCATTTGCACAAATAATGCTGCGTCTAACTCGGAAATCTCCCAGTTGAAATCTCCAACCTGAAAGCGTTCCTGGTAAATTGTGACTTCGGTTTGAGCACAAGTAATTCTGGTATGTAAACAATCCAACATGGCAGACATTATAAGATTTATTCTTTATTATTTCAATCACCAAAGGAGCCTAAACTTGCTCATTTAAGGCGTATAACGTAACAGCAGCTTAAACTTTATATTTTACATCATTTGTCATTTTTTTTAAAACGTATTTTGATTCTTGATTAATGCACGAAAACTAGCTAACAACAGAACAGCTGCCAATGACATCAGCATTAGCAGATGGACAACGTTAGAGCAATACCTCGCAATACTTTCTAACGTTAGAGAGACCAGACCACCTGAAGGCGTCTGACCACCGGCTCAAGAGCAGCACCACCGTATCCAAAGAGGCGGCCATTTTGTTTAGGCAGTGATGTGACATCACAAGTCGTAACTCAGAGCACATCGACATGGTACGAGTTCATGGGTGGGAAGTTACGAGTTCGACTGCCGTTCCAGTACCTTTCACGAGTTACAGATGATAAAAAGAGGTGACAGATTGCCTGGAATTCAGCACTAGTTATTATTGTGCAAATTTTATTTCAGGTGTTTTATTGCTCATAAATGTGACGTGACACACCACACATGTTCACATCAGCATTAAAATAAATATTAAAGAACTGTCAACAGCTACTCATGATCATTTGTGTATTTCTACTTCTTACTGAACAAACATCATTGGAAGCATTTGAAACAATATTGAATGAAATCACAACCTAAAGAATCAAAATCCAATCGAACTGTGAGGTTCTTTACAAAAGCTAGCCCTCAAATAATAAAACAGGATAACCTCAGAAAAAATTTACAACAAGATTGTAGAACTTTTTTGAGTGCAAACAGAAAGCTAAGTAAAAAACAAAAGTAAAGAATAAATCAAGAAGTACAAAATATATACTAGATAAAATCCTTCAGGACAGTGCTATTGAGAATATCTATTTACAAATAGAAGATAAAAAAGGATAAATATTAAGAAATAAAAACATATAGAGAAACATATATATCGCACATGATAATTGAACATTTACACAACATTTTTCTCCGAGGCTGAATTTGTCTATTTTGAATTAAAATAGAGCATTTATTGATCAGTTTACAGCCTGGATCCACCACAGTCACATGGTCTGATTTTAGGAGCTGACCTGGTGAAGAGGAGGTCAGTCTGGTACTTCAGAGGGAGGAAGATGTTGTTGATGTTGTCGTCCGGGTAACCCTCCTCTCCATCACTGATTGACACATAAAGACAAATTAACAGACGAGTGAGATCACGGTGGTCATTTTATTGTCCTGGACAGGAAACGGGAGCAGATGTGTCTTCACGAGGGACTGGAGTCCTCAGACGGCTTCAGACCGGATCACGAGGGTTATTCTCAAACTGTTCAAACTTTCAGTCACATGACCGTGAAGGGGCCTCGGAGAGGGTTGACCACTGTGTGGAACTGCAGCACAGTCTTTTTTTTAAACATCATCTCTCTGAAGATTACATTTAAAGATGTCATTCAAATCCTTTTAAACAGCAACATCTTTGTCACTTCAGGTTTGTTGATATAAAATAACGTTGGAGAATCATTCCCCTTACACCACAGCCAGAATATAAACCTACAGATATGTGGATGGTTGTAGAGATATACTGCGATAACCAACAGGAAGATCATGAAGCTATTGGGTTTTTTAAGTACTTGCAAAGCTTTGAGACTTTCCTGGAAACTGCTTGATTCAGCACATTTTAAAGTAAGAAGTTTAACTCGTTTTAATCTTTTCCTCTTTGAAACTACTACCTCACAAAAATATACAGTAATGCTAAAAGAAACAACTCCATTTTTGTTAAGAACAGAGTTTGTGCTCTTGATCAGACATATCAGTATCATACAGAAGAGTTTAAGGGCCATGTTAGATGGAGAAAAAAATTTAGAGGAAGTTGAGATTTAAGTCAAAATTTCAAGATTTAAGTAGAAATGACAAGAATAAAGTCGAAGTACAATTTTGGAATAACAGATGAAATGTTGATTAAAAAATTGACAAGTCAAGGAAAAAGTTGAAATGTTGAGAGAAAAAAGCCAAAATGTTGAGAATAAAATCAAAATACATTATATGTTGACCTTATTCTCGACTTTTAACATTTTTCTCGACATTTTAACTTTCATTTCATCATTTTGACCTTTATCACGAAATTGTGTTTCAACTTTATTGTGGGCATTACAACTTTTATCTCGTCAACTTGACTTTTATCTCAATATTTCGTCTTTATTCTTGTCATTTCAACTTTAATCTCAACCTGCCGGAAAAAAATTCCATCCTAAATGGCCCAAATACCCTTCCGTAGTATTAGTATTGGTATCAGCAATAATTAATTAAAAAATATCAACATATCATCATATCGGATGTCAACAAAAACTTAATATCGTGCCTCCCTAGGTAAAACAATAAGCTAAAAGCAGCGCCTGCCTCACCTGGTTGAGTCTATGATGATCTGTAAGTGATCCATGAAGACTGACCGGCTGAACTCGAACTCCAGACGGAAAGAAACCTGGACAGAACAAAACGGTAAAACCATGTGATCGTTTTCTGTAAAGAGTAAGACTATTTCATCTTTTTCTTTACGAGTACAACGTCAGAATAAAAAACACCTGGAGAATGTTCTCCAGCTCAAACAATGGGAACATTTAGGTACTTTATCAAACACACGAGGACATTTTAGGTCCAAACGAGCTCTACAGAGTTGGTTTGTCCTCACAGACGGTTTGAGATGTTACTGCTGTTGGTCCATCTCTGTTTTCTGCCCGTCCCGTCAGCAGACAGGAGCGCTGTACACCCTCCAGCTACGTCTCACCTTATTAAAGAGAAGCCACAACAATCTGCAGACCCGTCTGGACCCATAAACTGGACCTGATTCAGACAGGCAGTTGTGAACGGGGCCCTCGGGGGCCTCAGAGTGCAGGGCGGGGCCGCGATCATGTTTACGGGACGGTTGTTAGTCTAATGAAGGATTAAGTCGATGGCTGTTAGTCTGTGAGTGTTCCTGCTCTATCATTACTGTAACGGGCTCCTGATGACACCTGCTGGAGTCTCTGTCGTTTGAGGAGGATTATTCCACGCTAACCTTCAACACTTTCTGAAACCACAAGAGTCCACACAACACCTCTGACAAAAGCAAACCCACCTGGGACAAGGACTTCATGAAGGGGGCGCTGATGTTACAGCTCCTGTGACTAGAGCTGTCCTGGGAGAAGCACTCGATCTGTATGTCTGATTGGTCCTGTTGGAAAAGAAGGAAGGTGTGAATACAAATGATTGGTCGATGAAAAAGAGTCGGGGTGCTGCTACAGCTGCTGGGTCGTCTTTAATGTGGAGGCCAGTCTTTTTTGCTCGCTTTTACACAAACTCTCTCCTTAATTTATCACTGAGCACATTCCTGTCTTTTCTGAGTAAAGGCATCCATCTGTCTGTCTTTGCACCAATCTGTCCATCCATCTGTCCAGAAATCCATCCATCCGTTAAACCAGCAACTGATCAAGCACTCATCCATCAACCAATTTAACTATCTACCCATCAATTATTCATTTTGTCAGTGAATCATCCATTAGTCCATTAATCCATCCTTTAATCAACCAATCTGTCTACCAATCCAACAATCTATCAGTCCATCTATCCATCATTCTATCCATCAACAAGTCAATCAATCAATCATCCATCCAGCCATCAAAAAATACATCCATCTATTTATCCATTCATAAATCCTTAAATTCATGGAGTCCCAAATCTGTCCACCCATCCAACAGTACATCCATCCATCAACCTGCTCATTAATCCAAACCACCAGTTGATCAATCAGTAATTCATCAACTGATTTATCCACCGATCCATCATTCATCAACTTTTCAATGAACCATCCATCAATCCATCATTAGCCCATTATTCCATCCTAAAATCAACCAATTTTTCCATCCATCCATTTACCATCCAGCAATCTATCAGTCAATCTGTCCATCATCCCATCCATCAATTATTCAATCATCCATCAACCCATTTGTTTGTAAATCCATCCATCAACCTATCAAATAATTCCTCTATCCATTCATCCATTCATAAATCCTTAAACCAATCTGTCCACCCATCCAACAGTACATCCACCCATCAACCTACTCATTAATCCAATCCATTAATTGATCAATCAATCATCTATCAACCAATTTGTACTCCAACCATCAGTCGATCCATTCATTCAGTCATTATTTGATCCATCAAGTAGTTAATAAATCTCCATCAGTCCATTAATCCATCCTTAAATCAACAAATCTGTCTATCCATCCATCAATCTATCAGTCCATCTCTCCATTATTCTATCCATCAACAAGTCAATCAATCAATCATCCATTAACCAATTTTAATAATCAATCCATCACTCGATCCATCCATACATTATCTGATCAATTAATCAATAAATCATCCATCCATACATTCATCAGTCCATAAATCCATCCTTAAATCCACCAATCTGTTCATCCATCCATCTATCCATCCAACTATTCATTAATCCATCTACTGAACAGTCCATCAATCCATTTATCCATCCAAAAATTCACCATACATCCATCATTTCACCCATCAATTCATCAGTAAATCATACATCGCTCCATTTGTTCAGTTATCCATTCATCCATCCATTAATTCAACGTTTAAATCATTTATCAATCCATCCACTACCTAATCCACTACCTTTACATGTTTTGTTTTAGGATTCCAGGTTCACTAGAAAAGCTGTACAAAACCTACCTCATGTCGGCACATGTGCATAGGGAGAACACACTAACCCCATGTATGAAGACCCCAACCAACCCTGGACTTGAACCAGGAACCTTCAGGCAACACCACCAACAACTGCACCACTGTGCGGCCACAGTCATTACGATAAAGACTCTACAGTCGTCTTCAAGCTAATTTAACACGTTGATGAATAAATGTCACGTATTCAGAGATTCAGTCAATTCATGATCAGACCTTGACTATGAGGCTGGAGAAGATGAGGTTGGCGGAGGTGGAGATGTGGATTGATGCTCCATAAGCGTTCTCTCCCTGATTCTCCAGCCGAGCAAACACCATGACCCTCCTGCGACCCGCCTCCACGACCCACGACGATCTCTCTGACGCCCCCCGATGGCTGCACACGGACCAGCTGGCTCGACCTCTGGAGCTGCAGAACTGCCTTCAGATAAACAGAGAGAGTCAACCGCAGGTGCTTTTACACTGCAAGAACTCTCCCAGGAACCTTAAGAGGAACTCAACGAGGAGAACCAAGGTCTAAGTCAGCTCTGAAGATTCATTACTGTGAAAAGTCTATTCAGAGGTGATTAATCTCCAAAAGTACAGGGACTTTGGGGCAGTTTTATAAAACTTGAAATATTTAAAAGTCTTAACTGCAGGCTCCCTTTTATCACTCTCATCAGGCCTTGAGATGGATCTTCTCTGTGCTTTAAGGTGGAGCCAAAATAAAGTCTACAACAGATTAGCACATTTTATGAATCTATGAGGCCATGATTTATTCATCAGGGCACCGCAAATCAAGATTTTGTCATAATTTTATCTGTAAATATACACTGCCTGACCAAAAGAAGCCCCAACCAAAAAACAAGGACACTTTAATATATCATTGTCCTGCCTTTAGCTTTGACTACAGTCTCATTCTCTGTCTCATTGTTTCATAAGCTTCTCCAATGTCACAGATTTGTCCCAGATCACAGCACTGCCCCCACAGGCTTGGACAGTAGGCACTAGGCATGATGGGTGCATCACTTCACCTGCCTCTCTTCTTACCCTGATGCTCCCATCACTCTGGAACAGGGTCAATCTGGACTCATCAGACCACATGACCTTCTTCCAGTCCTCCACAGTCCAATCTTTATGCTCCCTAGCAAACTGAAGCCTTTTTTCTGCTTAGCCTTACTGATTAGTGGTTTTCTTTAGGCTACACAGCTGTTCAGTCCCAATCCCTTGAGTTCCCTTCACATTGTGTGTGTGGAAATGCTCTTACTTTCACTATTAAACACACCCCTGAGTTCTACTGTTGTTTTTCTTTGATTTGATTTGGCCAAACGTTTAAGTGATTCACCGATCACCATCATTCAGGATTTTATTCTGACCACATTTCTTCCTTGAAGACGATGGTTCCCCACTATCCTTCAGTTTTTAATAATGTGTTGGACAGTTCTTAACCCAGTTTTAGTAGTTTCTTCAATCTCCTTAGATGTTTTCTCTGCTTGATGCCAATGATTTGACCCTTCTTAAACAGACTAACATCTTCTCCACGACCACAGGATGTGTCTTTGACATGGTTGTTTAAGAAATGAGAAGCTGCTCATGTCATCAGCTGGAGTTTAATAACTTGTTTCAGTTCATGCAGTAATTATCCAACAGGAGGCTCGTACCTGTTTGCTTAAACCCAGCAACTATTTTTTGACCAGGCAGTGTGGCAGTGAAACTAAGGTGGGCAAAACAATCGAGCAGAAACTTTATATCTGAATCCCAGGGCCACTAAATAAGACTGTGGGCCACATTTGGTCCCACAGCCGTAGTTTGGACAGCCCTGATGTAGAGGCATTACTCACTGAACATCCATGAGGTCAGTGTGAGCGTGGAGGATGAGGTCGGGGACGCAGGTCTCTTCCTGCTCACAGCCGTTCCAGAAGGGCAGCTGCAGTAAGACACAGATTGAAAACTTTAGTACGAAGAGGCGATAAAATTAAACCTAAGACGGCACTTTGAGTCTGAGCAAAAGACAAATTCATTCAGAGAAGAAGGTGCAGCTCCCTCAGAGTCCACTGGAGCTTGGAAAGTTAGTTTGCTACCATCGTAGCAAACTACCACTGGCCTTCAGCTTCTTCAGTTTTTTTAATAAACAATCCCCATCCATACCAGGCTACTAGTCTGCAGTGTGCCTTTAACAGAACCCAACACATAGATGTTCTCCTCTTCCTTGTTACTTCCTTATTAATTTCTCCTCTTCCTTGTTAATTTTATGGAGTCTCTTAACTGCACACGTTTTTATTAACCTTGGGTATTCTTAGTTCTTCTTGGGGTTATTATATTATGTTTGGGAGGGGGTATTATTACTATTTCCTGGGGTCAATCTGTAAAATTGTTGCATGTCGTGTTCGTTTTGTTACCTGCTACTGGATGCTTTGAATTTCCCTCAGGATCAATAAAATATCTATTAAAAAGTTACGGATGGATTTCAATGTCATTTTCAGGAATGTCTGGATTGGGACAAGGAACAAACTATTAGATTTTCGGTGTGATTTAGATCAGCGTAAAACTGATGTGTTTTACGCTGTGATTTTTGTGAATAACTACAAAACTATACATAAATATCATTATGAATCCAATTGCTAATTGTATGTTTTCATGGTCAAGGAATCTAAATATGTAGATGAAATAAAGGTAGGAACAGTGTTGCGAGTAACAGGGTTAGAAATGATATTTTGTCCCTGTAACGGGTAATCTAATTCATTACTTTTTCAAATGTTACAGCGAAATGTGGCGCGTTACTCTGCACAAGCAGCTGTTTTCTGACCTGCCTCACTCAGCCAGACACAGACAGGAGCTGCGCCACCAACAGACAGACGAGAAAACTGGATGTCCAAGTTGCCAGGTCCGCTTATTATAAGCAACTTTCTGCTATTTTTTCTAACTGATGTGCATATTGGGAGTTGAGGGCTGCACTTTTTTGGGCTTGAGATCTGGTGCATGATCTACCATCTATATAAAACAAATTCAGAAGTTATAAAAATGATTTTCTCCCACCCTAATACAAATTAAAAGTTTACTGTAAAAATGATGCTTCAACCTAAAATAAGTCCTTATAGCCAGAATTAAATTGATTTCTAATGTAGCTACTGCTGTTTACACCATGATAAGGCTGTAGAGGATTAAGGTACAACTTAGATAAATCCCTGACATGTCTTTTTGGTTACAAAAATCAAGGTTAGACAGTGTAGCAATTATGGAGTTATAAATAACAGCAGCCCCTCCTTTCACTTCTGTATAAAGAAAAGGATGTTCCACCTCCAAACTAAAGGATTTTGAATAAGTAATTTAAGAGACAAAAAATGAAAAAAATGACTTTAACACACTTCATGTAGGTTTCTCTCTCTAAAAATGCTTATTTCAATCACAAAATCTGGCAACCTTGCTAGCTGCAGCAGCGGTGAGTCTGGAGCGTCTGTGGAGTTCAAACTGGAGTTTTCAGGATGGAAGTAAAAGAAGTAAAAGTCAAGAACACACATGTGAAGTGTCCATTATGTCCTAAAGCAAAGTGTTTGTCTGTTGTTAGTAAATCTAAAATCTAGAGACCAAAAACAGCGAGAACTCCGCTGATGATGTCAGAGCTGCTGCAGCAGGTAACAACAAGGAAGGACACAGAGACGGAGACACACAGTTCAAGAGGAAAAGAGTTTTCAGAAAAGTAACACATCAGTTACTTTATCTGTTAACTAATTACATTTATGAAGGAGTAACTTTTGGGGGGAAAGTAACTAGTAACACTAACAAATAACTTTTTTAAAGTAACGTGCCCAACACTGGGTAGGACCAATAATTGTGGTGAAAATCACAATATGGGTGAGCACTTTGGCGCTGGCAGAGGTCTGCCCTCTCCGAGTGCTGTTCTAGTCTATTTATGTTTTACATCCACTGATTATGTGTCAGCAATCAAAAGACTCAAATTATCAACTCACTGCTGGACAAGGTTTCAAGTGTATGATGAAGGAACTGCAGTTTTTGATCTTCCTGCAACATGTTTCAAAAAAGCTGGCACAAGTGTCAAAAAAGACTGAGAAAGTTGAGGAATGCTCATCAAACACTTATTTGGAACATCCCACAGGTGAACAGGCTAATTGGGAACAGGTGGGTGCCATGATTGGGTATAAAAGCAGCTTCCCTGAAATGCTCAGTCATTCACAAACAAGGATGGGGCGAGGGTCACCACTTTGTGAACAAATGGGTGAGCAAATTGTCCAACAGTTTAAGAACAACATTTCTCAACCAGCTATTGCAAGAAATTTAGGGATTTCATCATCTACGGTCCGTAATATCATCAAAAGGTTCAGAGAATCTGGAGAAATTACTGCACGTAAGAGGCAAGGCCCAAAACCAACATTGAATGCCCGTGACCTTCGATCCCTCAGGCGGTACTGCATCAAAAACCGGCATCACTGTGTAAAGGATATCACCACATGGGCTCAGGAACACTTCAGAAAACCACTGTCAGTAACTACAGTTCGTCTACATCTGTAAGTGCAAGTTAAAACTCTACTATGCAAAGCCAAAGCCATTTATCAACAACACCCAGAAACACCGCCGGCTTCACTGGGCCCGAGCTCATCTAAGATGGACTGATGCAAAGTGGAAAAGTGTTCTGTGGTCTGACCAGTCCACATTTCAAATTGTTTTTGGAAACTGTGGTCGTCGTGTCCTCCGGACCAAAGAGGAAAAGAACCATCCGGACTGTTATAGGCGCAAAGTTCAAAAGCCAGCATCTGTGATGGTATGGGGGTGTATTAGAGCCCAAGGCATGGGTAACTTACACATCTGTGAAGGCACCATTAATGCTAAAAGGTACATACAGGTTTTGGAGCAACATATGTTGCCATCCAAGCAACGTCTTTTTCATGGATGCCCCTGCTTATTTCAGCAAGACAATGCCAAGCCACATTCTGCACGTGTTACAACAGCGTGGCTTCGTAGTAAAAGAGTGCGGGTACTAGACTGGCCTGCCTGTAGTCCAGACCTGTCCCCCATTGAAAATGTGTGGCGCATTATGAAGCATAAAATACAACAATGGAGACCCCAGACTGTTGAACAACTTAAGCTGTACATCAAGCAAGAATGGGAAAGAATTCCACCTGAAAAGCTTCAAAAACTGGTCTCCTCAGTTCCCAAACGTTTACTGAGTGTTGTTAAAAGGAAAGGCGATGTAACACAGTGGTAAAAATGACCCTGTGACAACTTTTTTGCAATGTGTTGCTGCCATTAAATTCTAAGGCGATGATTATTTGCAAAAGAAAACAAAGTCTCTCAGTTCGAACATTAAATATCTTGTCTTTGCTGTGTATTCAATTGAATATAAGTTGAAAAGGATTTGCAAATCATTGTATTCTGTTTTTATTTATGATTTACACAACGTGCCAACTTCACTGGTTTTGGATTTTGTATTAGTCTATTATATTGGTCTAGTATCTTAGTAGAAATGTATCTGTTTTCTCCAGAATAGTGATTCAAACACTATTTTGGTTCATAAGTGAATTCCAAAAGACTCTGGAGGTTTACTAACCACTGCATCCCCCCTAACAAATGTTTATCACTGAGGTGGCTGTTTCTTTATGGTATGACTCTGATAAAGCTCACCTCCGCTCTCAGGACTCTTGGTGAATCAGGATCCAACACCGGCCCCTCGTCAGGGCTCTGCAGGCCTGCCTCCAGGACGACGGCGATGGGACGCCCATAATCTGTCGTCTCCTTTTAAGAGACCAGAGACACATCAGAGATCTTTAACTTTGACTCAGCTGTGTGTAGGTGTTGTTTCTCTGGGTTCATGTCCTGACCTGGATGGAGAAGCCCAGGCGTTGGCAGCTCTGGGCTCCGGCCTGCAGGAACACGCTCCTGGGCTGATGTCGAACTGATTCGTCCAGGACAGCCCGAGGAGGGAAACGCCTCTCGTCCAGGACCAGAGTGTACCACACGGCTGAGACAAAGGGAGAAGAACGAGGACTTTAGTAGAGCAAACCAGTCTGATCCAGAAAAACGACGCAGCGTAAACACTCAGGGAGCAGATTTACAGGTCTGCCAGGTGATATGAAACAAACTCATTAATCCAAACAGAACTCGTGGTCCATCCAAATGTTCACGTTTTAAGAGTTTTTGAATGTTTCAGATGAAAAAAGAATAAGAAGAAGTCAGAGTTTCCATTGACTGTTGGAACAGAGGATGTGAGAGGATATTAAGTGGCTCTGAAACGTCATTTTCTATTCACATCTTTCCATGGATAGAAAATTAAAGAGCTGTTTGGGTATTGTTTAACTTTGGTATGTGCATTCTTGCAGCTCTGCATCTACACAGACTCTGATGCAATCGTTTTAGGATATTGCAGCCCTTTTATAACACAAAGTATACCAGGTTGTTTTCTTAATTTCCTTTTTTTCCCTTGAAATAAAAGAATTTTTGTTTTTGGCTTAAAACCAGACAGACTGGATCACAGAGGCTGAAAGAGAAAACAAGGTGCAGACATTTAATGTTGAGCTTGGTCACTTCTTGCATCAGTTAAATTTGATATAAAAAAGCAAATACATTAAAATATCTATAATATAATTGTCAGTTTAAGGTGTTCCTCTTATCCCTATTATGCCAAACAACATGATCATTTTAGCTCAAACTGCTGCATGGACAGGTTTCATTAATGTCCTTTAAGGTTAAAAACTTTGCCACTAAAACATCCATCCATCATCCTTACTGCTTTCTCTTTCAGCTGACATTGGGCGAGAGAGAGGGTACACTCTGAACCAGCCAATTACAGGGCCATGTAGAAAATCATCAGTCAACTTAATGAGCGTGTTTTTGTACTGTGGGAGGAAGC
Source organism: Scarus forsteni (assembly GCA_036419115.1). Classification (NCBI taxonomy): domain Eukaryota; kingdom Metazoa; phylum Chordata; class Actinopteri; order Labriformes; family Labridae; genus Scarus; species Scarus forsteni. The sequence goes on from JAZDUH010000536.1 coordinate 13,822,562, forward strand.
TGGAGTGCCTGGAGAGAACCTAAGCATGACCAATATGGAGATCGAACCAGAAACCTTCTTGACATGAGGCACAACACACGTTAATTATTCAAAAACTGTCCTATTCAGTTCAAACTGAGCAGTTATAAGGAGACAAAAGGGGATTTAAGTAATGTGGTTGGGCAATTGGTGGTAAAAAGTCATAAACTATTAAAACCTCCAGTGAAACCAGAGTCTGACTTTTGTGTGTTTATTATAGACCTGTTAACTGGTTGTCAAATATTTGTTGGCATTGAATGATTTATTTTCTCATTTTCCTGCAGAAAGCTTTGTCTGTTCTCGTTTTTGTGCATAAAATGCACCAGACAGCCAGTTTGGTTATCTGTGAGCATAATTACCTCTGCCGAGGAGGTTATGGTTTTGCTTGTGTATATATGTCTGTTTGTTTGTTTGTCAGTAAGATTACACAAAAACTACTGGATGGATTTTGCTGTAATTTTCAGGTGATGTTGCCAATGGCCCTGCCTAAAAGTGATTATATTGGGGTGGTGATCCAGATAACCACCATTAGAAAACGGTCATTTATGCTCAATAACCATCTAACTAATAATGATATCACCATGATTCTTGGTTTTTCAGGGTCATGAATCATACTATGATGGTAAATTTATCGTGAAACTATTGCTTATAGATGTAATAGAAATATGTAAGTTACCTTGGCAGAGGTTTAGGCTCTTTGAGAGTTTTCTAGTTATCATTGGGGTTCATTGCACAATTATCATAAATGTTGCATAAAAATCCAAAATGTTGTGTGTTTTTCTTCTTTCTGGGAGTATTACTTGCATTTTAGCGCACAGGAAAAAAAAAGAAACTGTCTCTCAGCCCTCTATCCCATTATAATAATAATAGTAATAACAATAATACTAAGGAGAGGGGACAAGTTGTTTTGTCCATTTCTATATGCCACAAGGGGGGGTGGGGTCTGCATGACATTCCGGGAGAATGGAGATATACCGACCTCAAGGCCAGAACAAGGGAGCCAAAACAGATACGAAATTGTATGGGTCAGGCCGACTGTAATTTTCCGTCTGCCTTAAGTCTCTCTGTTTCTCAGATGGTGGTTTTCAAAAATCCAAATGTGAATTATAAACTTTAAAATGAATTTATTATCAAGTGCTCCAATATTTGACAGTAGAGATGTGCTGTAATGCATCCTATGAGTGAAACAAGCTCAGAAAAGTGTGTTCTAGTCTCTAAGATGTTTGCAAATATCTCAAATACGTCCTTAAAACAGCAGAAACACTAACCACAGACTTCAGACTGTCCTGAAATTAGAAACACACCAGCTTTGTTCCTGAACACTCCTAACATTCAGACAAACACACCCCTGGGCACAAATGGGAGCACATGATCATTTGCCATTTCAACATAAACAGTGCCTCATCAGGTGGAAAATAGAAAAGACACCTGCACCTCATGGCAAAATACTTTGTATACGATCAGGCCATTAATTAGCGTGGAGTGTTTATGTCTTAAAACAGGAGGAAAACATCAGTTTTAAATATCAGCAGCTGTAAATGTGGAGCTCAGTGACATCAGGTCCAGCACACACAGGTAAGAAGATCACTTTCTTTTTATTACTCATTTATGATGTGCTAAATTTGCTGCCTCCTGATTAATTGCTGGATGCCATTCCTGCAGAAGTGTCCCTCATCTGGTTACCAACTGAAGCTCCTGATTTATGAGCCCAGAAAGTGCTGAGGTAAGCAGATTGAGTCCAACGCAGTTCATGCGAGGAGCGCCACGTCTGCACTTCGACAAACAAACCCAGAGGAGGAAGGGTCAAATGTTTAACCCCCATTTGTCCGCTGAAGTGTGTTTGTTTGATACCATGTGGCACGTTGGCGTGTGCACAAACATCTTTGTCTAATCTGCTCCATATGATCGAGGAGGAGCTGATGGAGAGGGAGCGAGGAGGGAACGAAGGTATGAAGTGATGGAGAAGGAGGAGTGACAGTGTTTTAAAGGGGGCTGGCTGGAGTCGGTATGTTAGAGAGGTTTCCATGCAGCCGGCCCGAACATCTGCAGCTAATTAGGCGAAGACACGACAACAGCTTCAGCGAGGGAGCAGACCACGATGAGACTTTCCACAAAACATACCATGATAAAAACCTCTAAGTGGTCCTGGTGCTCTGCTCACAAATGTCACAGCTGGAAGACCGAACAGCTTTATATCAAATATCCAGACGGGTTCAACCATCGCCGCAGTTACACAGCCGAGGACTGAAAACAACCTGCTACCGAGCAGGCTCAGCTCTTTAAGAAGGCTGAAGAGTGTTAGAGAGGAGGTCATTTCGGGGAGGTCGACGGTAAAGTCAAAATATCGTGCATGAAGGCTCCATTTCGAGAATAAAGTTGAGATGACGAGAATAAAGTTGAAAAGTTGAATAACATTCTCATGATAAAAGTCGAAATGGCAACAAAAAAGGCGTAAATGTCAAAATGAAGTATTAGAGAGGAGATAATTTTGGGGACGTCAACGCTAAAGTCAAAATTTCCAGCATAAAGTCGAACTTTCCAGAATAAAGTTGAAATATCGAGAATCAAGTTAAAAAGTTTAATAACATTTTTGTGATAAAAGTCAAAATGTCAAGAATAAAGTTGAAATAAGAAGAATAAAGTTTAATAACAATTTCATGATAAAAGTTGAGATGTCGAGGCTAAAGTTGAAATGTTGAGAATAAAGTTGAAATATTGAGAATAAAGTTGAAATGTTGAGAATAAAGTTGAATTACATTTTCATAATAGAAGCGGAAATGTCGAGAATAAAGTTGAAATATTGAGAATAAAGTTGATGTGTCGAAAATAAAGTTGAAATGTCAAGAATAAGGTTGAAATGTTGAGAATAAAGTTGATGTGTCAAAAATAAAGTTGAAATGTCGAGAATAAAGTTGAAATATTGAGAATAAAGTTGAATAACATTTTCATAATAAAAGTGGAAATGTCGAGAATAAAGTTGAAATATTTAGAATAATGTTGAAATGTTGAGAATAAAGTTGAAATGTCCAGAATAAAGTTGAAATATTGAGAATAAAGTTGAAATATTGAGAATAAAGTTGAAATATTGAGAATAAAGTTGAAATGTCAAGAATAAAGTTGAAATATTGAGAATAAAGTTGAAATATTGAGAATAAAGTTGAATAAGTGAGAATAAAGTTGAAATGTCGAGAATAAAGTTGAAATGTCGAGAATAAAGTTGAAATGTTGAGAATAAAGTTGAAATGTTGAGAATAAAGTTGAAATATTGAGAATAAAGTTGAATAAGTGAGAATAAAGTTGAAATGTCGAGAATAAAGTTGAAATGTCGAGAATAAAGTTGAAATATTGAGAATAAAGTTGAAATGTCGAGAATAAAGTTGAAATGTCGAGAATAAAGTTGAAATGTCGAGAATAAAGTTGAAATGTCGAGAATAAAGTTGAATAAGTGAGAATAAAGTTGAAATGTCGAGAATAAAGTTGAATATTGAGAATAAAGTTGAAATGTCGAGAATAAAGTTGAAATATTGAGAATAAAGTTGAAATGTCAAGAATAAAGTTGAAATGTCGAGAATTAAATTGAAATGTCGAGAATAAAGTTGAAATATTGAGAATAAAGTTGAAATATTGAGAATAAAGTTGAAATGTCGAGAATAAAGTTGAAATATTGAGAATAAAGTTGAATAAGTGAGAATAAAGTTGAAATGTCGAGAATTAAGTTGAATAAGTGAGAATAAAGTTGAAATGTCGAGAATAAAGTTGAAATGTTGAGAATAAAGTTGAAATGTCGAGAATAAAGTTGAAATGTCAAGAATAAAGTTGAAATGTCCAGAATAAAGTTGATAATTGAGAATTAAGTTGAAATGTCGAGAATAAAGTTGAAATGTCCAGAATAAAGTTGAAATATTGAGAATAAAGTTGAAATGTCGAGAATAAAGTTGAAATGTCAAGAATAAAGTTGAAATGTCGAGAATAAAGTTGAAATGTCCAGAATAAAGTTGATAATTGAGAATTAAGTTGAAATGTTGAGAATAAAGTTGAAATGTCCAGAATAAAGTTGAAATATTGAGAATTAAGTTGAAATGTCGAGAATAAAGTTGAAATGTCGAGAATAAAGTTGAAATGTCGAGAATAAAGTTGAAATGTCGAGAACAAAGTTGAAATATCGAGAATAAAGTTAAATAACATTTTCATGTTAAAGTGGAAATGTTGAGGATGAGGTTAAAATGTCGACAAAAAGTGAAAATGTCAACAAAAAAGTGGAAGAGTTGAGAAAAAAATGGCAAAGTTGAGAATGGAGTGAATTCACAATGTATGTTGACTTTATTCTCAACATTAAGACTTTTATCACAAAATACATATTTAACTTTAATCTTGTCATTTCAACTTCAATCTGGAAATGTACACTTTATTCTTGTAATTTTGACTTTACTGTCGACTTTTCCAAAAACACTTTTCTCCAGCTAACATGACCCTAACACTCTTCCATATTAAAGGCTGAAGGCTAAAACCTCTTGAAGAATCTGAACCAGTCCAGTCTCCTCTTGGATAAAAACCCATCAGAACTTTTATCATGAAAGTTCCCTCCACCTACCAACGTCCGCCCTCGTCTTTGTTTTGGTCTTGGTCATGGAGTCCAGAGTCAGACACACGATGACGGACATGCAGGTGACCTCCTTCCCTCCTCGCCGACAGTCCTTGTTAAAGATGTTGACCTTCTCGGGCTCAAAGGTCAGCTTGGCTTGAATTCGCACCACACCGCGGGACCTGGAGGGCAGACAGTAGTCAACCTTAAAGGAAAAGTTCAGTTTCTACAGCTTTCACATTGTTTATAGAATGAAGCAGAACAATATACTCACCCAGAAGGCTTTCCTGATCCAAACAGTGCTTCAGGAGATATTTAGATCCAAAATCGAGCAGCGGACATCCATATAATGGTAGCACATAGGGCATACAGCGCGCTCCTAAAACTGCATTAATCATCCAAAAACTCATTAGTTTCACCAATATTTCATCATGGACCGCTCGGGCTACTCCTTCATTACAGTCTGTGTTGCTCCAGACATGTTTTTGTGACTGTGCTGACCTCTGAACTGAAGAAGAAGAGCGCTTGATCCGCACATGTGCAGTACGGCTCATTGTTTCAGGGGAAGACAGCCAGCTACTCAACAACTTTCTTCTTCCAGTTTTGTGCAAAATGGACAAATATCTGTCAGATTAAGATGTTGTGGAGGAGAACTTTGAATATGATGGGTGTCCTTACAGTTTCAAGCCAGAGTTTACAGATGAGGAGCTCATCGAAAGGAGGACGCGGAGGCAGCGCTCCAGAGAGTACTGCGCAGGCGCGGAGGCAAACATTCTTCTTCTTTAGTTCAGAGGTCGGCACAGTTACAAAAACATGTCTGGAGTGACACAGACTGTAATGGAGGAGTAGCGTGAGTGGACCATGATGAAATATTGGTGAAACTAATGAGTTTTTGGACGATTAATGCAGTTTTAGGAGCGGCGCTATACATGCCCCGTGTGCTACCATTATACGGATGTCCGCCGCTCGATTTTGGATCTAAATATCTCTTGAAGCACTGTTTGGATCAGGAAAGCCTTCTGGGTGAGTATATTGTTGTTCTACTTCATTCTATAAACAATGTGAAAGCTGCAGAAACCAAACTTTTCCTTCAATACTTTTATAAACAGCCAACAGAGAAACAGTCCAAGCATTGATCGAGTCAGGATAAATTAAACTTCAAGACATTCTTACAGACTTTATTGCGTTAGGGAGTTATGCTCAAAGTAAAAGGCAGAAAGCTGCCAGAAAATCAACATCTTTTTGCTTTTACTTCAGAAATAAGGACCATAGAAGGAAATTTGATTTTTAAACAGCCATTTGCTTTGTATGCTATTGTTGGTGATGGTGAGTTGCTGTGCGTGCTTTTTTGTTTTTTTCTTTTTTTGATAAGCAGCACTTGTTAAATATCTGACGGACCTAACACATAATAATTTCTTTTCTTTTTTTTTTTTTTTGAGAAATGGGCTGGCAATCATAAGACATTCTTCTTCCTCCCCTTTTCGATCATGGAATTGAACATGTGGCAGAATTCGGAATTGTGCAGCATGTGAACTTTAATTTTCATTATACGGAATAAAAATGCTTAAAAAATTAAGCATTGGTCTTACAAGCTATCACAGCAGTAACTTATCGCTGACCGGTTAATGCTGCAGTTTTACAAACTTCAGTCTTAATCTTAAATTCATTTCCTGTTTAACTTCTAAACACTTACAGCCCTAAAACTAAGGCTAAGGCAAACCTTTTTCTAAATGTATAACTTTCTTTTTATTTAACAATTTTTGTTTATTAATTATCTAACTTCTTAGAAGTCTTTTTTTTTTTATGTATGTATTTTTAGGGCATTTTGTGCCTTTATTGATAGGAGAGAGACAGCGGATAGGCTTGTGAAAGGGGGTGAGAGAGTAGGGGAAGACACTCTGCAAACTGGTCACAGGCTGGATTCGAACCTGGACCGGCAGAAGCAAGTACATGGGGTGCTAACCACTCCGCCAAACCAGCACCCCCTTAGAAGTCTTTAAACGATTTTTCTGAGCTTTCTGTAAATGTCAAGAAACACAACAGCTTATAGTAAATCCTGAATTGAGCACCTCTGGAGCAAAAGTTGCTTCAATTGAGACATTTGGTCTTAATTTAAAAAAGATCCTGAATCTAATCATCATTTTAAGGACAAACCCGAATCAAACTGAGACAGAGAAGGACAAACTTCCTTTGACCATTTTGTCATACAATAAACTCCGGCTGAGGACCACTGGGTTAAATAAATAATAATAAAACAATCAGTCTGAATTATTAAAGCTTCTTCAAACTGAGTTTTTACTTTTTAAAAAGACAAACTAAATTGTAACCATACTGTGTTTACCTTGTCTCTCCAACGTGGTCATAGATATCTGCAAAGACTGGAGTAAAATGTCCCTCACTTTGTTGATTTTCCGTGTGTGAGAGGTGCTTGTTACTAAAAGGCAGACCTTCTATTCTCTAGATTCTTAGCCTGACAGCATGAGTGACTCTGTATGCTCGTACCAGACGATTACAGCAGCTCCCAGTGCTCCAACTGCGAGGTCGACCAGCCCATCCCCGTTAATGTCCAAGACCCCGTGAAGACTTTGACCGAAGTATTTCAGACCGGCAGAGAAACCGGCTGCAGAGAGACGCTGCAGAGACAAAAAGGACGCAGACATTAACCTCCTGATTCTTAAACTCATGAAGAATCTGACAAGCGTCCCTCACCTGCTTATACTGCCTCTGGATGGTTTTGCCCTGACCGTAGAAAACATAGACCGCCCCCTGGTGGTCATCCTCCAGCGAGGCCCCCACCACCAGCTCCCTGAACCCATCCCCGTTCATGTCCGGTATCTGAGCCAACGCCGAGCCGAACCGCGAGTTCTGAGAGCGATCGGTGACCTCCAGCGCCCCCTGCAGGATCAAGGATGTCTGCAGAGAGATTTCAGAGATGCTTTTCTTTGAATTACTATATAATAATATCAGACAAGCATGTTTAATCTGTCAGAGTGTTGGTACCTGTGGGGTGACGGCGTAGACGTAAACCTTCCCCTTCTCCCAGCCCTGGCTGTAGTACATGGGTGCTGCCACCAGGAGGACGTCTGTTTGTCCGTCTTCATCCACGTCCATTGATAGCAGCTCACTGCCGAAATAGGAACCAATCTGACAAAGATTGAAAGGATAAAAGATGTCAAATTACAAACTGAATTTATCAGTGTTGCACGATGAAGATTCATGGAAGTTCATCTGTCCTTAAACATGTTTAATTCCTGTTTCTTTGCTAAAATGATCATGAGCAAACTGCCCTGTCAGGTGAAATGTCCCTGGTCTGAATGTTAACTCTGGAAACTTTAGTTGACTAACATGGGGCCTGTTTCACACAGACCAACACGGCAAGGATCTGATTTACTGTAATTTGAGGCTTTTTGAAGAACAGACTTTTCATTAACTTCAACCAATTTTTTCACAAAATGCACGACTACTAAAGGAATAGCTGAAATTTATTAGTACAAAACCCAAAACCAGGGAAGTTTGCACGGTGTGTAAATCGTGAATAAAAACAGAATACAATGATTTGCAAATCCTTTTCAACTTATATTCAATTGAATACACAGCAAATACAAGATACTTAACGTTTGAACTGAGAAACTTTGTTTTCTTTTGCAAATAATCATCAATTTAGAATTTAATGGCAGCAACACATTGCAAAAAAGTTGTCACAGGGTCATTTTTACCACTGTGTTACATCGCCTTTCCTTTGAACAACACTCAGTAAACATTTGGGAACTGAGGAGACCAATTTTTGAAGCTTTTCAGGTGGAATTCTTTCCCATTCTTGCTTGACGTACAGCTTAAGTTGTTCAACAGTCTGGGGTCTCCGTTGCTGTATTTTACGCTTCATAATACGCCACACATTTTCAATGGGGGACAGGTCTGGACTACAGGCAGGCCAGTCTAGTACCTGCACTCTTTTACTACGAAGCCACGCTGTTGTAACACGTGCAGAATGTGGCTTGGCATTGTCTTGCTGAAATAAGCAGGGGCGTCCATGAAAAAGACGTTGCTTGGATGGCAACATATGTTGCTCCAAAACCTGTATGTACCTTTCAGCATTAATGGTGCCTTCACAGATGTGTAAGTTACCCATGCCTTGGGCACTAACACACCCCCATACCATCACAGATGCTGGCTTTTGAACTTTGCGCCTATAACAGTCCGGATGGTTCTTTTCCTCTTTGGTCCGGAGGACACGACGACCACATTTTCCAAAAACAATTAGAAATGTGGACTGGTCAGACCACAGAACACTTTTCCACTTTGCGTCAGTCCATCTTAGATGAGCTAGGGCCCAGTGAAGCCGGCGGCGTTTCTGGGTGTTGTTGATAAATGGCTTTGGCTTTGCATAGTAGAGTTTTAACTTGCACTTACAGATGTAGACGAACTGTAGTTACTGACAGTGGTTTTCTGAAGTGTTCCTGAGCCCATGTGGTGATATCCTTTACACAGTGATGCCGGTTTTTGATGCAGTACCGCCTGAGGGATCGAAGGTCACGGGCATTCAATGTTGGTTTTGGGCCTTGCTGCTTACGTGCAGTAATTTCTCCAGATTCTCTGAACCTTTTGATGATATTACGGACCGTAGATGATGAAATCCCTAAATTCCTTGCAATAGCTTGTTGAGAAATGTTGTTCTTAAACTGTTGGACAATTTGCTCACACATTTGTTCACAAAGTGGTGACCCTCGCCCCATCCTTGTTTGTGAATGACTGAGCATTTCAGGGAAGCTGCTTTTATACCCAATCATGGCACCCACCTGTTCCCAATTAGCCTGTTCACCTGTGGGATGTTCCAAATAAGTGTTCGATGAGCATTCCTCAACTTTCTCAGTCTTTTTTGCCACTTGTGCCAGCTTTTTTGAAACATGTTGCAGGCATCAAATTCCAAATGAGCTAATATTTGCAAAAAATAACAAAGTTTACCAGTTTGAATATTAAGTGTCTTGTCTTTGCTGTGTATTCAATTGAATATAAGTTGAAAAGGATTTGCAAATCATTGTATTCAGTTTTCATTTACGATTTACACAACGTGCAAACTTCAGTGGTTTTGGGTTTTGTATAACAAGTGATGAATTTCTTAAAATTAGGCATTTAGGACTTTAATCATTGTCTGCTCCTCTTGTTCTTTCATATATTGTATGCCATTTCACAACAAATTAATCCAACTGTTCATTGTTTTAACTGTAAAGTTGTGTGGAGCAAACCCATTTTGTTTTTGCATTTGATGTTTCTTGTTTTGTCCACCAGAGGGCAGCTTGCATTGTTGAAGGTAAGAAAAACACAAATATCTGCTTTAGATGCAATTTGAAATTAATTCCCTATGTATAAATTTCATTACTTGGCTTACTTACTAGAAAAAATACAACTAAAAGTTCAGTTTTAAATATTAGACTTTATTATGAAGAGCACCACCTTGTACTTCCTTCCAGTGTGTGTTGTTGGATGAAACAATGGAACATATGAGCTAGCAGTGAAACGGTATAAGACAGCAAAGCCGAATTAGAAGTTAAATGATAAAACTTTCAAGGCAAAGTGTATTTTGGAAACCCCCCGAGGAGGCACAAGGTTGGTGTTCATTGTTCTTATAGTCTTTTCTTTATTATTTGATGATTTGTGTTGAGAAGTGAGCAAATGGTTTGCACGCCTGTTTTATGAAATGGCGGCACATTGCTTGTAATGCTGAGTTTTATCTGTTAAAGTATCATTGTATCATTAATTTTATTTTTAACAATTGTTTTTCTTCATTTTTGTCAGTTCTCACGTTGGTTTATGAAGCTGATTTGTGGAACAGCAATTAAAGTTTAAAACTCAGTCGAGTCTCACCATCTTTCAGAGGGTATGCTTCAGTTTTCATTAAACTGTTGGTTGGCTTGAAAAAGTTCATCAAAAACCCACTACAGGCACACTTTCTTGAAGATCTTTGCACATTAATGTGTGTTTAACTCCAGTCAACTTCATCTTTATCCATGAAACCTATTAAAATTAGTGTTTATTCTGCACAACTATGTATGAAATTCTCCTTTTTAAGGTCCTGAGAGAGTGAGGCTTGGCTCTTCTTTGAGAAAAAATACATTATTGCATTAAATAGTGTTGTGTTACTCGAAACCACACTTTGAAGGTCTCGGTCTTGTCTCAGTTTCAGACTGGCCAGACTCGGGAATTTCCTTCAAGACCGATCAAGACCAGCACTGATCTGCTGTTCTTCAGCTTCATTAATGTGAATAAGGAGGAACACTTGATAAAACAACAAAAAGCTTCAGTTCATGTGTTATTTCACCTGTGATGACTGCAACCTTCCCGGTGTTGTGACTGAGGTACACCCCCCTTAACTGTTAAACCATGTCATGGTTTTTAAAATTGGTTTTGATGTTCTTGGTCTTGGTCTCGACTCCCAAAAGTCTTGGTCTTGGTGCATTCTGGTCTCGGGTAAGTCTGAATCACTCCTTCCTTATATCATGACCAACATTTCTTATAAATGTCACAGAATTCAGTTGGAAACTTTTTGAGTTTTAAGCAAGACTGTGGCAAACTGCCTTATCTTGCAATGTTAACAAATCTTCAAAAAGTAGTTCCTGTATCCAAAGATTTTAGATCACCATCCAAATTGAATCACTCCTTCCTGGTATCATGACCAACAATTTTTCTACATGTCATGAAAATCAGTTGGAAACTTTTTGACATTTTAGCGAAATGTGGAAAACTGACCCACCTTTCAGTGTTAACCAACCTTTGAAAAGCTATTCCTGTATCCAAAAATTTAAAATCACCACCCGATTTCAACCACCCCTTCCTTGTAGCATGACCAACAATTCCTATAAAAGTCATATAAATTAGTTGAAAACTTTCGATTTATTGGCGAAAGCTAGCCTTGCAGAGCAGACAGACCTGCCTGATTCTGAAACCCTGCAGGTCCATCTTCCCAGCCTCTGTTGTCCAACGAATTAACTCGGCTGAATTCTTAACGGCCCAATCAGGGAAGAGAAGCGGGAGCAGCAGAATGCGGACGTGACGACAACCGGAAGTTGAAAACCGGAAGTTGAGAACGGACATGCCGATTAGCCTATTGTCCTCATGGTTACTCAGTGAAACTTAGCAAAATGTACCCTCCTCAGAAGTTTACTTGTAGGGATTGTCTTTGACGAGGTTCATGTCACATATAAGTGTTAAATGAATCATCTAAGTGGTACAATTTAGTGCAAGATGATAGTAAAAGGCCATTAGCTGTTGGCAGCTAAGTTAGTGGCTAAAGGTCATTAACTGTTGTTAGCTGTTAGCGGCCAAGTTAGCCACTATGGCTAACATCCATGAACTGTTTGTTAACTGTCGTTAGCCATTAGCCGCTACATTGGCCACTATGTATGCTACATTATAGGAGGCAACCCTGCTTGATGTGGATTGGTCTGTGATGAATGTGACGAGCCAAACGATTGTCCAATCACAAGCTTGTGTTTTTTTTTTTTTACGTTCTGCCCCTGAAAACAAATTTAAAGGGCTCCTTCCCAGATGGACTTGAAATATTTCTGTGGCAGATATATGGAGCTTTCCATCTGGCTTGTCAGGTTAGGTGGAAGCAGCCTTGTTTTGCAATGATAACAAATCTTTAAAAAACAATTCCTTGATCCATATCCATATTTTAAATCACCACCCAAGTTTAATCACTCCTTTCCTTGTGAAATGACCAGTATTTCTTATAAATGTCACGAAATTCAGTTGGAAACTTTTGAGTTTTTAGGGAAAAGGTGGAAAACTGCCTTATCTTGCATTGTTAACAGATCTTTAAAAAACAATTCCTGGAATCATATCAATATTATTATTTTAGATCACCACCCAAATGTAATGGGTCTCGTTAATGGGATGGTGTGGTCTTGTGCTCAACACTTGTATTAAACTTTAAACGTAACCTTGGGTGGAAGTGGCGAGAAATCCTTTTTATCGCCATAGTGACTTTATCTTTGGCCCATGAAGGCAGCAGTCTACCTTTCCTCTCTTCATTTCACTGTGAAAACACACTCCTTTCTTTCTATGAAGGCAGTCATCAGTCTGTTTAACACGTGTTACCTGCTCTCCCAGCAGCGCCTGCAGGATGGTCAGGTTTCCCGAGTTCTTCAGCGTGAACACGATGACCTTCCCCGTGTGGTTAAACCTCGGAGCTCCAGCTATGTAGAGCTGAACACCACGAGAAGAAATGAGGGAGCCCACTGAGTACCCTGCAGCAGAAATATGAAGGCGTTTGTTATTGTGGCCGGGGTGGGAAGGAAGTGAACCCACAGGTGTAAAGTGTTGAGAGTAAATGTTGTTCTTCATCACCCAGATAAGCTGCATGGTTCTTCAGCTCCTCTGGAAACTCGTCCTTGTAGGAGGACTTTGGTGGGACAACTTTTCCATGTTTGGTCTCTTTCAGCACGGCACCGTTCCAGTTGTAGGCACCGACCGCCCCGAGAATGATGCCGTCCTACAGAGGAAAGTTTAACAATCAACAAGCTAATGCAGCGACATGTCTGAAGATGAGCTCAGTTTGGATGAACTCAGCCCATCATACCCATTCATGCTCTCATGAAGTCATGATGTGAAAGTTACTGAAGCTTTGAGCCTTGAGGGGACAGTAAACAGAAGACTGATCAAATATTTGGCGATGGCAGAATTGAAAACCAATCTGTTGGGCTGATCCTGGACTGCAGGTTCTGTTCAGTGTCAGGACGCCGACTCTCTCACATGATACTGTGTCGCCTGTTTTCCTCATCAGTCTGACGTGATTTCATATTTTTACCTTTCAATCCTGCAGCTGAGGAGAAGAAAACTCTTCCCATACCTGCCACTGTGTGTGTGTGTGTGTGTGTGTGTGTGTGTGTGTGTGTGTGTGTGTGTGTGTGTGTGTGTGTGTGTGTGTGAGTTTTCTTGGCAGCTCCTCGTTCAGGAAAAACCATCTGCTCTGAGTTACACATGCAGAGTTTCCACGACAAAATTTTCTCTTCCTGACGCTGGAATTCAGTCGATATAATTCTCCCTGGATGAAAAACAACAGAAATATTTCTAGAAGCTTCTGGTTGTGCAGCTTCAGGAGGACAAAATCAAACCAGTGTTTGAGTTTTAGGGTGATATCGATCCCAGTATTCAAGTGCTTCATCCTCCGTGAACTCTGTTTCTGTTGGAATGATAATCATTCTAATAAAAGGTTCGCCTCGGCCTTCTTCTGATTTTGTTGGATTATGATTCATATCATTGGAGAAAATGGTGGAAACCATATTCTGACCAAAAGGAAACAAAATTATCATCATTTTGGATTCTTCTGTGGGCAGATTTTAGGATAAACATGTTAGATAACAGTTAAAGAAAGGAAAGCTCTGTGACTTTAACCTCACAAAATTTTAGTTCTAATAGAATCAATTTTTAAAAATCTTCATTGAGAAAATGAATGATTTTCAGTCTTTGAGACAAATCAGGGTCAAGACTGAATTTTTAACTTTTAAATGGTTCCTGCAACCAACTGTGGTCTTTCCACATCAACCTAAAATCATGGGAGGAATAAGAAGTTCATACAATAATAATGACACCCAATGGCACAACAAGAAAGCTTCCAGCAGCTGGTTTTAGCCTCTGATATGGATTATTTCACAGTTTATGGGTAACTGATAAACCTATATGCTAAACAGTGGGCTCACCATCATATGTTAGCATTAGCAGAATCTTAACTCACTTTGACTAAATGTGAGGAGAAACCAGCCTGAGCCATCTGCAGACCAAAGCCTCGACCCTGACTGCTCGTTCCTGCAGAAACAAAAAAGAAACACAGAGATATATCACACTGCTGCAACAACATGTGGCCCCAGGTAACCTCTGCAACTGATTCTCCTTTATTAAGAGCTAAAGGGTGTTTTATTTTGAAGGGATGATCAGCTCTTCTTATATATGTATGTGTGGCTTGACTGTGCAGACTTTACACTCAGGCTCTCTGTCTCTGCTGAGATGGAGCAGTTGCGAATTCACTGTCTGGCCAAATAAAAAAGTTGCCACCTGGATTATAGATACGAACAAACAGGTCTGAGCCTCCTGTTGGATAATTACTGCATGGGTGATTATCGTTCAGCTGAAACAAGTTATTTAACTCCAGCTGATGACATGAGCAGCTTCTCATTTCTTAAACAACCATTTCAAAGACACATCCTGTGGTCGTGGAAAAGATGTTAGTCTGTTTAAGAAGGGTCAAACCATTGCCATCAACCAAAGAAAACATCTAAGGAGATTGAAGAAACTACTAAAACTGGGTTAAGAACTGTCCAACACATTATTAAAAACTGGAAGGATAGTGGGGAACCATCGTCTTCAAGGAAGAAATGTGGACAGAATAAAATCCTGAATGATGGTGATCGGTGAATCACTTAAACGTTTGGCCAAATCAAATCAAGAAAAACAACAATAGAACTGAGGGGTGTGTTTAATAGTGAAAGTAAGAGCATTTCCACACACACAATGTGAAGAGAACTCAAGGGATTGGGACTGAACAGCTGTGTAGCCTTAAGAAAACCACTAATCAGTAAGGCTAACCAGAAAAAAGGCTTCAGTTTGCTAGGGAGCATAAAGATTGGACTGTGGAGGACTGGAAGAAGGTCATGTGGTCTGATGAGTCCAGATTGACCCTGTTCCAGAGTGATGGGAGCATCAGGGTAAGAAGAGAGGCAGGTGAAGTGATGCACCCATCATGCCTAGTGCCTACTGTCCAAGCCTGTGGGGGCAGTGCTGTGATCTGGGACAAATCTGTGACACTGAAGAAGCTCATTGAGACAATGAGACAGAGAATGAGACTGTGATCAAAGCTAAAGGTGGGACAACAATATATTAAAGTGTCCTTGTTTTTTGGTTGAGACTTTTTTTGGCCAGGCAGTGTTTCTGACCCTGCATGAGGACAGGCGAGGCACATCGTGCTCAACTTCTGCTGTGGAGGGAGACGTTTCACATATTTCAGAAGTAAGAGATGATAAAAAAAACGCTCATCAATAATGAACAATAACATCAGATCAGATCAGCTCCGACTGATGACTGATGGCTAAAACAAAAATCATCAGCTGTATGACTGCTGCATTTCCCTTCCTGTTCAGAAGATGGTGAAATAAAAGCAGGGCCCGACTACACAGTTTATGCATAATTGTTTCCTGACCTGGCAGTCATAGGGTTCAGGAGTTTGTCATAATTACTGCCAACAACAGATCAGTCTGGACGCCACATGACTCCACGACAGAAAGTCTAGCTGTTTGGATTTTTGTCCTGCCTCCTACGGTCAGAGTTATTGACAAATGACAGCACAGAGAGCTCTGCATGTGGCAAACTGAGGCTGATGCCCTGAGACCTGCGAGAAGAAAAGTTTGCAAAGCTCTGAGAGAGAACATCCCTAATTATTTTCATCATAGTTTCATCAATAACCTTTTTCCCCTGATGAAAACTAGACAGTAACTAATAAAAACAAGAGCACATGGACAAAAACACAAACTAAACTAACTGACATTTTCATCAACAAATAAAAACTAGACTAAAATGTCTGACAGACTTAATCCAATCAGACCTAATATGGTCATGTAGGAAGTAGAGACAAGTGATGAATCTATCCAATCACAGCTACTTTGGTTGTGTTAAAGGTTGGATGAGTTCAGAGGGACATCCAATCACAGCTGCCTTAGCTTGGTGGTGGGATAAGTTGTGGAGCGATCCAATCAGAGCTGCTCTCTTTATGAATTGATATATTCATGTAGAGCAGGTGTTTGTTGTCACTTCTGGTATTGTAACTGAAATGCTCTGCCAGGTAGCCTAAATAAAGGTGATTGCATTTCACACAAAGGAACATTTGTTTCTGATTTCAAGGAAACATAAAAAACCCCATTACATTTTACACTTAATTTTTTAGTCGACTAAATTTGAAGTAGATTTCATTGACTAAAATGTTGTGAATTTCCATCGACTAAAACAAGACTAAAATTAAAGATGACTAAGTTATGACTAAAGTTAAACGACATTTGAGTCAGAAGACTAAAACTGAATTAAAAAGTGCTGCCAAAATGAACAGTGACACTGCTGTAGATCCTGATCAGCTTTTAATGCTTCCAATAATTTTGGTTAATAAGTTCGGCTGCTTTTGAACCATCTCTGTCCCAAACTGACTCTCTCAGCTTTAATAAATCAGCAGATCAAAATGATGCAAATGAATCCAGAGTCGACTCCAAGATCATCAAACTCAAGCTGCTGCATCAGACGAGTCCTAACTCAAGAATGATCGTCCATAAAAAGACTAAGAGACTGGCGCTCGTGAAACTCAAAGCAAAACAACACAGAGATCAGTCGGCTGTTTTCTTAGTCTGTCAAACTAAATCATCAAAGAAATTCAAAGTCTCTGATAACAGCTTTGGGTAAATATTCAGAATGAAGAGGGACAGTCCACCTTCCAGGGAGAATATTCTCTCTCCCAGGGCGTCCACGATGTCCTTCAGTGCCGACTCGTCCGTCACGTTAAAGAAATGCTTCTCGTCGGGGTCGCTGGCGATGAACTTGATTTCCTTCAGGAAGGCCTCGGGGTTGATCCCTCGACGGTTATAATAACCTAAAACCTGGAAGAGACGTGGAGGAAAGAGACGAGGAAGAATTAGGAACAAGGAAAGCAGCCAGCACCACAGTCCTCACCCATACTGTGATTTTCAGGAAATGTCCGGATTGGGACAAGGAACAAATGATTAGATTTTGGGAGTGATCCGGATCACCGTCTGGATCCAGGAATTTTTTAAAGGATTCTTTAATGTTGCGAGATAGGACCATTTTCAGCATTTGTGCATATTACTCTGCCAAAAATAGTCAGGGCATTTGGAAAAATAAATACAGACAAGTTTCCAACAGGTTCTACAAGATATCAAAGACTGATCTGGATCCTGGGAAAATTCCAGATTCTCTGATCCAGAACGAGAAAAATTTAAATATCTTCGTCACAGCAAGGGAACAAATAAAGACATAGACTTACAACAAACGCCAAAATATAGCCAAGATACTGTGGAATCTGGAGTGTTCAATCGGATTTGTTGTATCTTCAAAAACTTTGAAGCTAGATCCAGAAAAAAACGCCATGACGAAAAATGTGATTTTCATGAAAAACTACTGAACTAAAATAGATATCATTATGAATCAAGTTGCTATTGGTATGTTTTCACGATCAAGAAATCTAAATATCTAAATGAAATAAAGGTAGGACTAATATTTATGGTGAAAATCCCAATATGGGTGAGAACTGCGCTCTCCGAGTGCTTTTCTATTCTATTTTAATTCAGTAGTTATTCACGAAAAACACATTTTTCGTCATGGCGTTTTTTACACTGATCCAGATCACTCCCAAAATCCAATTAAATTCCCAAATCCCATATTCCCAATCCGGACATTTCCTGATAATTTCATTGAAATTCTTCCATAACTTGTTGAGTAATGTTGCTAACAGAAAAACAAACAAACAAACAAACAAACAAACAGACACCGACAACAACATAACCTCCTGGTGGAGGTAACAACAGGGAGAATGGTCACCGAAGCGTGGAGGTCAGAGGTCAGAGGAGGTCAGAGTTGGCGGAGACTCACAGCGATGGCGTACATGGTGATGTTGTCCTTCTCGCTGTCCCCGACGGCCTCCAGCAGCTGTGGGCTGTCGTGAGATTCTCCGTCCGTGATCACGATCATCACCTTCTGAGCGCCGGGTCGACCTCCACGTTTGAATGCCTGTGACCTCGCCACATTGATGCCCAGAGCCGTCCTCGTCTCCTCGCCGCCTCGCTGGTCGATCCTCCTGGCGGCCTCCACCACCTCCTCCACCGTCTGGTAATCGGCCAGACTGAACTCATGGACCACCGATGTGCCGTACTGGATCACGCCAACCTGGAACCAGAAACAGTGCAGCTATTGGTTGTGGTTGCTTCATCGTGCTGCTGTTCTGCTTACCGAACAGCGCTGCTTTTGATCATCATCCACTAAAACTGTTTTTATTCATCCCACTGGTCCAGAACTACTGTTGACAGTGATTTTGCTTAAATGCTGCTACACATATTGGTAATCTTTTAATGCGGCTTTTAATTTTGGTTGTTTATAATACTGCAATTGATCTTTATGAGAGAAGCACCTACTGTTCATATTCTTAAAGGCAAACTCTTTTAGCTGATTATATTATTATTTGTCATTATATTTTAACATTTTTAACCCTCGTATTCTGTTTTATTTCTACATTTAAGTTCAGATTTTTTATTTGGAATGTTATTCTTTGTTAAATTCTTTTCGTTTTATTATCCTATTTTAGTTGTTTTTGTTATGCACCTGGTGTTAGGCTTTCTCTTTTTACATAATATCCATTAAAATTGTGTTGAATATTATTGTTATATTACTTTTTTTATTTACATAAGTACTTATTTTACCCCATAGTATTTCTATCTAATGTCTGATCATGATGTTGACCGTCATTTTAGTTTTAGCTCCAATGCATGTAGCTTTTTAATCTTGGTAACCATCATATGCTGCTTTTGATTTTGGTTCATTTTAATACTGCAATCAATCTAGTTCAACTTGTGATGCTGTTTTTGATCTGGGTGTTTTTTTTTATGCTGCTTAAAATCTTGATCCCTTTTGAATCAGGCTTTTGTCTTGGTAAATTAACAAACCTGCTGCTGATTATGGTTACACTATAGATCTTTGGCAATTTTAATGCTGCTTCTCAAAATAAAAAAAAATTGGTTCCCAATCTTTTTTATTAAATATTTCAGGCTGAAAACCTTTTCATTATCTGAGTTTCGGGTTTTGTGGATAAATTGTATGTTTTTTTTACTTCGACAAAAAATTATCTCCTCATCTATACCAGAATTGGAATAAGTCAAAAGAAGGCATATAATCCAGTATTAGGGGTGCAACAATACATGTGTCTGTATTGAACCGTTCGATACAGTGGCCTCGGTTCAGTACACCCTATGAACCAAACAATGTGCAATTTTGTATTTATTTATTTGATCAACTTCTGACGAGGTGTTATGCGCTGAAAGTTCAGTGAATCCGCGTTTGACTACTCCAGGCTGCATTGTCGAGCACAGATCCGCTGAGCTGCATGCGTAGCACCTCCCCTTTCATTCAGCCAAGCTGCTGAGACTGAAGAAGCTACATACGCCAGGGCGCTGCAACATGGCGAGTGCTTTACCTTCGGCTGAAATTGAAGACCCTCCACTCAGTGTTTTGTGTAAAATAACTACTTTCTTGGGTAAAAAGTAAAGTAACGCACTACTACTGGAAATTTGGTCACAAAACGTAGTTCCTTTTTTAATGTGGCGCAACGTTACTTTTCCCCCCGATGATGCCTTCTCAGCTGCTCGCACAGACACGAGCAGCGTTGCCAAGTCTGCTCGTTAAAAGCTTGTAAGGGTCGCAAATCTCGTGAGTCATGGCCGCAGGTCGCAGCTTTTTTGGCTTTTTTTCTAAACGTGCAGTTGTTTCTTTGGGCCTTTCTGTATAATAATAAGCAAAACACGACTTCAGTAGGCAGTTTGCCCACTTCCTCGTTTCCTGGTTATCTTGCACGCCCCCAAACACACTCACGCACATGGAGCATGCTCCAGAGCCAAAGTTGCCAGGTCTGCTTATTATAAGCAACTTTCTTTTCTTGAATAGATGCTTGGCACTGTGATATTGAAATGTAATGTAGATGAAAATTAACACTTCATGTAGATTTCTCTTTTTAAAAAGTAACATATCACATTAGGACAGGAAATAGCTGGATGTTGATTATTTTGGGCTTGTTTTTATCGACCTGGAAACACTGGGCAGGAGCTCTCATTCCACAGGATATGTGACATTTTGTAAAATAAAGAGCACAAAAGAAAAAACTGTTACGTTCTCTGTAGTAGAACTTATTTCTGGCCTTCACATTTAGGAACAGATATGGGGTTCTGTCAAAGCTGAGCAATGTAAAAGTAACGAGTAATGTGAAAAGTTACTTTTCATAGAGGGTAACTAAGTAAAGTAACAAGTTACTTTTTTCCGAAATAACAAGCAACGAGCAAACACTACTTTTTAAAAGTAACTTCCCCAACACTGCCTCCACTATCATTCAGATCTGGTGTTTGGGACTCCTTTGGCTTCCGTGTTAAGTATGACCCTGATGGTAAGCGTGTTGTGGACAAAAACACAACAGTATGTCGGAAGTGCAACACGATGATAAACTACATTGGTGGAAATACAACAAACATGACATGTACGACGACATCATCCCGGTGTTAAAACAAGTGGAACCAGACAGAAACAACAAGTAGCACACATGCTACAGACTTTACCTGGGTCATTTAGACAGCCATTTAAATCATTTAAAATGTACTCCGAGTTGAAACAAATGTTGGTTATTTTAATAAACCACAGGTAAAAGTAATTAAAATTTCTCATATTTTGTATCAAAAAAGTATTGAATCGTGACAGAACTGAACCAAACTGTGAATTATGTGTATCGTTGCACCCCTATCCAGTGTGTCCATCATATTTAGTCATGATCAAACCTGTTTTTCCTTTCTGATTTTTACACATTAAGACACATTTCAATGCTTTCAGCCTTTCATAGCAAAACAGGACCCACAATTGCACATATGCACATCTGTCATGTTGTGTACCAGGAAGAATTTCAAGCATGTGAGAATAAAGACCCAGCAAGTGTTTCTTCTTCCGAGCATTTAAAACTGTCAGTCATTTGTCTGGGGGCCTGCTTCTGACCATAAACATCGATAAGGGAGACAAAAGATCACAGTGAGGAAGACATGGCGGGTGCGGTCAAGATTTAATACGGTCAAGAGGTCAGCTGCTGTTAAAGTGACAGAAACTCAAAGATGCTGACCTCTGTCCTCATTGGCACATGCAGCTGTTTTTATTTTAACTGTTGTGATCGACCACAGACATGTTCGAGGGCAGATGGAGGGCTCTGTGGTGAATCCTAATAGCTTTAAACATTACTGCATTTTGCCAAAGAATTCAAACTATCTGTGTTTTAAAGGTATGAGCTGGACGTCCTGTTACACAGCATTTTAACCACAAATAATGTCAGATAGACCTGATCCACCAGGACTCTGCTGCTCTGAAAAAGCTCCTCTGGACTGGACTGTCTTAAATACTTGTGGGGAACCGACCTGCGTCTGACCTGGGCCGATGTAGAACTTCTGCAGGATGTTGATGAGGAAATCCTGGACCTCGTACCACGGGTAGATCGAGTTAGAACCATCCAGAACGATCACAATGTCCATGAATGTCTCACACCCTGATGTGTGGAAAAAAAATATGAATTAAGGATGGATGGATGGATGGATGGATGGATGGATGAATGGATGGATGGATTAGTACCAAATATATTTAGAGATTGATAGCTGATTGGTTGGAGATATTGATGCATGGATGCATGTTTGGAAAGGCTGGATGAACACCTGGATGGATGGGTTCATTATTTATGGATGGATGTCAGATGGACCTATAATGGATAGATGAGAGGTTGGTTGGATGGATGTGAATATTAATAGATCAGTAGTGGACTGGATGGATAATGCATGGATGAATGGATGGATGAATAGCTGTTTCAAAGGATGGAAGAATAGATGAATGAATGGCTGGACTTATGGGTTTATTATGAATGTTGCATGGGTAAATGGATTGTTTAATGGCTGGTTGGTTGGATGGATAGACAGTTAAATGTATGGATGGATATTTGGATGGATGGATGATCTATTGATGGAAATTTTGATAAATTTATGTTGGATGCTTGATGGGATGGATGGATGGATGGTTGGATGGATGGATGAATGGAAGGGTTTGATATGGATGAATGGATGGACAGTTGGATGAATAGATGGATGCTTTCATAGTAAAAAGTCAATAAATAGATGAATGATATACCAGATAGATTGATGAACTGGGTGGTGATTGATATTATAGTGATAAACTGATCAAAAATTTAATTATATGATAGATAGATGGTTGGATGGAGAGCTGGATGGATGGATGAATGGATGATAGCTGGATGGCTGGATGTATGAATAGATTAATTCCATGATACACAGATGGATGGACAGTTGGATGGATGGAAAGGATGGATGGATGGATGGATGGATGGATGGATGGACAGTTGGATGGATGGTTGGATGGATGACGTATCAATGGATGGATGAATGGATGGATATTTGGATGAAGAGATGGACAGGCAGTTGGAATAATGCCTGTCCATCATTATGGACAGACAGTTGGATATATGTATGTATGGTTGGACAGACAGTTGGATGTATGTATGCATGGTTGGACAGACAGTTGGAATAATGCACAGACAGTTGGATGTATGTATGTATGGTTGGACAGACGGTTGGATGTATGTACATATGATTAGATAGACAGTTGGATGCATGGACAGATAGTTGGATGTATGTATGTGTGGTTGGAAAGACAGTTGGATGCATGGACAGACAGTTGGATGTATGTACGTATGATTGGACAGACAGTTGGATGCATGGACAGATAGTTGGATGTATATATGTATGGTTGGACAGACAGTTGGATGCATGGAGAGACAGTTGGATGTATGTATGTATGGTTGGACAGACAGTTGGACGCATGGACAGATAGTTGGATGTATGTATGAATGGTTGGACAGACAGTTGGATGCATGGACAGACAGTTGGATGTATGTATGGTTGGACAGACAGTTGGATGCATGGACAGACAGTTGGATGTATGTATGTGTGGTTGGACAGACAGTTGGATGTATTAATGCATGGTTGGACAGACAGTTGGAAAGGTGGAGAGACAGTTGGATGTATGCATGGTTGGACAGACAGTTGGATGTATGTATGCATGGTTGGACAGACAGTTTGATGTATGTATGTATGGTTGGACAGACAGTGGGACGCATGGACAGATAGTTGGATGTATGTATGAATGGTTGGACAGACAGTTGGATGCATGGACAGACAGTTGGATGTATGTATGTATGGTTGGACAGAAAGTTGGATGCATGGTTGGACAGACAGTTGGATGTATGTATGTGTGGTTGGACAGATAGTTGGATGAATTAATGCATGGTTGGACAGACAGTTGGAAAGGTGGAGAGACAGTTGGATGTATGCATGGTTGGACAGACAGTTGGATGTATGTATGCATGGTTGGACAGACAGTTTGATGTATGTATGTATGGTCGGACAGACAATTGGATGCATGGACAGATGGTTTGATGTATGTACATATGATTGGACAGACAGTTGGATGCATGGACAGATAGTTGGATTTATGTATGCATGGTTGGACAGACAGTTGGATGTATGTATGTATGATTGGACAGACAGTTGGATTTATGTATGCATGGTTGGACAGACAGATGGATATATGTACGTATGATTGGACAGACAGTTGGATGCATGGACAGATAGTTGGATGTATGTATGTATGGTTGGACAGACAGTTGGATGCATGGATAGACAGTTGGATGTATGTATGTATGGTTGGACAGACAGTTGGATGCATAGACAGACAGTTGGATGCATGGACAGACAGTTGGATGTATGTATTTATGGTTGGACAGACAGTTGGATTCATGGACAGACAGTTGGATGTATGTATGTATGGTTGGACAGACAGTTGGATGCATGGACAGACAGTTGGATGCATAGACAGACAGTTGGATGCATAGACAGACAGTTGGATGCATAGATGGATGTTTACTCTGCAGGGCTGGTGCGATGGTGTGGGCTGGCCTGAAGTTCCTGCTGACTCTGGAGCAGATCCCCGTGCTGTACAGAGAACTTCCACATTCATGAGACCACAGAGGACCACACGTCTGCAGACAGAGAGACACGTATGACCATCAGTGAGGAACATGTGACCGTCATGAGATGTCTTTTATGATAAACACTGGAGATCATGGATGTCCTCACAGCCTTATTATTAGCCTCTTATTAGGCCATGACATATAAGTTTATTTAATATTTCTGTTCAATTAAAACATTTCCCTTTCACCAAATCTAAAAACAAAAAAGATAATAAAGGGTAAATCTGAATATACACAAAATACACCGAATATTCTCTTTGGTGCATAATTTCCACTTTAGTGAACAGGTGAACTTTGGTCACAGAAAAAAAACACATTTTTTTAAAAATCTGCTTCACAGTGTTCCTAACATTTTATTAAATAAGAATATATTTTAATACCACTTGATTCTTTTTTGAGAACAGATAGATTGAACACTTATTACTGAGGGGCGTGATGCATTTCCTTCTCTATTTTTGATCTGTGATGTGAAATCTCAGTGGGACAAAAACACAAATAAATATTTTATGGAGGATAAGCCAATGTTTAGGGAGCTCTGCACCTGGCAGTTAGGACACAGAACTGCCTAAATATCTGTGGACACCATGAAAGAGTAACATGAAATATTTCGTCTTTAATTACACGTTGTCCCAACGTCACGGGAATGACACGAGAGTTCTGCGTCTCCGTTTGACTCACCACGAAGGTGCCGTCTCTGGGGTTAGAGGTCAACGTCATTCCCAAACGCATCTTCTCTTTCCTCTCGGACACATTGTCCAGAGACAGTTTACCTGAAAAGAGACAAAAATAATCCCTGAAAAGATCTTTTCTTTTTTCTGATACTTAAATATTATTGAAGTTTTGTGTAGTATAATAAAAACAGTTTACACTGAGTTATGTATTTTCCACATCAGAAGCAGATGAGTTAAACCAAACAGTCCTGGTTACTGAATCACTGATATCTTCACTATCTTCAATTTACATATCAGATATTCCTTAGGAATCGTTCATTGTGCCATAAATCATATGTTTTCTCATTTTTTTCATGAAATCCTCCCCCTTCAGTCCAAACTGATGGTCAGTCTTTCCAGAGTACAGATCTCTCTCATAATTTCTACCCACTGGTTTACACTTGTTATTGCCTTTGCCTTGTTCCATGTGATCAGAAATATTTTAGTTACATATCTTTCTAAGACACATTTATGTTTCCCAGATATATGAATGTACATTTTCTTAATCATAACATATCTCAAAATGTTTTAATCATGATGTGTACATTTTCCTCAAGTAGGTTAAATGTGATGTGTGCACAGACAGTTGTAGGAATGGATGGATGGACGGATGGACAGACAGTCAGACGAATACATGGATGGATGGATGGATGGATGGATGGATGGATGGATGGATGGACAGACAGCTGAATGTATGCACAGACAGTAGAATGTATGGATGGTTGGACAGACAGTTGAATGCATGGATGGATGCAGAGAAAGTTGTCTGGCTGGCTGGCTGGCTGGCTGGATGGATGGATGGATGGATGGATGGGCAGACAGTGAATATATTGTAATATGGATGGATGGTGGGACAGACAGTTGGATGAATGGATGGATGCAGAGACAGTTGGATGGATGGATGGTAGATGGATGGTTGGACCGACAGTTGAATAAATTAATAGATGGATGGGTGGTTGGACAGACATTTGGATGGATGGACAAACAGTTGGAATTATGAATGTATGGTTGGGCAGACAGTTGGACGGATGGATGGATGGTTGGACAGACAGCTAATGTATTGTAATACGGATGGATGGATGGATGGATGACAGACACTTGGACATATGGATGGATGGATGGTTTAAACAGACAGTTTGGTGGATGGATGGATGGATGGATGGATGGACAGACAGTTTGACATATGGATGTTTGTATGGATGGATGGATGGATGGTGGGACAGACAGTTGGATGTATGCATGGATGGATGGACAGACAGTTTGATGGATCTGTGGATGGATGGTTGGACAAGCAGTTGGATGGATGGTTGGACAGACAGTTGAATGCATGGATGGATGGTTGGACAGACAGTTGGATGTGTGGGTGGATGGATGGATGGATGGATGGTTTAAACTGATAGTTTGATGGATGGATGGATGGATGGATGGACAGGCAGTTGGATGTTTTGATGATTGGTTGCAGACAGTTGGATTTGTGAATGGATGGATGGATGGATGGATGGTTGGACAAACAGTTGGATGTATGGACCAATGGTTGGACATATGGTTGGATGAGATAATCTTTAATTGGTTATTATATTTATTTTAAAGGCTTTGGTTTGATGATTCCTGAAGTCTCATGTCTCTTCCTCGCTGAAGGCTCCACAGGGATCTCTCTAAATCAGGTGTCCTGGACCTTTAAGGTTAATTAACGGGTCTTTTTCCTCAGTCTGGTTTTACTCTTGAATCAAAGCTCTGAGCTCTTGTTTGTAGCGGAGCACGTTAGCAGCAGTGTGGTTAGCTCTGATCTCTCTGTCTTCAAACACCGTCTGATTAGCTCTGGTTACCCCCCGCTGTGACCCCATGAACGATGCCTCCTCACCCAGCTGCAGTCTGGAGCAGTTCACCGAGTTCCTGCCGTCCAGAGGACACCTGTACACGTCCCCGGTCTGCTGCCCCGCCGTCGACTCGAAGGGGGCTCCGACCAGCAGCCTGGAAGGACAAGCATAACAGAGTCAGGCGGCCATTTTGGATCAGTCTAAAACATTTCTCTGACCTCAAGCTAACTAAGCACAAAGGACAAGCTTGTGAGTAATATCTTCTGAGATTAAGTCCAAATTTAGTCTCTAAACTATTTCAGTTTTAGTCGATGAAATCTGCTGTAAATATAGTCGACTAAAATATGAAGCGTACAGTGTAAGGCATTTTTATGAAACATCTACTAAGCCTTTATTGAATGTTAGTAAAGTCTGAATGTCTAAATGAACAGAAACAAATGTTCCTTTGTGTGAAATGCAGTCACCTTTATTTAGGCTACCTGGCAGAGCATCTCAGTTACAATACCAGAACTGACAACAAACAGTGAACCTGCTCTACATGAATATATCAGTTCATAAAGAGAGCAGCTCTGATTGGATCGCTCCACAACTTATCCCACCACCACCAAGCTAAGGCAGCTGTGATTGGATCAATCAATCAATCAATCAAACTTTATTTATATAGCACTTTTCATACAAAAAAATGTAACACAAAGTGTTTTACAAACAGACAGATGAATTAAAATAAAGGAATTATGACCCAAACCCACTCCACCCAGCCCCTGAACCACCCACACTGCAATCCACACACAGTGTTGATAAAAAGCATCATAAATAAAAGACAATAATGAAGCACACTGCTGTACCCAGTACGTACTGAGGAATGTCATCTTAAGGTTTAAAGATGAGAAAACAATGGAGGTTTGCTTAAAGTGTAAAATTAAATGTATAATATAAAAAACAAAAGAAAAAACTAATTTAAAAATAATAACAATAAAATGATTCATTAAAATGAAGTTAAAAAAAAGAAAAATTAGGAAATAAAATAAGGACAGATAGAAGAGATAAAAGATAAGATAAAATAATAATAAAAGTCAGCTGTAATTAGAATAAATAAAAACGCATAAAGGTCATTCAGGTAAAAGCTGGACTAAAAAGGTAGGTTTAGATGTCCCTCTGAACTCATCCAACCTTTAACACAACCAAAGTAGCTGTGATTGGATGGATTCATCACTTGTCTCTACTTCCTACATGACTATATTAGGTCTGACTGGATTAAGTCTGTCAGACATTTTAGTCTAGTTTTTATTTGTTGATTAAAATGTCAGTTAGTTTAGTTTGAGTTTTTTGTCCATGTGCTCTTGTTTTGATTAGTTATGTCTTGTTTTAGTCAGAGTGAAAAAGGTTGTTGGTGAAAACAATTAGTAAACAGAACTCTCTCTGGTTTGATTCCACTCTCAGCTCCTGTTTTTCTGAGCACAGGCCGTCCTGCAGGTTCTCATCATAAGCCGGTGTAAACACGAGCACATGTGTCTCCTTTCCTGGCAGAGTCGTGAGTCACATGCCAGAGGAGCCGCCGTGTTCGAGCTCTAACCTTCAATCTGTTAATGCGTCTCCGTCCACATCAAACAGGCGGAGAGCAGCGCTGATGAACCACATCCCATCAGAGCAGGTCTGCATCCTGTCTGATCTGACATCATCAGCCACTGCCTTAACGAGCTATTTGTTACCTAATCAGTGATTTCCTATAAATGCTTTCAGCAGCCCTGTAAAGAGCAGGGTGATTAGTCTGTGGTGGAGAGAACAAGAGGAATGACGGAGGGTTTAAGCTCCTTAACGCAACAATAAAACAGATTTATGAAGGCAGGTTCTTCAGCAGGCAAAGGAAAGCATTTACCTGGAGCTTCAAGAGTAATTCACTGCAGGTGAGCTTCACATGTGAGCTTATGATCAAGATGTGGGTTTAGATGAGCTGCATGCTGCCAAAATAAAGTTTGTGTGTGATGTGAACGCCTTAAGAAGAATCACTTCATACCAAACAGTGCTGCCAGAAATTAGTGCTGTCAGGAGATTTAAAAAAACAGAGATTAATTAATTATGACCTGTAATTAATTATTCTAATTAATCGCTCTTTTAATCCCACTTTAAAAGTTGCTGAAAAAAGCCTCAACTTGAGTATTTTCATTTAAATTCATTAGAATATTGTGGCAGATCTAAAGATTGTTCGCCACCTCCCAAAAACTGAAGCACAAGAAGCCCAATGCAGAAAAACTGCAGCTTTAATGACCAATCAGGGCGGAGCTGTGGATGTGAGGACAACAGGAAGTGACTGCATGTTTGAAAACAACACCGGTGTGTAAAAGTGATCTCTGTGGATGCAGAAAGATCTGCAGTTTTGTCAGAAATGGACTCGATTTCTCCTTTAAAAGAGGAGCAGAGAACATCACTTCCAGCTGTCTTAAGGGAAATCATGATTTTCCTCTTCCGCACTGCTGGGACACAGAAACCAAGAAATGCTGCACAAACAATGCCGTCGTCATGGTTACTGTACAATATCAAACATGTCCTCCTCAGACGTTTATCAGGAGAATTTGGTGGGTTTTGTCTTTGTCCAGATTCATGTCACATGTGGCAGATGACACATCTATGTGGTTTGATTTAATGAAAGATACGAAGATAGTCTAAGGACTGACGTACTCGTAGTTTAAGCTAACGGCTAACAACAGAGTCGAGCTGCTACGTCACACTGTGGCTTGATGTGATTGGTCTGTGAAAAGTCTGACGAGTGGACTGATCGTCCAATCACCAGCTGCTCTGGTATTTTGAGGTTCTGCCCTCTGAAAATACCAAAACATAGAAATGAGATTAAAAATGAGATTGGCGTGATTAAAAAACATAACGTGTTAATCTCGACTGTAATTAATTAATCGCTATTAACAGGATAATTTGACACCCCTACCAAAAATAGGACAATGATGCTAATAAAATAACCATGAAAATATGAAAATTCTTAATAAATTTTGGCCGTTTGTTGACAGAAAACTGCTGTTTAATGCTCTAAAATAAACATTAATAATGGTACAAAAACAACTAACAGAAGAAAATAAAATAAAGGTGTGATTAGAAGATGCAGACACAAAATTTAGACATATAAAACAAGAAATGTTTAGTTTGTGGGTGATGTGAGGCCAAACTGAGGAGGAAGATTTTCTTCTTGGATATCAAGGAAGAGAGAGAAATTTAAAACAAAAAAAAGGTTTTCAAGGACTGACACACACACACAGGTCTGCACACACACGTCTGCACACACACGTCTGCACACACGGTCTGCACACACACACACGTCTGCACACATCTGCACACACAGGTCTGCACACACACACACGTCTGCACACACACACACGTCTGCACACACACACG
Source organism: Scarus forsteni (assembly GCA_036419115.1). Classification (NCBI taxonomy): domain Eukaryota; kingdom Metazoa; phylum Chordata; class Actinopteri; order Labriformes; family Labridae; genus Scarus; species Scarus forsteni. The sequence continues at coordinate 13,852,961 of JAZDUH010000536.1, forward strand.
TCTGCACACACGCACACACACGTCTGCACACACACACGTCTGCACACACACACACATCTGCACACACACACGTCTGCACACACACACACATCTGCACACACACACGTCTGCACACACACACGTCTGCACACACGCACACACACGTCTGCACACACAGGTCTGCACACACACACACACATATCTGCACACACGCACACACACGTCTGCACACACACACACACACACGTCTGCTCACACACACACACACACACACGTGTCAGACTCTGTAAACACACAGCCGGAGGTCTGACCTCTGTGGTCACCACAGGTCAGAGGGTTTGACCTTCAGCCAACACCACAACATCCTGAACAAACAATCATGAAGTTTATCACACAGACTGCAGAGGCCGGTTACACACATCTGTGTGAGAGTCTTAGTGATGACAACACATAATAATAATAATAATAAATGTTTGTTTGGGTAAAGTCTTTATGACTCTGAATTGAAACTCTTTTCGATCAGTCAGTCCTTTTTTATTTGTTTAGCTCCAGTTGATCACAGAGACAAACTTCATTTATACTGTAGATATATTTACATATACAAAGATACATATAATAAATATATCTGTATATACACATAGATGGAAACATACAGATCATAAATCTGTCCTCACATCATTCATCTCTGCTGAATATTCAATAAGTCTTTATTTATAAAGAGTCATATGAACATAAATGTGTTAAAGGTAAACCTCTTTAGATGTGTTCTCTCATTTTCAGAGGGTCCTCGTGTCTGTATGGATTTAAAGAAAGTTACTGAAGATGAATGAGAGAGAGATCAGTCTGATATTAACATTATTATCTATAATAAATAAAATCTACAGAGGAATGATGTTGATCATTTGTGAGCTGTTAGAGGAACTGACATGTTATTACTTTTGGACTTATAAATAAATAATTTTGATGTGCTATAACCAGCTTTTTTATCAACATGGACATTTTTAGAACTTTGAAGACGTCCTATTCCTGCAGTGCAGCTGGATCAGCCTGTCGATTATGGAGTGTTGTTTGTTAAGCAGCTCATTCTAAAGAAAAACAGCAACATTTTCTCACATTTAGCTTCAAAAAATGTACAAAAAAGTGATGTTTATTTTCTTCTAGTGACCTTTTACAACATTTACAGAAATATTTGACATTTTAGAAATATCTTAAATAGCTGAATTTAAATATTGTCACACCTAAATGCTTAATAAATGCTAAATGGAAATAGAAATACTTCACATAACTATAGATATTAATGTTAAATAAATATGTTAAACATAAATATAAATGTTAAATATGAATAAAAATACCAATGTTAAATATAAATGAAAGTCAAACATAAATATAAATGTTAAAAATATATGTTATATATAAATGCTAAATGTAAATCTAAATGTTAAATATAAACACAAATAATAAGTATAAATAATGTCAATTATGTATGTTAAATAAAAATGTAAATGTTAAATATATAGGCTAATATAATATAAATGTCAAATCAAATATAAATGTTGAATATATATGTTAAATATACATGTCAAATATAAATGTTAAATTTAAATATTAAACATAAATGTAAAATGAAAATATAAATATAAATGTTAAATATAAATACAAATAATAAATATAAATGAAAAATGTTAAGTATGTTTGTTAAATAAAAATGTAAATGTTAAATATATTGGCTTATTATAACAGATATGCAAAATAAAATATAAATGTTAAATAAATATGCTAAAGGTGCTCAGGTAACCTCGGAACTGGGAGTGACATCATCTCAGACTTATCAGCGGACTTGGGACTGAGGCAAGACTTAAAAACAGTTGGCTTTGCACTTCTGTTGTTGCTTAATGCTGCTATGCTGCAACTTAATGCCGCCACGTTTGTGGGTTAATGCAGACGTGTTGTGGGTTTGCATTTGCTGTGGCGTTTGCAGTTGTTGTGACCTTTGTCAGCCACCGTACAAAAGAGCCACTGTAGCTGGAGTGCAGGATCAAAAGATGACAACTTCCAAGCATCAAGCTTCAGTTTCCTTTGGTTATATTAAAGAAAAAAATTCCTTGTTCTCTTGAGGCTTAATGTCTTCCTGACTTCCTGGTAAAAAAACAATCACCTTCCCGTTTATCCCATCTTACCTGCTCCTCTATATCCATATCACCCTGTGCCAAAAAAACAAACCAATCAAAATAAAAGCCTAAATATATGCCCAAATAGTAAAAGTAATAAAACTGACATTAATAAGCATAATTCTCTAATCCTATTTAAACAAAACAACAGCTAAATAAGTAGTCTGAGAAAGTTCATTATGTCTATGTAGATAATATGCTTATGCTTACTTTTTTAAACAGACAAGTCATTTTTTGTGAGATCAGCTGAAAAGGACATATCACACTAACATCAGGTGACACTTCTGATGAAGGCGGAACAGTTTCATCAAAACTTGTAAAAGTATGAACAAAAAACCCTACTTGTTTGTTTAAAAGAGAAGGTGTGAGCTAAATAAATAACTACATCTAAAGGGACTGTGAGGAAAACCGCCGACATTAAGGGGCTGCTTGGGGCGTCGGTGGCGCAGTTGGATAGTGCGCTTGGTCAGTGATCGGGAGGTTGCAGGTTCAAGCCCAGCTCCAGGCGACACATGGCGATGTGTCCTTGGGCAAGACACTTAACCTCAAGTTGCTCCCACTGCTGTGTCAGTGGTGTGTAAATGGGCACGAAAGGGCGTGAATCTGTTAGAGACACTGATGGATAACTTACATAGAAATCCTGAACCATCAGTGAGTGAATGTGAAAGTGAATGGGTGTGACCTGTGGTGTAAAGCAGCTTTGAGTAGTCCAAGACTAGAAAAGCGCTATATAAGCTCAAGTCCATTTACCATTTACCATTTGCTACCCATGAGCACGCACGGCGACTGTCGTAATGCTGCGTTCCAGTAACCTCTGAACTGGGAGTGACATCATCTCCGACTTATCGGCGTTCCAGTTGAAGTCTGAAAAAAAAACATGCCGATCTACCAGGCTATTGTTAGCTGTTGTTAGCATGCCCTGCGTTGTTGTTCACAAATATCACATGAAGAATGTGATTATCACTATGGCAGCATTTTTGTAAATATAAGTCTAACAATACTATGTATACAGCTGATCTAGAGCGACACACCCCAGTCAGAAGTGCAAATAAATGGATTATTACAGGAGCTAAATAACTGTTCACACTGGGGGCATCCATCTTCAATTGTCAACTCGGGGGTGGCGAGGTTTCACCGAGTTCCCAGTGGGAAATTCCGATTTTGGGGGACGTTCCAGTTGCAGTTTCCTACTCGGAACTCGGAAATGGGTTACCAAAAGACGTAACCCAAGCCAAAGCGTGTGTTTGTTGTGATGCTAATGAATGCAGCTCGGACCTTCCTCAGAACTCTGCATTGCTTTACAACTTCTTTTTTCAACAACTTACAGGATGCAAAGCCACGAGGTAATGTATCTCTTTCTAGTTACGTAGCGGTAGTTTTTGATGTGTGACAACAAGCAATTTTTGGAAAACTTAGTATCGTAGTTTTGTAGCCGGCTATGTAACTCTACTTACAGCCCGGTGCTCTAAGACGTGTCTGAATAATATAAATTTGCTCTAGTTTTAATTGTCTTGTTCCTGAAGTTGAGTATCCAGGCCAGTCCAGCCCTGTCTGACCCGACCATGAAGGTAAGGAATAGCATTTATAGATAACCTATTTTGATGCTATAAAACTCATCTTAAAGTGTGTATTTCCATCAGGCAGATATCTAAAAGTAAGACTTTTTTGTAATACTTAAAAACTCCTCACAGCATCTTTAAATATAAATGTCCAATATAAATATAAATGTCAAAATGAATATAAGTCAAATATAAATGTAACATTTAAATATTAAATATAAATGTCAAATATAAACCTCTTGTTCACAAATAAATATTTAGCTTACATGCAAATTTTCCTTCCCAGTAACAGAAAGTACCAAAATAAGAGCTTGGGGAGTTCTTGTCAGCTACGATGGCCATAGAGCCACAACAGGGCTTGTTAGCACAAAAGAGATTTGCAGCATAGCACATCAGCTTCGTTTTTTATTTCTGAGCATCAAAGCATCAGAACATATGTCAGAAAATGTATCTAATGCAGTTTTAATGTCCCTACAGGCTGCCGGGAAGTAATCAGACAGATGAGCACGGCACTCTGATGATACATCCATACGTAAATGAAGCCTCCACATGATCGGGACAGAAGGACAAAAGCTTAGTGATACGTCCATTTTCATTTTGTAGGACATTTGTTAGTTTGTTTTGACAAACACGTTCCCTGTCAGGAGTCTGTGAAGTGAAATGATGGTGCTAAAGCCGAGGTGTCAGAGGTCACAGCCTCCTGCAGGTTTATGGGCAAAAACATTTTCTTAAAAACAATCCTGAGCGAAGAGGAGAACATCAACACGAGGAAACTCGAGCACAGAAGGTCTGAGTTTATCAGCCAAACACCTGAGCAGGAAAACAAGTCTGCAGTCACAGGAGTGATGGTCTTCCCAGAGGGAGTCGGGGAATAACAAACCGCAGCACATAGTTTCCAGATCGGCCTCGGGACGGAGGAGAGGCAGAGCTGCAGACGAATACTTTCCACTTCTTACCTGAAACTTCAAAGCAGCGCACGTTTTGTAATCCTGGAGGACTGCGAGGTATTTATCAGCCTGAAATGTTTCCAGATTTAAAAAAAATAAAGCAGAGAGGAGCAGGAATGCTGCCCGACTCACCTCCAACCGCAGACAGACGGTAAAGAACAACAAGCAGCCGAGGCGTCTCTGCAGGACGCTGCGTAAACATAATCTAATTATTCTGTGTTTCATCTGCAGCACAAGCATCAGCCTGCACACCGTAGGGCCAAACTTTTCAATAGTGGAGACAAAAAGTAAAAAGATTGTTAAAAGTTTGAGGCACAAAATCCTTTAATCTGGACCAAGAACACACATAAGTAGGGATGGGTACCGAATTCGGTACTTTAAGAGGTACCGACCGAATTCTGTAGGTACTACCGACTACCAATTCATGCAAAATCAAACGGTGCCATGTTTAGGTACCTAAACGCATCCTTGTGACTGTGAGGGAGTGGAAGAAGCAGGCATACTATTGAGTAGAGCAGGTGAATTTCCATACCGGACTTGAACGCAGCACAGCAATAGTGTTATGACGTCAGCAGCCGCGGGCTCAGTCAACAAAGCAAACATGGCTGAGAGAAAGTGCTCTAAAGTATGGCTCTACTTTATTAAATGTGATGGAGATTATGCTCGCTGCAATATTTGTGACGCCAAGTGTAAGGCCAGGAAATACTTCAAATCTGAGGAAGCACCTGGTGACGCACAAAATTTTCCTTAAAGCTGAAGAGTGCACAATTTTTGATAGCCTCAGATCTACGACCACAAAGGATTCATTCAGCACTGTTAGCACGCCTGTGTCCAATGGAGACTAGTCGTCTGCAGCCAGAAACACAGGAAAAGAAATGGCTTTAACATTTGGTGATGGCAGCAAATGTGACAAGGAGGATACCTGGTCCAGGTAAATAAGCCTCATGTTTAAGATGGTATTAGCTTGGCATCTTAATGTGCGTCAGTTATCATTATCATGTCGGTTCCTCGTACTTTGTAATGGTAATGTAAATGTTGTTTTTATTTACTGCTCTGTCGGACCCATTGTTAAACTGCCCTAAAGTTAAAGTGAGGGCTGCAGTTAATTTATTAAGTTGTGGTTCATTTTAGTTTCTGGTTTTCATGTTGAAGACATTTTTGTACAACTACAATGTTACAATTCAAACAGTTAAATTTTGTTTTAATATATATCTGTAAAATTTTATATATTGAGAAACAAATTTACATTGAAAAATTTGAGATCAATTTGAGATTAATATTAAACAAATTAATATTTATTACTCCATAAACACACACAAAAGTACAGAAAATTGGTACAGTTGAGTACCGATACCGATTCCCAGCTACCAGGCATCAGTATGGTATCGGTTCAAACCTGAAAGGTACCCATCCCTACTCATAAGGGGGAACTGTTGGGGCCCAGTCGATGGAGGGGCCCCTGGGGTCAGCAGATATGGTCCACCTTAAAACTACATGAGATGACTTTAAACAAAACTAGAAGGGAAGTAACAAAAGAATGACTTGTTATGTCGGGTTTTCAGTTTTATTAAAGAACATCAACGATCAGCTGAAGAGATTTGTGTTGTCCATATTGTTACAAAACCTCTCTAGTTTCACTTTATAACAATAGTCTGTTGCAGAGATGATGTAGAAAAATATTTTATTATTCATTTCTAGAGTTTTACAGCCACTCCAGCATCATTTCAAAGAAATATTCACAATAAAAACTTGTTGTTTTTTAGGTGAGTTATTCTGACTTCTATCTTCATTTCCTCTGTCCCAGTAACACATAAACTGATAATTCACATCTGGACAAATCTCTCAAGTGTTACTTTATTATGACACCAAAATTATTCAAATAGACCTTGTGGTTGCAGAGATTCACTCTTTTCTTTATGAGTATGTCATTTTAGAGCAGGGGCGTAGAGGTTAAAATCTGCCCCATCACGTCTGTTAGGACAAACTATCCCTGATGTAAGCTCAGCTGATGATCCCCACTCTGTGCAGGCTTCTCTGTCTGCTCTCACTCAGTAAAAAAATGGACCTGTATGTGACTGTGTTTGAATCAGACGCAGGTTAAAGACGTAAAGATGAAGTATGAGCAGTTCTCTGCAGGCTGGTGCAGGGCCAAGGACAGACTGTGCAGGAACATACGAGCACATGAGCGAGCCGTGATCTGCACCACATACCATCAGACTGGCTGCTTTAAATATCAAGTCATATAACAGAGAATAACAAACAGCCTCTGCGGTGTGCTCCACGTATCAGAAGTATCTCTGGAGGAGGTGTCGTCCCGACTCCCCCGACATTTAGAAATGATTTACTGACACGCAGCCCAGCAGGAGATAGAAATCCACGACCAACTTTCCTGGAAACATTTCTGAATCTCAGGTTTTCTGAGTCACTCTCCCAGGATAAGGAGCCTCAGTCTGACAGGCCAACGTGTCCAATAAATCAAAAGCAATTTTCAGTTTGAACCAGACAGACGGGCGGACGGAGGGACAATATTTAGTCTGCCTGTAATCTGAGGAATTTGGACAGAGGTCCTGCTCAAGGCTCCCAAAAACTGTCCAAACACCTCGAGAGCCTTGTCAATTAGCATGTGACTTATATTTATTTAGAGATGTTTGGTCATTTGGCGTGTGGCTAACAATCAATTTTATCCAAATCTGACTCCCATCCTGTGAAACCACAGCATTTGTTCTGCTCACTTTACAAGAAACTTAATCAATTCTCATTTTGGGCAGCAGAAGACTAATCAAAATCTGTTTTTCCAGGACCAAGCAGACAACTGCAGAGCTTTTCCTCTGGATGGTGATTCATCTTAGGTGCTGTCGAAAGGTTCAGGAACCTCTGGTGATGGTGCAAAGCAAGCTGCCAGAAAGTGTGGTGCACAGTTTTAAGGCAAACCTGTTCATCATTTTCTATCTTGATGGAGCACAGTCCTGGAGCAAATTAGAGACTGATTGTGTGCCTTGTGTTGGAGCTATTCACTCTATTCTTTTGCCTTATTTAAAGGGACTGTGAGGAGTTTCTAAGTAATTACAAAAAAGTCTCAGACACGTCTTAGAGCACCAGGCTGTAAGTAGAGATATATAGCCGGCTACAAATCTACAATACTAAGTTTTCCAAAAAATTGCTTGTTGTCACACATCAAAAACTACCACTACGTAACTAGAAAGAGATACATTACCTCGTGGCTTTGCATCCTGTAAGTTGTTGAAAAAAGAAGTTGTAAAGCAATGCAGAGTTCTGAGGAAGGTCCGAGCTGCATTCATTAGCATCACAACAAACACACACTTTGGCTTTGGTCACGTCTTTTGGTGCGTTCCAGTTGTAGTCAGAAGAAAGAATTTCTGAGTTCCAAGTAGGAAACTGCAACTGGAACGCCCCCCGAAGTCAGAATTTCCCACTGGGAACTCGGTGAAACCTCAACACCCCCGAGTTGACAATGGAAGATGGATGCCCCCAGTGTGAACAGTTATTTAGCTCCTGTAATAATCCATGTATTTGCACTTCTGACTGGGGTGTGTCGCTCTAGATCAGCTGTATACATAGTATTGTTAGATTTATATTTACAAAAATGCTGCCATAGTGATAATCACATTCTTTAAGTGATATTTGTGAACAACAACACAGGGCGTGCGAACAACAGCTAACAATAGCCTGGTAGATCGGCATGTTTTTTTCAGACTTCAACTGGAACGCCTTTAAGTCTGAGATGATGTCACTCCCAGTTCAGAGGTTACTGGAACGCAGAATTACGACAGTCGCCGTGCGTGCTCATGGGTAGCAGAGTCTTAATGTCGCCGGTAATAGATTCTCCTCATAGCACCTTTAAATGTAGTTATTTATTTAGCTCATTCTTTCTTTTTTAAACAAACAAGTAAGGTTTTTTGTTCAAAGCTTTACAAGTTTTGACGAAGCTGTTCCGCCTTCATCAAAAGTGTCACCTGATGTTAGTGGGACGTGTCCTTTTCAGCTGATCTTACAAAAAAAATACTTGTCTGTTTAAAAAAGGAATTATAAGTATACATTTTCTACATTGACATGTATGTCATGTTGATGACATCATCAGCGAGACGAAACATGTCCTTATAAACAAAAGGAAGCAGCATTGAAGCTGTGGACACGGTTTTCTTTACTTTGTTCTTCTGTCCCTCTTTAAAAATGTACAAACTCGGATGATACAAAGGTGGATGGGATTTGTTGCTGAGACGGTAAAGAGTCACGCAAGCTACGGAGGGGACAGGCGTGATGTTATGCTGCAGGCACGTTACACCAATGTCATCCGTAAATTAGTGGGTCAATCAACCCGGGTCAAAATGCCGATCAAACCCTTTCAAACTGCCGACAGGAGGTGATTGTCATCGAGTTTAAACTGATTTTTTGGCCAGTCTGAAAGAGGTATGTGTCTTGGGCTGATGTCTTCAGATGAAACCTTTTGTGTGATTTGGGGAAAAGTCTGAGTCGCTGTATTAAACGTGGAAAAAGATCTGGATGGCCTCCTTAGTTCGGTTATGAAACCAATCAGGTCTTTGTATTTATGATGCATGTAAATCCTCATCCCTGTCTATATCATCGCGATAAAAACATTTTTAGGACAGTCTGGGCCATCAGAATATTAATGCTGCATCAGTATCAGATTTATGTAAAGCTGCAGGACCAGAGAGATTAAACAAGAACTCAAAATGGAATTTAAATCTTACAGAAATGCATGCAGATCACACACAGATTCATCACATCTGAATAAAGATCAGAGTTTCTCCAAAACTTAGATTATGGAGAGTAAAGTAAGTTTAGGGACACAGCAGAAAGTATTCACATATTTACTTGTATTGGGGAAGAGTTTTAAAGGAAGTGAAGAGTAACTCTCTCTTCTCTTGTCAACCTGTTGGCTGCTCCTGATGCTACTGTCAAGAAGAAAAGAAGAAACTGTGCATCTGATCGGTCTATAAGACTGACAGGACACTTTCTCTCAGGCCTTACAACATCACTAACAATGAAGAAAATATGATTACAAAATCACTTACTTTAGATTTTTAGCTCACAAATACAACATTTCTGAGATGAAACATAACATTTTAAGACTTTTTTTGGCGTGAATGTATTTGACCTGAAGCCACTTTCATTGACAAAAGTCTGATCTTCTGAACATAGTTGCTTCCTTAAAGATGTCTCATAACGGCTCTAGAGACATAATTAAAGAATATAAGCGTTTCTATTTGGTGTGTGCCAGCGATTGTGTGGATTTGAAAGAATATTTGGGTTTGTGAGGGGCTGTCCACATGGATACAAGTTTATCTGTTGGACTCTTTCATGGTATGCGGGTTTCATCCACAGGAAACCAGAAATGAGGGAACCTTTTCGTGTCCATGTGGACAGGGACTGGATCACCAAAAGGCTTTAGTTTATATTGAGCTGTATGGACGTGGCTGTCAACATACAATCAGATCAGAGCTTCTTGTTATTTGTGTCATGATCCTGCTCTTGATTTAGTTAAGTTCTCCATATTGTCTTTATGTTTTATGTTTTGTCTTGTATTTCCTGTTTTACTTTGAAAATCCACCTGTCTCTCCTTGTCTCCGTACGCTTTGCCTCCTGTCTGGCGTTGTCACACCTGATCCCTGATTGTGCTTCCTGGCTGTTTCTCCTCACTCCTCATGGATTTCTTCCCCTTGTTTTCCTTTGTCCTGTTGCCAGATCGTTTCTCATTCCTCTCATTCCTGCGTTTTCATGTCAGCTCTTGATCGAGTTTATGACCTGTTTGGATACTTTTGCCTGGTCTGACTATCATCCAGTGTTGGGCACGTTACTTTAAAAAAGTAATTAGTTATAGTTACTAGTTACTTTCCCAAAAAATAACTGAGTTACTAACGGAATTACTCCTTCATAAATGTAATTAGTTACCAGGTAAAGTAATTGATGCGTTACTTTTTAAAAAAAATCGTTTCCTGCTTGAACTGTGTGTCTCCGTCTCTGTGTCCTGCCTTATTGTCACCTGCTGCAGCAGCTCTGACATCATCAGTTCTCCAACGCGGGGCCGACGCGCCACAGTGCATGCAGGGGAATTTGCCCGATAGACTGGAATGGGAGCAAAGTGCACTGCAGTACGTTTCAAGGGCGCTGCACTGTGCAGATCAGCGTTGGTGAAGCGCCAGCGATTTTCTGCGCGGCTGCTTCCAAACCTCATAAATTCACTGTTGTTAAGAAAGCACCAGACAGGAAGACAACATGCGGGGTATCTGGAAGTTTCAAAATAAAACACAATGCGCTGACTCTTGCACATAAATTTCCTCAATTGTTTGTCATTACGTCAAAACCAGAGGCACGAGCATCAGGTCAGCAGTCGGTCAGAGGGTCTCAGAGACAACACGACACCATGGATGAAGAAAAGTGAATCGTAGAGGTACAGAAATATATAATGCTGTATACATGACACCAAACAAGGATACAAGGATATAGATGGATAGAAGTTGAATAAATCACGAGGCTGTGTGGTTGAGCCCAGCAAAGTGACCTGAGAGAAGCGAATTGAGGTGTTGTTCATTTCTTTTCTCAGTCTATAACATGCTTTAAGAGCGTGTGACATCACTATTCTCAGGAGAGTCTGTGGCTCTCCGGGGATCAGCCCTCCCCCCACGGAGCTGCACGCCGCGGCGCTGTTTGGTGCACCCTTTCAGTGGGGTTTGTCTATCAGAGCAAGACCGTGGCGCGGTGCTTCCCTGTGCCGTGGACTGTTGGGGTGAGGCAGGTCGGATAACAGCTGCATGACATCGGTGCAAAGTAACATGCCACATTTCACTGTCAGTAACGGTAACGGCGTTGTAACACATGAAAAAGTAATTCATTAGATTAACCGTTACTGGGAAAACATAACAGCGTTAGTTACGCCGTTATTTCTAACTCCGTTACTCCCAACACTGCTGTCATCACATGTACCAAACTCTGGTCTGTAATAAACCTTTTTGGATTTATGGACACTCGTCTGCAATGGAGTTCTTTTTTTAGCCTCAGAACCTGCATTCTGTCAATCTGGGCTTGCAGACGCTCCTCTCTCGTGTTTTTACGTCTCTCAATCGTCATTATCATAAATCATCATTATCTCTCGAGGTTCCTCTTCTGAAATAACTTTAAAAACTCAGGTCTGAAATTGTGTCCGTTACTGGACTTCCTGACATGTTTCTGTAACCATGACTAACAACATCAGTCCTCCTGACGGTTTTACTGATTAAACTTCCATAATAACTACCTTTACAGTAGGGCTGCAACAACCAATCAATTAAATTGATGAAAATTGATAATTTAATTCATTGTCAACTAATTTAATTATAGATTTTCATCAGCAATAATTTGCAGGTGTTTTGGTTCATGAAATTGTTGCTTACAGTCGGTTAGTTCGGAGGAGATGAGCCCGCTCTCTTGCCGTAAGCTACTGTGAGAGGTGCGCATGTGCACTAGCGACCATCACTGCACACAACAACATACTGAAGGATTCACAATGGCGGCGTCCACGGCAGCATCACTTTGTGAACGACTAAAAACCTCCAAAAGCTGGGAGCATTTTCACGCTCAAAAAAGCAAAGCAAACAATCAGTTGGAGATGGACTGAGACTCACCTCGGTAAAAAGATTGTTTTTGTTTGTTACATTGAATAACCTCAATAAATCCAATTATTGAATACTTTATAGACAAGACTGTTACTACTTTGTCTGCTTTAGTTCAAGAAAAAAAAGTAAGTTTGTGAGCATTATTTGAATAACAGGCAAACAAGTCTGTTAATGTACTTACAGTTTTATACAGTGAGTAAAGAAGGAAAAAAGCTGTAATAAAATATTATTACTTAAGGAAAAATGCTTTTTATTGTCTTTTTTGTTGTTTAGAATAGAGAATAGAATACCTAAAACAACTTTAAGCTAAATTGTAAAGGAAATTACAAAAATGTGTCATTATCCGATTGATCGATTAATCATTTAAATTATCACCTGATTAATCGATTATGAAAATAATCGTTAGTTGCAGATGTACTTTGAAGCCATGAAGAGGGGTGGACCCTCTTCGAAATTATGCATCTCGAGGGGCTAGCTTCTAATAAATTTGTATAGATTGATTGACCGTCAGTCTCAGCTTTGGCAAAGTCTCTGCAGTGAAGCTCGGTCTGTAAAGGGCTGCAGATGGGTTGGTAGTTGGTCTCTCTTAACCCTGAAGCCTCCGATCAAAGGGTTTGCAGTTATGCTTCCTTAAATATTATCAAAATCTTCCTTAATGTTGCTGGTTGTGCAGCATCATCAGGAATGATATATGGTGAAGTGCCGACCTGGCATGTGCCTCCAATTCTGATCTGACACGTCGAACACGATCAATCTTTATTTACTTAAAGTGACCTTAATCCAGATGAAAGTCGAACTGGCCAATATGGACCAAAAATCTCACAAATCACAAATCGCCATGACAGATGGGAATCATTATGAATCATTTTTATTTATTTATAGATTCTATCCTATTATCCAGCTTCTTATTGATTCTTGTGGATTTTCTGTTTGACGATGGTGATGATGATAACCTATTGGCACGAACATACTTGTTTCTTTATTTCAATTAAAGGTTGAGTTGACCAATTCATTTTCCCGGTTGAGCAGCCTGACCAGAACCGGATTTAAGAGCAGACCTTTTCTTACACATCGGGTTTTGCCTCAACATAATTAGGCTTTCCTGGTGTTCAGAGAGCAGAGCAACGTGGTACATAATGTATTTTCTAAGAAAGTTTATGATTGTTTGATACGGCATCACTCCGAAATGAACTCTTGTTTTATTGTGGAGCAGCGTGTAATGTCTGGATGAGATGGTTTCGTGTTCAACTTTTTCACCTCCTATATGATACCGATATTGCAGCCTTGAGTATTGGCCGATACCGATATCGATCAGATACGATATCAGCAGGAATCAAACAAACTTTTATTCCTTATTTTGTAGTATAGACTGTAAGAAAAGGCTTGATCAGGTGAGATTACTCAAACAGAGAACAGTAGTCAGCAAGAGTAGGGATGAGAAAAACTGACCCATTTGTTGTTAACCAAAGGGTTCAATAAATTTTAACCTTAAACATAAGAATATACTACAATTGAATAAAATAAATAAAAAATAAATTAGGAGACCCTGAAAAGTAACCTCAATAAATCCAATAAAAACATATTTTTAAATTGTAAATAACCACTGTGTTTAACTTAAACATAAGCTTGTTTCCACAACTGAATTAAATAAAAAAAAATACACTAGAAAGGACTGCTTGTATCAAGGGCTTATATCGGATGTTTTAGATGCAGGCCGATATAAACATATTTGTTTTTTGGGGGGTTTTGCTGATTTTGGACTGATATCCATATCAGATCAGGACACCCCTACTCTGAAGTGTTTATGGAAGTGTGTGTGTGCTTGACTCTCTTGTCCATATTGTATTTGTAATGAACATGTATTGTTAAATGAAAACATGCAGTATCCTCATACTGTTTATGTGTTTTATAGTTTCACGGTGCTTAAAGGAATAAATAAAGACTAATATGCACCAGTTGAACTCTCCACATTCTCATTGATGCTCAGAACCACTACAGTAGTCATGAAGTAGTCAACTTGTTTTTTCTAAATTATTTAGTTGTTTTGTGTCTTTTTCTCTTTTTTGTTGATATTCAAAGTCTTAAATTATTTGTTTTACTGTTTTTCTACTTTTTTTTATCTGGTTTTATTTTAATTGTGGTCATCTGATTTAATTTTCCTGTGAAGCTGCTCAGTTTCATCTGTTTTGTGATTTGTGTGTTGTGATGGATGTCTCCATCTCTGTATTATCAAACAAACTAAACCCACGCGTGCAGATGGAGTCACCTGAACCTGAACCTGACTAACGTGACCTGCTCCATTCAAACCGCTCGTCTCTGGCACACTGATGTAAATCAGATGTTCTCACCATTGTCGTCCTCCTGCCTCGTGCTGCTGCACCGTGTATCCAAACAGCTTCTCTGCAGATCCCGAGAAGATCTTGAAGTTCTTTGTGTCGAAGTTGAAGCAGAGATGAAGATCTGAAACACACAGACGCTCAGTTTGAAACACTCCTAAACCTTTATTTCATTTCTGAGTGTAGTCGTATTTTTCTGAAAAAAGAAGCCGTTCACTTTATTCTATCCACATAAATGCATTTTCACAGAGATGAAGCCTGCTCTATACATCTACAGTCTTAAATTGCTGTATCGTTGCCAACAGAGATTATTTTCAACACCCACATGAGCAGGAGCCGAGTCTCATGGAGCTCGATGTGAGCCTGGATTACTGCTGCTCCTCCAGCACTTCATCACCATCATCCTGTCCTCCTACACGACAAAACCTTCAGAGAGTTTTACCCTCCTCTAAAAAAAGAGCAAAGAGGCAGAAAAAAGACTTCTCCCAAAGTCAAATGTAATTTTCTGACCGACAAATCTGTGGGAACTTTGTCACCTTTAAAAGCCTCGGGTCTGGAAACAAAATTCAGTTTTTATTCCACTTTTCTACCAAAGGGTAAACTCAGTCTCAGAGTCTCTAACAGGCGCCCGTCGTTTCTTTAGGAAGGTGAAAGTCGAGCCAAAGTCAATTCAACCATCAAACCTTTAATTATCACCAATATTCATAAATCAAACATCAAGAATCCATCTGCCTGCCATCATCTGATCAGACGGGGAGTTCACCCTGAACCGATGGTCAGCAAATCACAGGGCTGCACAGAGAGACACACTCATACCAGTTAACCTGATGACTGTGTTCTTGGTCTGTGGGAGGAAACAGAGCTGCCTGGAGAGAACCCAAGCATGCATGGGAAAACATTCAGGCGTCACACAGAAAGGCCCTGACAGACAGGATCAAACCAGCAACCATCCTGCTGTGAAGCATGTGCACTACCCGCTGCACTACCTGCTGCACTACCTGCTGCACCACCGTGCTGCCCATGGTGCAGTGCAACTGGATCCTTCTGATTCAACGTCTGTTGTCAGGCAGATTTGCAAAGATTGTTCTCAGCCTGATGCTGATTGGCTCATAATGAATGTGACTGGGATAATCGTCCTATCAGCTGCTGGATGTGCTTTTGAAAGGTTTATCTGTTCTCTGTAAAGTGAACTGTAACTGCATTTTGTAAACATAGCAGTATTTTACAATTATGTCTACAGTTACTTGTTGTAAAAATGTATGCAGTGAATTACTGTAAATGGGACAAGGTTGTGGGAAAACATACTGATTTCTGCAAAAACTAACATCATTTTACCATAAAATCAACATTTTGTTTCTGTAAATTAATTACTGAGAGGGTAATGAATCGAGAGAAATTTACATTTTGGGCAAGAAAACTGACCAACAGCAGGCAAAAATAACTTTGAGCAAATGCTTCACAGTTTTTTCAACATTTATTTTGAGTAAATGTATTTTATTCAACAAAATATTGATCTGATTTATACAACAAAATGACATCTTTACTAATAAATGATCAGTAAAATAGATTAAAAATAGTAACAATAATATAAAATAAAATACAGCAGGTTCACTGTAATTTAAAACACTTTAAAGCTGCAGTGTGTAGAAATTGGCATTTTAGTGACATCTAGTGTTCAGATTTTGGAATTAGCCCATCTGTTAGTAACACATTGAGATCTTTTCATCCCAGAGTCTGCATCATAAAATATGTCTGCTTCCTGAATTCACTGATAAATAATAATAAAAAGCATAATACTAGAATTTAAAACTTAAAGAGACTTCTGGAAAAGTTAAACCAGCAGCAAAAAAGTAAAAAATCCTCTGCACATGCCTCATAGAGAAGGCTGCTGGTTTGATCCCCATGTAAAATACATTTTCCAATTTATTTATCTATTAGTTGATATTTTTTTCTCTTTTTGTTTGTTTTTGTTTTTGTTTGAAAATATAAATGCTGATATTGTTGTAATATATATTCATGGTGGATGGTTTGAAGGTGCAGTGTGTAGAAATCGGCATTTTAGTGACATCTAGTGTTCAGATTTTGGAATGAGCCCGTCTGTTTCTAAAACATCACATCACTAAGAGACGAGAGCCGGTGAAGACCAAAAAGGATCATGAACAGGGCATCATTTACAACAGTTACCAGGTGAGGGCTTGTCATTCATATTTGTAACTATTATTTCATAGATTATAGATCAGTTAAGATGATGAATATAGGTTTTGTAAACTTTTGTAGATTCATATTCAAAAATCACGTTTCTCTCTTTTTGTCCCTTAAACTCACCCGTAGACAACATGGAGGATCGTTATGTCAGCCTTCACAGAGGGGAGACCCGCGATACAGAGATATAAAAACCTTTTCTAACTTAATAAAAAGAAAAAGTTTTATGAGGATGATTGTACACCTCTTTTTTTTATATACAAATAGAAACATTATATCCTTTATTTACCGATTCTTCTACACACTACACCTTTAAAGGTTATTATATGAAATGCAGATATGATACTGTAAATGAAAACCACAGTTAGGATGTGCTTGAAAATACAGTAATTACTCTGTAAATTGAAAGACAGTAATGAAACCTTGAATAAAAGTACAGAAGCAAAACAATCATAGACTAGAAAAGCACTCGGATCACCCATATTGTGATTTTCACCATAAATATTAGTCCTACCTTCATTTAATCTAAATTTTTAGATTCCTTGACCATGAAAACATACCATTAGCAATTGGATTCATAATGATATCTATTTTAGTTCTGTAGTTATTTACAGAAATTGTATTTTTCATCCTGGTGGATCCAGACATGGGCGTGGTAGTGGGGGGAAAAGTGGACCTGACTACCCAGGGCCCGAGTAGGGAGAGGGGCCCATGAAAATCCTGATTTTTTTTTTTTTTTTTTTTCGAATGAATTGGGCCCTCCAATTAATTGGTGTCATGCTTTATTTCATATATTGATTTGTATTTGTATTTATTTTGATCTCCATTAGCTGTAACAAGTACAGCTACTCTTCCTGGAGTCAATTCAACATGCTAAGTGCAAAACATTTACACCAGTGCTCACATCACCAACAAAACACATACAAAAAAAATAAACAAATAAATAAAACCCACATCCACCCACCCACCCACCCCCTCCCTCCTATTCACACACATACACACACATACACACACTCACACACACATCTACATATAAATGCACATATAGTACATAGACCTACACATTACATACATATATCCATATACATACCTATATAGTACATGCATGTATATATACACATGTACATGTACAGAAAGGACCCAGTCTTTGCTGTTTTTCTGACATTCATAGAGATTCTCAGGCTCATGGTGGTTAGTTATTTCAAATTTAGAATTCGTTACTAATAAAATGCCTCTTCAGAAGGAACTTAAACTGTTGTTTACTGTTTGCAGAAATTATTTCACTTGGCAAAGTGTGCCAGCCAAACATTGCTCTATACATTACTGTACTTTTTCCATAGTTTGTTTCCACATTAGGTAGTTTGAATCTACCCTCCGTGGCATGTCGTGTTTCATATTGATGTTCATCAGAGCTTAGATATAACTTTTGGAAGAGTACATTTGGTAATCTAGTTGTAACAATATTTCTAGTAAAATTAAGCAATGAGGCCGTAAATCTTTCTTTAACTTTTAGCCAAGACAATGTGTTGTGCATCCAGTTCACATTAGTTCTGAGTGGACAACGAAGCGCACATTGAGCTGCTCTATTTTGGACAGTTTGTAAGGTCTTTATATGTGTTACAGCAGCACATGACCAAATCTCAGAGCAGTAATCTAACTGCGACAGCACAAGTGTCTTTATCACATCTGCTGTCATGTTGAGAGGTAACATGCAAGAACATCTTCTTACCATTGAGAGACTTTGGCCCATCCTGCGAACTGCTGTACGAATATGTTCTGACCATGATAGTTTGTTGTCAATCTCAACACCAAGAAGTTTTGTCACCCGTACCTGTTCAGCACTAATGTCTTTGACAACCAGATGTAGTTTGGGTTCAGTTAACAGCATATGTTTGGTTCCAAAGACAATACTTTTTGTCTTGCCAACATTTAGGACTAGCTTGTTATTCATAACTCATTCAAGTACAGCTTTTAACTCTTCCATCAAAACATTTTGAAGTTCTTCAACTGTAGCTTGTGATGAATAAATGGTTGAGTCATCAGCGTACATTGCTATTTTTGCTTTTTTTAACACTAATGGCAGGTCATTAGTATATATAGAAAACAGGAGTGGTCCTAGACAGCTTCCCTGTGGTATACCACAGCGAACATTTTTCCCAATTTTCCCCTTTTTCCTGAAAATTTCATTAATCCGTCCATAGATTTTGAGTTATGTTGCTAGCAGAGAAACAAAAAAACAAAAAAACAAGAAGCCAGCAATAACATAACCTCCTTGGCAGAGGTAGAAAAAAAAAAAAAAAAAAAAACAGGAATCATGCTAATAATTAAAACAGAGTTATGCTACTGTAAAGACATTTATGGTAACTTACTGTCATCTTGTTGCCAGTAAGTTACCATAAATTTTACAGCAACCTTTTTACAGAGTGAACGGTCCATCAGGTGTGTCATGTTAAGATTTATCCCTAAAAACCGATGTGTCTTCTTCTTTTATCTGGAGCCTCAGTCACAGAAACCACACTAAAACTGTTCAAGTATCGACAAATCTGAGTCCTGCTCCAGAATCAAAACCACTCGGTCTGGTCAGAAAGCACAGTCTCCTCCTCCTCTGAAGCTCCTCTGGATCAGGTTAAAGTCTGTGGGCTGCAGGAGGACAGACCAGGATGTCGGGATGGAGACTGCTAGGCCTTGACTCTCAGCCCAGTCCGACTGGAGCAGCGTCAGGACGGAGGAACTGAAGTGACGTCAGGGATGAACGTTTCCAAACTGATTTTTCCACCACAGGAAACTGAGGAGGTGCTGGAGAAGGACAGGCGGGTGATTTCATCCTTTAATCAGTAATAAATCTGTGTGGTCTTAATAACAAACAGACAGAAAAAGGAATCTGTCACTGTTACTGAGGCGTTTTTCTCCTGTTAGGTCAGAGATGGATTTAATGTGGAGCACTGCAGCAGCTCCACCTGCTTCATGAAGCTGTGGAAAATCCACAAATGATCTGTTACAGGTTTGAGGGCTCAGTCTGTTAAGACCTGCCCTACATTTCATTTAACCTTTATTTAACCAGCAGAGCCTCATTAAGGATCTCATATACACGGGTGTCCTGTTCAAGACGAGCTGCAGGAAAGATACAGAAACAGACCGATTATAAACACAAACGAACAATCATCAGAGTCACAGAGCAGAGAGTCAGAGCCTCTGAGCCTGAGGCATCTTCTCTTTGTCTTTGAAAAGACTTTGGCCATGTTTACACGACAACGTTTTCAACAGAAACAGACAGATTTTCTTTTTCCGCCGTCAGATTTTCTCTGACGGCGGAAGCTGTTGTTGTTCCTGGTTTCAATAGTTTGTGTTTTCAGGCACTCCAGGCACCGTTCCCATGGAAACGGGAGGTGAAAACTCAATGAAACGTCCCTGTTTCAGCCTGAAAACAGAGCCCTGTAAGCTTCCTCTTAAAGAGAGCAGCTCCCTTAGACCTGAGAGTCCAGTCTGCAGGAACTACAGATCTGAAACTTCTTTAGTCAAATCAAGATAAACTTCAGCAGCCAGAGTGTTTTTATCATTCAGAGTAAAGACTTAAAACTTCCAGCAGATTATGTGTAGCCTTATAAATAAACACACATCACTGATTCAGTCCACGCGGGGCAGCCAACAAACATGAGTTAGCCTTTAAGCTGCATGATTAACACCATCAAACAGCAGACAGCACAGTCAAAAGAATAAATATATGACTGTCATTATCATCTGTGATGCAAACATTTATGTTTAAATTAAAGTGTATTAAAGTTTGTTTTAAAACTTTAACCAAAACCATAAAACTTGTATATCCTGGTTATCAAAGTTCATTTGACTTTCTCCACTTTAACTTTCTTTTGAAGACAGAGTTATTTAAGATCCTAAATTTATATTTTTAATGCTGTAGCATATTTTGCCTCTGTTCACATCTTCATTATCGTTGCAGAGCTGCAGACTCTTTCACGAGCAAAGACACACCAGCAACAGAATACAATCCAATTATTTGAATTTAAAACATTGAAAAAATAAATTTTGGTAACACTTTCTATGAAGCCCACATTTATAATGCATTCATACTGCCTCATAACTACACTTAGCAAACATAATGCTTCATGACGCTTTGGGCCCTAGTTTCCTGGCGCAGGGTGCGCAGAGCTGGCGCACCCCGTGCAGTGTTAATTTCCTCCGGCGCACAGCCATGTGCTGCCAATTTGACAATTTGGTAGACTGACTGCGCAGAGATGGGTGTGACGGCGCACCAAGGGGATGTGCCGACAGATTCATGTTGGCGCAGTGACAATTTTGTGCCAAAAAACTGTGCAGAAAGTGCGCTGAAAGCTTGCCAGCTCTAACCTGGTCTGTTCTCGGCGCAGGCGAAGTGCAGCCTCCGCAGCTGTAATTTGGTGACAGGCACACATGTGTGCACAAGTCAACAAAGCCTCAGAGGCAGATTTCCAGAGTGTCAGACACATTTTAATGCAATAAACAACCACATCAATCACTATTTAATGTAACCGTCTGAACCAGCATATACATTTATATCTATATTAACTGTCCCGTCACATCTGATGTCGGATTAAAGACGTTTGTCACAATGGAAACTTAACCTGACGGCAGTTGGAAGTTTGATGCACATCTTACAAGTCAACAATGAACAGCCTTAACATCTGATACAGAGGATATATCTGACTTCTCTCATTTCATGAAATTCAGAGAAAAGGGGGAGAAAAAAGACGAACAAAAAAGAGAGAAAATAAATGTATGTCACTCAGGATTTACCCGTGATTTCCCATATTCCTCTGTTTTAGTCTTTATTTTTAGCGTGATCTAAAAAGCTGAAGTACATTATTGCAAGGAGGATGAGGAGGAGACACCGGGAGAGTATACAGTATATCACTAAAGGCTCTGCTATTTAGTGATGACAGACCAGGAGTGCAGGTGGATCACATGCATTATGAATGGATAAGCCAGCTGCTGTGTAACTGTCATTTCATTTCCCACACAGTGACACGCGTCATGGCCTCCCATGCGTGCCCCGATGGCCCCTGCGCTCTCTCTAACGGTGACAGCGGCTCTGAGAAGACAACACTCGACTGTGTTAAACCCACTCACGCCTTTTCTCCTCCCTCTCTGGCACTTGCGTGGAGGGGCAGGGACGGAGGCGTGGCTGCATCTCTCTGCACCTCTCTGAGCACTGAAAGAAACTTTCAAAGTGTGCTGGACACAGCCTGTCGGCGCGGCGCAGAGGCAGCCCAGGCGCAGGTGCGCCTGGGCTGCCTCTGCACCTGGGCTACAAAATTAGAGCCCTTTATGTCAACGGTCATAAAACTTTATAATGTGTTTATAATGAATTGTCATGACTTGTTCCATGGATGCTCATGAATACTCATAAACACTACATCCATAATGCTTTATGAGGTATGACGCCCCGACAATCACAATACATAATGAGGGCATTCATAATGCTTTATAATGCTTTATATCAACAGTCAGAAAACATTATGATATTACTATTATGAATTAGAATGACTAGCTCCATCGATGCTGTAAGTGGTATAATGTTTTATGACTGTTGATATAAAGCATCATAAAGCATTATGTTTGCTTATAAGTGTAGTTATGAGCCATTATGAATGCATTATAATGCATTATAAATGTGGGCTTCAAAGAAAGTTTTACCTAAATGTCCATCATTTATCCATCCGTACATCTGTAACACCAACACATTTACAAACCCATCAATCGGCCTCAGCCCTTTATTTGGTTTTAGAGAGACTCATAAACTCATAAACCAGTGATGAAAACTTTACCGGTTTACTGAAGATGATCCATGCCTTAAAAACATCTCCATCACAACTCTGTTTCTGCTCCAGATTCCTCAGTTCAAGCATTTCACAGCCCCCTGTGTGACCTCTGACCCCTCTCTGACCTCTAACCTCTCCCGTGTGCTGAGGTATTTCCTCTAAACGCCGCAAGACTGAGCGACACGTGCAGGAAGCTCGGAGCGGCAGCCAGCAGGGACGAGTTTGGCTGCCGAGGACGGGAATAACAAACGATGAGGGAGGAAGGACTGATGGGTAAACCGTCTCTCTTTCTCACAGCTGAGAGGGATCTGCTCCATGGATGTATCAGAAGAAGAAGGTCTTATAATACATCCATGATCTGCTCCATGGAGGTATCAGAAGAAGAAGGTCTTATAATACATCCATGATCTGCTCCATGGATGTATCAGAAGAAGAAGGTCTTATAATACATCCATGATCTGCTCCATGGATGTATCAGAAGAAGAAGGTCTTATAATACATCCATGATCTGCTCCATGGATGTATCAGAAGAAGAAGGTCTTATAATACATCCATGATCTGCTCCATGGAGGTATTAAAAGAAGAAGGTCTTATAATACATCCATGATCTGCTCCATGGAGGTATCAGAAGAAGAAGGTCTTATAATACATCCATGATCTGCTCCATGGATGTATCAGAAGAAGAAGGTCTTATAATACATCCATGATCTGCTCCATGGAGGTATTAAAAGAAGAAGGTCTTATAATACATCCATGATCTGCTCCTGCAGAGTGGAGCCAAGGCAAAGCTCAATTTATGGCAGCTGCTGGCGAACGCTGCAGGACGACTTGGCAGATAAGAGTCCAGGTCTGCAGACTGGACCTGACGATGATGATCTGAACCAAGGCGTCAGAATCTTTAATAAAAGTTTAATATTTTCCTTTAGTTTGTCACCATGTGTTTTAAAATGATGAAATCTCTAAACTGTAATGATAGAGACCATTTAAAAGAACCTGAGCTTTAAAAACCTGGACTAAGAATCCTCTTCATCCTCCTGCAGGAAGGTCTCTGAGATTTTCCTCTTTCCTTTTCCAAAAATAATCTCAGGCAAACATGAAGTTCTCAAAAGCATCTCCTCTTGAATGAAAACTCATATCTGCACTGACACATGCTGTCATATCATGCAGCCATGCGAACAGTTTTCCAGAAATGTCTGTGCAAAAGCTGACTCACGGTCAAATCCAAGTCTGACCGGTGTTACGGTTTAACTCACAGCCATGCTGAATGGTGTCAGCAGACTGCCTTTGCAACTCTTTCCTCAGTTAAGTTTCAGTCTGGGAAGTTTTTGATGAGCTGCATCAGATTCCTTCAGCAGCAGTGACTGTAGCTTTGGCAGCTCACACGGTCGCTCCTCAAACAGAAACACAGACGCTCGTAAACGCAGCAGCAAAGTTTTACGCTGAAACATCGTCGTGGGAGCCAAAGGTCATAGATTTGTAAGATCAGGGGTGGGCAACTTTGGTACCAAGAGGGCCGTGATGATTTCTACCTCAGTGACAAGGGCCACACTGAAATCAGAACAATTAGGAAACCAAACATTTAGGAATACACAAAAAGTACTTTAAAGAGATAGTTACAGCTCTATTTTCTTGACAACATTTCTATTTTAATATTTTCATGGTAGATTTTGCCATGTTCCCTTCACTGAAATGCATTCTTTAAAATTTCAAATTGACTGGGGGGGCCATATTTAGAGGGTAGGAGGGCCTAATGTGGCCCCTTGGCCACCAGTTTCCCACCCTTGAAGTAGAAGGATGGATGGATAGATGGGTGGACAGGTAGGTAGATGGATAAATTCTTAAAAAAAAAAAAAAAAAAAACACCACAGGTGAACAAGTGAACAAAATGTCCTTGCAAATGACTCAAATTTTAGCAACATTTAGGACGTGATTACTTAAAAATAAATACATTTTTTTTAAACAAAATGATAAAAACAGAAGATACAAAAGCAAATAGAAAACAGAAAGATGTATATAAATTATAAAAGTATAAAATTACAACACTAAGCAAGGCTAATTGATGGAGTGATTAGAATAAAATAAGAATCCAACTGATTATTGCACTGAAGAATTTCTCTGAAATTTTTGCAGAACACAAGTACTGTACTGAATTATTACACCAGATGTTTCATCATCCACAGACTGTTTGATCACCATTGAGAAGTTTTATGGCCTGAGGTGTGAAGTTGCTGCATAGCCTGCCTCTACCTGCATGTCCTTGATGAGGAAACTCGGTAATTTAAAAAAAAAATAACAATTATTTTTTGTAATAATTTTAAAGAAGAAGAATCTGGGTTTTGTTTTAAGGATATCTTTTTTTAAAATTTCATTTTTGTCAATGTTCATAAATGTCAGCAAAAATTGTTTTGATATGATTTCATGTTGATTAATGTGGAGCAGTGAATTAGGCTACTGTCACTTTAAAGGTGCGTTCACACCGGACGCTACCTGGACTACCTCGGCGATCACTCTCCATGCAAAGTCAATGTACAGCCGCGATGGGGCGGGTTAACCTCCCGCTGATGCATAGCTGGCGATAAGACGCACCACTTCACCTGGCCGCGATGTCAAAGTTAAAAAGTTGATCTATTCAGGCGATGTCGCGGCGTGGGCTATGCAGCATCAGCCAATCAGCGTGTGTGTGTTCTGGCGGTGCTGTTATTCATCCGGACTACAGAGCGGACCAAAGACTTCCGCATAGGCGGAACTAATCTCAGTGAGGACATTTGCAGACGGACCGCGGTAAACTCACAGATGATGCTGCTGCATCATCAGCTGCAGAGTTTTGTGTGTGATAAAGTGAGTGAAAAGGACACAGCTGGAATAATGTACGCTTATACACCCTATTATGTGATATATGATACGATCATGGTAAAACTCGAAGGAGCTGACGTCACCGACCGACGTCCGACGCCAGGCGACCAAACAGGTAGGCTATTTATGGACGCGCGACGCTACCTCAGTGGGCGATGCGACTTTTGTCGCTAGGTCGCTTGCGGTGTGAACGCACCTTAAGAGGGAGAGAGAGCCTCGGCAGACTGTAAAGGACCGAGCCTCGTGGTTTTTACACCGTAGTTCAGCTCTTTGATTTTAAAACCTGACTTTGTATTCCCCTGAATAAAGGGACCACATACATCCCTGATAATCTGGTGGCTCGGGGGCCACATCGGGCCCCACAGTGCTGCCCATGCGGTCCCCCGAGTATCATCAAACTCAGGAAACATGCAGGGTGAGAGCAGGTCGGTGCACGTGTCGGTCAGAGTCTGTCTGTGTGGGGAAAGCGGATCAACTCGCCTAATTATTGAACATGTTTAATATTTCTGAGAGGACCAAATGACTCCTAACACACCTCACACCACAGGACCAACAGATAATCAGGGCTGAGTTTGATCTGCGGGGGTCCGAGCCAAAACTCTGGCCGATTATCTCGTAGTATGAATCCTGCTTCAGCTTGATTCAACACCAGATCTTATTTCAGGCTATAACTGTCCCATATCCATAAACTTTGAGGAAAAATTTTACTCTTTTTGAGTTCATTGTTTTGTTTAGCTTTCATCACTGCACTAAAATCTGCTGTCGTGACGACTTGGACCGATACGCTGGTGATTTTTCCAGCTGCTCACAGACAAAAATGCGGCTGAAGCTCCTGCATCATGGAGAAAATCTGAGGAGGAGCTGATCCGAGTCATTTTTGTCCAAACTCCAGACTCAAAATCATCAGCAGCAGGAGGAGGAAATAATTCAAATCAGGTCAGAGATGGGAGTGATTTAGCATTGTTCTGGAGCCGCTCTGCATTCGTGTCACTTCTTCCAGGAGGCGAGCAGACGCTATCACCGCCGTGATGACCGGCAGGGTCAAAGGTCACAACCCTGACAGTCAGAGAGATGGAGACTGAAGCAGGAGATGGTGTCAGATGTTCACCACATGATTTTGTTACCTCTAGACTGGACTATTGTAATTCTCTGCTTTCAGGCTTTTGTTACCTCTAGACTAGACTATTGTAATTCTCTGCTTTACAAGGCTGTCCCAGCAAATTAAGCAAGCGCTTCAGCACCAGTCCCAAATGCTTACGCTTCGATATTGCCCCAGCTAGAAGACGAGGAGAGACCACATTACTCCTGTTTTAGCTTCTCTGCATTGGCTTCCCATTAAATATAGAATAGAACTCAAGATTCTTCTCCTCACCTATAAAGCTCTCAGTGGACAGGCACCAGTCTATCTTAGTGCCGCACATCCCCTCTAGAACATTACGCTCCCAAAATGCCGGCCTACTTGTGGTACCATCAATCGCCAAAGTAGTATGGGAGGTAGAGCCTTCAGTTATCAGGCTCCTCTTCTCTGGAACAATTTAACAACCACAGTTTGGGAGTCTGACTCCCTCTCTACCTTTAAGGTTAGACTGAAAACATTCCTCTGTGATAAAGCTTTCAGTTAGGGACCAGCTTATAGTTTATAAATTAGTTCATAAATTAGACTCATAGTTAAGATGCGATAAGCTTAGACTGCTGGGGGGGATCTGGCACATTGAGCTCTATCTCTCTCTCTCTCTCACTCTCTCTCTCTCTCTCTCTCTCTCTCTCTCTCTCTCTCTCTCTCTCTCTCTCTCTCTCTCTCTCTCTCTCTCTCTCTCTCTCTCTCCCTCTCCTCTCTCTCTCTCCTCTCTCTCTCTCTCCCTCTCTCCCTCTCTCTCTCTCTCTCTCTCTCTCTCTCTCTCTCTCTCTCTCTCTCTCTCTCTCTGCATCTGCTTTTGCCCCGTTTGTTTGCTCCTGTATTGTCTTGTAGGTGGCCTGGGATCCTTGGTGGAGACTGCCTGCTGCTGTGGAGTCATGAAGCCTCAAAACTACAATTATAAACATGACACATAGTTGGCCATTTTATTAGGAACACTCCATTCCCATGATCATTATAGCTGTTCATGTAGATTTTAGCATGATCTCCATATCCATGGTTGATACATCTGTAGTATCTACATTTTATCACCACATAGTCATGGGGTCCCTCTGAAAATGGGATGTCACATCTCAAGAGGCCTTTAACACATTTATATTTAATGGAGACAAATATGGTTGGGATGCACTTGTGGTCTGGGCACCCATGAGTTCATCACTACCATAAATTCTTATTTTCAGTAAGAATATCTAAGATTATACTTCTAGAAAATGATCACCACAACCATTCAGACATGAGGACCCTCTTGAAAATGACATGTAGCATCTCAAGAGGCTAACCTCTAATAAATCAGACGACAGGTTGATGGTTCATGAACCTGTCCCTAACTTTAGTTCTTACTTTAGTCCACTTGTCTCCTCTTACCTCCCTTCCTTCACCCTCACACCAACACAGCATGGTGTGGATTTGCTGTTCATCATGAGACTGGGATCCACATTCAAGATTTCCTGCTGCTTAACAGAAGGTTTTTTCTTGAGCCATGATGGAGGGATTCATGATTGGCTATATGGATTCATGTTGGTGTTGGATGGATATATTTGTATATATATGTATATGTGTATTTTATATGTATATAAGTATCTATGCATATATGTGTATCCATAAAATGAAGAGCTTTATGCTCTATCGTAAAGTGTCTTGAGATAACACTTGTTATGAATTGGCGCTATACAAATAAAGATTGATTGATTGATTGATTGATTAATTATCTTAGATTTGTATATTTACTTGTCGTGTGTACCTGACACCCTGTTGTATGTTCTTTATTCTACTTATTTTACTTTGGTTTAAGAAAGATATTTCAACATTCAGACCCTTTCACGTCTGTTTACAAACCAATGATGCAGCAGTGGAGCAACTTGAGATTAAGTGTCTTGTCCAAGAACTTATCACTATTTGTTGGCCTGACCTGAGCTCAAACCTGCAACCTCCCGATTACTAACCATGCACACTATCCAACTACACCACCGGCTCCTCAAATAAAAGTAAGCACAACAAAAGATGATTAATACACAAGCACCAATTCTTTATTTTTTACCAAATCAATTTCAAAAAGTCAGCATATGGTTAAAGAATGGAGTTTATCAGCTTGTCATGGACTCAGGACTGAGGCAAGACACACACAAAAAAAGTTGCAGTTTCACTTCCATTGTTGCTTAATGTCACCGTGTTGTAGCTTAATGCAGATGTGTTAAATAACTCACCTTGAGGCTCAGAAAAATTCTGCTTCCTCCAACATTGAAATCAGTCTGCAGAGTCCCCCGCCTGCTTTACTGCTCATGTGCAATCCTGAACTCAGAGTTCAGTCGCTGTGATTAAAGTTTTGAGTCCAGTTTACACACAGGAATTAAGTTGTATAATTTTTTAAGCTAAATGGATTACTTACTCATACTTGAGTTGAATAAACAGGTTAGTAAGATTTAAGTGAAGTGCACAAATGTAATTTAAGTAAGAATAGTTACTACATTTTAAAGTGCAGCAAACAGAATTTATCAGAGAATTTGACCTGAAGATAGCCAGTGCTGCGTATGTTTGAAGCATGTCTGAACATTTATTTGGGCAAAAATGTCAAGAACTGAACATAAACTGAACAACAACATCAGAAAATGTCCATGTTGATGTTTTAATGTGGAAAAAAAGAAGCAACAGAAGAGTTTGGTTAACCGAACGTTTGTCATCAAGCCCTGGAACTTCAGGCTCTTCATGATATTCTTCCAGTGTTCAGAACTTTCTGTTTGGACTCAGAAGATAATCTGCCTGTTTCTGCCAGTCAAAATAACACTGTGAGCGTCTGTGGTTACTCTGAAGTTTAACGATGAAGCTCAGCTGGCAGGAGATCGTCTTTCTGTTCTGCTTTAGTAAAGCGCCACATGAGACCAGCGTCAAAAACAGAGTCCAGAAGTTTTAATTATTCTGGAATATCAGAGCGTTGGAGGAACGTTTAGCAGAATTCAGGAGCCACGTCATTAGGGATACCATACCAGGACCAGGCCTCACCTTCAGAGCTCCACCACATCCCACAGCTGCTCCACTGGACTGAGATCTGGTGACTGTGGAGCCTCTGGAGTGAATAAAGCAGTGTGAGCTGATCTGAGCTCTGAGACATGGAGCTGCTGAAGTCTCAATCAGAAGATGGTCCACTGTGGTCATAAAGGGATGGACATGGTCAGCAACAATCCTCAGGTAGGCTGTGGGGTTTGAACCATGCTCAGGAGGGACTGAGGGACCACCAGCAACAGCCTGAACCGCTGATCCAAGGCAGGATGGATCCATGTTTATGATGTTCACACCAAACTCTGAATGTGGAGCAGAGATCCAGACTCAACAGACCAGGAGACTCTTTACAGTCTGCTGTTTGTGTTCTTAGGTGACAGGAGTGGACCCTGCTGTGGTCCAGTTTGGAGAGTCAGGGCCTCTGTTTGTGTTCTTAGGTGACAGGAGTGGACCCTGCTGTGGTCCAGTTTGGAGAGTCAGAGCCTCTGTTTGTGTTCTTAGGTAACAGGAGTGGACCCTGCTGTGGTCCAGTTTGGAGAGTCAGAGCCTAAGTTTGTGTTCTTAGCTGACAGGAGTGGACCGCGCTGTGGTCCAGTTTGGAGAGTCAGAGCCTAAGTTTGTGTTCTTAGCTGACAGGAGTGGACCGCGCTGTGGTCTCCTGCTGCTGTGGACCAGCTGCTTGCTGTGTGTTCAGAAATGTTTTCCTTGTTTTGGTTCCTGTTGCCTCTCCATCATCTCTCACTTCTGACCTTTGGAATCAATAAGATTTTTTGGCCCAGAAAACTGCTGCTCACTGGATAGCTTCTCTCCTTTTGGACCATTCCCCGCAAACCCCAGTGCATCAACAACAGCATCATGTTTAAAGTCTCTTAAATCTTAAATTCTTCTTTATTCTGATGCTCGACTTCAGAAGGCCGTCTTGAACATATCTATACACCTAAATGCTTTAAGCTGTTGCCATGTGATTGGCTAATTGTCTCTTTGCATTACTGGGTATATTATCATGTATAAGTAAAGCTTCCTGTGGGTGTGAAGTTGCCTTCAGGAGGATGCTGTTATCCTAACTCTTTCAGCATCAGAGATATAAACGTGAATTAAGATTTTAAGCAATTTGAACTTCCTGTTTTAGGGGAAGTGAGGACAGGCATGTGACAGCAAATGAAAACTAGAAATGAAAGCTCAGGGGTTAGAGCTGATAGATTAAACTGGGGAACAAACAACACTGACAGCATCGGCTGCAGAAAACTGTTAATACGATGGTTTGAAAAGTTTCATACGTGAGGTCATAACTCACTTTACTGTCACAGTATCTGTTCATGAATTTAGTTTAAAGTCCAAAAGGAGAAAAAGAGTTGAAGGACGGACTGGCTTTTCTGAAGCACTACTCAGTGTGTTATTCCTGTGCGCTCCTGTATGCTCAATACTCCCAGAAACAAGATAAAAACATTCAATTGAAGAATTTTATTGCAAATTAGAGCCACATCTCTAGCAAAGAATCTCGCATATAAGCTGAGTTGAGTAAGGGTCTTAAAAGTCTTTCAGTAACACCTGAGACATCATGACC
This sequence comes from Scarus forsteni, assembly GCA_036419115.1. Lineage (NCBI taxonomy): Eukaryota > Metazoa > Chordata > Actinopteri > Labriformes > Labridae > Scarus > Scarus forsteni. Next base: position 13,884,142 of record JAZDUH010000536.1, read on the forward strand.
TCAGATCATTCCAAAAACGACGTTTTTACACTCAGGACAGTTTAACCCTTTGACTGGCATTGTAACCGTGTGGTTGACTTTTTCCTGCCTTACCACTATTCAAAATTTTTGAAAGCCCATCTTCATCTGTTTTTCTGTTTTTTGCCACCCTTAATCCAGTTTGTTTCATCAATTTGTATCTGATGGGTGGCGCTGCTGTATGTGAATAAAATAGTTTGAAAACTGGAAAAAAATTGGGTGTGAATTGTTGCAGCATAGCTCTTCAGAAATGTAACAGTAAGAGCATACATAGAAGTAAAAAAAAAAATCTTTTAACATTTTCAAGATCCTCCAACAACCATAACTGAGCTGAGGGAAATGAATTTGATTAAAAAATATCTGTGATTACTCAGAAAACTGGGTCAAACGCTAAATATCTAAATATTTCTGCTTCCTGATTGGATAATTTAATAAACAAAACCTGAAATGATGCTAAATGAAGAGAGAGGAAAACAATTTTACCTACAACTAATTTGTTAGTCAAAGGGTTAAAGTGTCCGTGATGTGATGAAGGTTGAAGATGAGGAAGTGAAAGAACAGCTGCTTTAAGTTTATTCATTTCCTTTAAACAGGAAATTCAAATCAATGACATCAGTTGTTTCTGTCATTTTGTCGTTTAAACCCGTCTGATAATGTCTGATAAAGTGCAAATAGCTAATCAGCCAATCACATGGCAGGAACTTAACTCATGTAGATGACTTACTGAAACTCAAACTGAGCATCAGGATGGAGATGACAGACGATCTAAGAGACTCTGAACACGACATGTTTGTTGGTCCATCACTGTGATATTCAAACACAACCATCTCTAGGGTTTAGAGAATGGTCCGAAGAAAGAGAAAATATCCAGTGAGCAGCAGAGCTCTTCAGCACAATGCCTTGTTGATGCTAGAGGTCAGAGAAGAATGATCAGAGTGACTGGTGGAGATAGAGAGGAAACAGGAACACAAAAACATCTGCAGAAGACATTTCTGAATATTCAACATGTCCATGAGGCAGCTGGCCCACAGCAGGGTCCACTCCTGTCAGCTAAGAACACAAACTGAGGCTCTGACTCTCCAAACTGGACCACAGCAGGGTCCACTCCTGTCAGCTAAGAACACAAACTGAGGCTCTGACTCTCCAAACTGGACCACAGCAGGGTCCACTCCTGTCAGCTAAGAACACAAACTGAGGCTCCAACTCTCCAAACTGGACCACAGCAGGGTCCACTCCTGTCAGCTAAGAACACAAACTGAGGCTCCAACTCTCCAAACTGGACCACAGCAGGGTCCACTCCTGTCAGCTAAGAACACAAACTGAGGCTCTGACTCTAAACTGGACCACAGCAGGGTCCACTCCTGTCAGCTAAGAACCCAAACAGCAGACTGTAAAGTGTCTCCTGGTCTGATGAGTCTGGATTTCTGCTCCACATTCAGAGTTTGGTGTGAACATCATAAACATGGATCCATCCTGCCTTGGATCAGCGGTTCAGGCTGCTGCTGCTGGTCCCTCAGTCCCACCTGAGCATGGTTCAAACCCCACAGCCTACCTGAGGATTGTTGCTGCCCATGTCCATCCCTTTATGACCACAGTGGACCATCTTCTGATGGAGACTTCAGCAGCTCCATGTCTCAGAGCTCAGATCAGCTCACACTGCTTTATTCACTGCAGGGGCTAAAGGTGTTCCTAATAAAGTGGCCAGTATTGAAGCCCTTTCAAACAGAGCTGCTGCTTAAGCTGTGGTTTGAATTATTATCTTTTAAATTAAACATTAAAACATAAAATAGGGCACAAAGGAGAGAATTCCCCCCAAAACAACAAGTATTTGTTTCATTATCAATAATATATTTTTGTCATATTCTGTGTAAAGTTTTTTTTTTGACATTTTTGCCATCAGTCAGAGAGTACAGAGTGATCCTACCCCCTCAGAGATCAGCACGTCCACTGTGGAAATAATCAGACTGTGAGTTTGAGGCTGCAGACTCACCTGGCAGGAGGCTGCAGGTCCACAGCAGCAGCAGGAGATGGAGGTAATAATCCATGAGAGTGTGTAAGAGAGTGTGAGGCGGACGGACAGAGAGAGAGTGTGGAGGAGGCAGCAGGTCCATGCTGATGAAGGACAGCAGGAGGAGGAGGAGGAGGAGGAGGAGGAGCTGGAGGACACACCTCCTCCTTCTCTGGAGTCTTTAAGCAGCCTTTAACTTCACCTTCTCTTCTCTAAACAGGAGCTTTAATGTCACATTGGCACACAAACAGGAAATGCCTTCATCAGTGTGTCTGTGATCGCACAGGCGGCCAGATGTTCACATCTGTATGAGCAGCAGAGGATCATGGGTAACAATGAGGCCTGCATTCCTATAGTCATGATAATGGAACAGAGAGTTTCACATGTGTGTGTGTGTTCATGACGTGACTGAGAGCTGTGCAGGGAAAAGATCATTTAAAGGGACAATAAGGAGAATTTTTAAACATTAATTTAAAAAAACACAATAATCCAAGTCAAAAAAGAAAATGACCAAACTCAGCACAGACATGGAGGCTGTCCTCCTGTATGAACACAATTCCTGGAACATCACTTTGTATTTTGATTTTATTTGAATTACTGAATGTTGTCAATGGGATTTCCCATTATAAAGTAATAATATATAATGAAGTAATATAATGCATTTTTACTTCATCAATCCAGATCAGATCCAGATCAAATTTACCCTGATGATAGAGACATGGACCCCATAGCATCCTGGGAAAGAAAATACATTAAATATGTTTGGGGTTTTTTCATATTCCACTCAATGTAAATTTATGGTGGGTTTTTTTTAAACTTGGGGAATTATTTTACATCCAGACAGACATATGTCACCACCAAAATTTAATTATTTCTAAGTTTGGTCATTGCAAACATCTCCTGGAAAATTCAGCAAATTCTCTCCTGTAGTTTTTACATAATCTTGCAAACTACATATATATATATATATATACATATATATATATATACTATATATATATATATATATATATATATATATATATATATATATATATATATATATATATATATATAGTTAGTTAGTTAGTTAGTTAATTAAGACTTTTTATACTAAACGCCATCATCACCCTGAATTTAACAAAGTGTCAAATCGACACCAATGACCCGAACTGCTCCACTCCTGTGTTTTATGAATTTTATTAGATCATGTTCTATGCCTTCTTTTATTCCTTTTATTTTTTTTTATCATATCTTTGTTTTTATTCTGTCCAATAAATGTTTTTTTATGAATGATAATGTTTGTACTTTAGTGCTGGGACAATAAACATTTTTTCTGTTCTATTCTATCCTACTCTATTCTAATTAACTAATGAACACCAGCATAAGCAAAACCTCCTCAGCAAACTTGGCAGGTAAATGTAAACATACAAATACAATCACACAAATCCAGATAAGACACTGAGATGGACAAAACAAAAACACTTAAAGGGTCAGCTGAGGCAGAATCATTACTAATGTACAGAGATAAGACGCATCACTGTTAAAATGTAAGTTTAGTTGTGCGATGGCTTTTGATATGAATGTATTTTTTATCCTGTTTGATTTTACCTTTGGCAATCTGAGAGTTCAACCTTAGCAAGGAGTTAAAAATGTTTCAGATAGTTTAAAATCTCACACCACAGAGATGTTTTTGGAGTTTCATGAACACTAGAATATAGTTTGTTTAATGACAGAGATGTGTGGAATTATTGGCAAGTTATGCATAAATTATATTTAGAGATGATGTGAATTATTACATCAGTATAGTCAGATATGGGCTGAAAAGGTTGATTATCACTGTGGCGAGGTGTTGAAACATCTGCTGGGAAAATACATCAACATAACAGGACAGCACGGTGGAGCAGGTGGTAGAGCTCGTTCCTCACAGATAAAGGTTGCTGGTTTGCTTGCTGTGACACTCACAGTCTTTCTGTTTGGAGTTTTCTTCCGTGCATGTGTGGGCTTTCTCCCACTTTGCTGAATATGACACCAAGAATTAAGGTCCAACCTGGAGCTGGAAGGTGTGCCTAATAATGTGGCTGATGAGTGTATAAGTCTATGAGATACAGACAAAGACCTTTACAGGATATTAATCTTTTTTTTTTACATGTTATGACACCCATAGAGAAGATTTATTACAGAAAATAACCCGACCCAATCACAGAATCTTGCTTTTCAGAATCAGAGAATCAGAACGGCCTTTGTTGTCATTGTACAGACTGTACATCGAGATTGGAGAGCTTCTCATTTTCAGTGTAATATTTATGGCCCTTTTCCATTAGCCCTACTCTACTCTACTCAACTCTACCCGGCTCCACTCTACACTCGCCTTGTGCTGCTTTTCCATCAGACCCAGTCGCCTGCCCAACAGGGTGCAGTGTCGCTGTTAACAGCTGAGCGGCACTGTGGTGACGTCATTTTGAGCGTGACACATCAATCTGAGGCTTTTTGTCACAAACTGAGTAAAAAAGAAAAGCAGAAGAAGGCTGCAGATGGTAAGAAGAAATACCCCTTGAGAAGCACAGGACAGTTTTGGAAGCTATACAACAGAATGAAGCCGAGGACGAGAGCAATCCAGCTGCAAAGAAAAGACGTATGAGGGTAAGCTAATGGTAGCTACCGCTAGCATGCTAGGTCGTCGCGCTCATGACTCATCGATGACGACATTGTCTGACCAATCAGTAGCCGGCAGTCGATGACGTCATCTTTAGTATCAACTCAGCTCGCTTGGAAATAGAGCGGAGTAGGTACTAAAACTAGCTTGTTTTAGGAGGTACCAGGCTAGTGGAAACACGCTGCTAATCAAGTAGGACAAAGGCGTGCTAGTGAAAAAGGGCCAATAGTTAATTTAAGAAAAAGGTAATACAAAAAATAGTTCAAAAATAGCATACGTAAAAAGGGCTGTAAGAAGACTTTAAATGTGTAAATATTTTTATGCAGAAACAGGATTTGTTTTTCTTTATCTTATATTAAAATTGACCATAAAAAGATAAATGGAGTCATTCTGACCTCAAAAACCAAACTGAAGCAAGAAACAAACTTCAAACTTTGCATATTGGGAGGATTCAACACACTGTAACCATGTCGACACATTTATGAACCCACAACATGAGCAGCACACACACACACACACGCACACACACACACACACACACACACACACACAGTCAATAAAAAGATATGAGCAGGGCTGCTGGAAATAACAAGTGGAAACTCAGAGTCAAAGCAGCGAGTAAGAGTGAAACAGGCGATAAAACAGACTTTAAATCGGCCGAGGGTCGGTGAATGTGTACCACCGTGTCACAGCCCAACAGACGGACAGACGGACAGACGGACAGACAGACAGACGAGATGTCAGCTGGTTCAGACGGAGCAGAAGGAAACAAACAGAGAGATTTTTCAAAAGTCAAACAGATAATCTGAAGTCCAGACGCTCTGCACGTGTCCAGCTGGAGTCCAACACCTCTGGTTTCTCTGACTTTTATTTTGGGGCTTGTTAATCCTGCTCCAGTTTCTGCATCAGATCCACAAATTATTCAAAGCATCTATGAGCATAACTCATTTATTCATAACATCATTAAAACACAATAAGCTCTAAAACCTCCCGTGATGATGCAGTCCACACGGAGAAGGATTATCCCTGAAAGTCTTTAACATGCTGGTGTTTCCTCCTCATGGATACACGTCTCTTTGGAAAAGGGCTCAGACATCATAGCCTCACCTCTCCCTTAAACCACAAACACAACAACAGAAACAATGACATTGAATGGCATTGTTTTACTGTTAGTCATCACTCTTACAGAAACACTCCCACAGTCATCAGATGAACTCTTCAGCAGCTCTAATTCGTCCTGTGAGCTCAGCTCATGTGACATTATCTTCTACTATCATCATATTATCATATTATCCCTCTTCTCCTAAACAGAGGCTTTATTTTATTAATTTACTTCTGTGTTGGTTTTAGCTAGAGATGTGACGTTCACAAAGGAGTCAAACGTTATGAACGGATCATTTCATAGTAGGAAGGAAAGAAGAAGATAAGGTAAAATACCGTGGTCAAAAGAGAGTAACAACAAGCACGCAGGATCGTTTAGAGCTGCTGAAGAGTTTGTATGATGACTGAAGGCAGAGGCAGGCTAACACTTACCACTGATTCCCAGTGTTTGAGGTTTGAGCTCGAGGATTCTGGAATTCCTGTGGGTCACGTGATTCCCGCGAGGTGGGAGTCATTTTTTAATTAATCCCGTGATCGGGACGGCAAAAAAAGCAACGGGAGGGGAACGACAGTAATAGATGATCATTTTCAGCCGTATTAAACAACCAGATGAACAGATGCGTCATCTCTCAGTGACAGCCAACACTCTTGACCGTGCTAGCAACACAAAAGAACTACAAAAGTGGTTTGACTTCCTGTCACCACCGGATGTGAAAGCGACACATAACAAAACAACATGGAGGGAGAAGAGGAGAGCTGCTAACACCAACCGAATGTCAGGCATGTGAAACTTAAAGGCAAGGCCTTTTATATGCACTTAACTTTTACCTAAAATATAAAATGCAACATTTTTTCAACATGTTTGTTTTTATTCAAACAGGAACGGGACAGGAGTGGGAGTCATTTTGAGTGGGAGCAGGATGGGAGTGGGAGTCAATCTACGGGAGTGGGACAGGATTCTTTTTTTTACTCCAGTCTGGGATTGGGATGAGACTGGCTTTTTTCTCTGGGAGTGGGACGGGACAGGAGTGAAAATACCCTCCCATGTCATGCTCTAGTTTGAGCTAAGCTAAATAGCAGTGGGCCAGCTCTGTCTCTTCCTTGTTACTGGATGTAGAGTCCAGAGTGGTGTGTATCTGCTTGTCATGGACTCAGGAGTGACACAAAAATAATAAAAATGTTAGGGTGAGGGGTTCTGGTTTGGTGGAGTGGTTAGCAACCAGACACATGCAGGAATTTCACATCATACATTAAAAATGTTGGTGTTCTCATTAATAATTAACAAATAAATACAAAAGAATCAGACCTATTTGTTATAATCATTTCCAGTAATATTAAAATGGCATTGCTTTGCATTCGAATGAGTGTGAGCTTTTCCATTTTTGAACTTTATAGTAATAACTCATCTTCATGTAACTTTTTTCAAGGTGAATTTTTCCAGATTTCGTGGAGCCCACTGGAGGCCCTCAGAATTTCCCTATGTTGTCTAATGGGCTAGCTACATGAAAAGAACACTATATTGCCAAAAGTATTCCCTCCCCCGCCTTGACTCACAGATGAACTTAAGTGCCATCCCATTCCTAATCCATAGGGTTCAATATGACGTGGGTCCACCCTTTGCAGCTATAACAGCTTCAACTCTTCTGGGAAGGCTGTCCACAAGGTTTAGGAGTGTTTATGGGAATTTTTGACCATTCTTCCAGAAGAGCATTTGTGGGGTCACACACTGATGTTGGACGAGAAGGCCTGGCTCTCAGTCCCTGCTCTAATTCATCCCAAAGGTGTTCTATGGGGTTGAGGTCAGGACTCTGTACAGGTCAGTCAGGTTGATCCACACCAGACTCTGTCCTCCATGTCTTTATGGACCTGCTTTGTGCACTGGTGCTCAGTCATGTTGGAAGAGGAAGGGGCCAGCTCCAAACTGTTCCCACAAAGTTGGAGCATAGAATTGTCCAAAATGTCTTGGTGTGCTGAAGCATTCAGAGTTCCTTTGACTGGAACTAAGGGGCCAAGCCCAGCTCCTGAAAAACACTCCCACACCATAATCCCCCCTCCACCAAACTTTACACTTGACACAATCCAGTCCCACAAGTATGGTTCTCCTGGCAACCTCCAAACCCAGACTGGTCCATCAGATTGTCAGATGGAGAAGCGTGATTGGTCACTCCAGAGAATGCGTCTCCACTGCTCTAGAGTCCAGTGGTGGTGTGCGTTATACCACTGCATTGGTGCTTTGCATTGCACTTGGTGATGTGAGGCTTGGATGCAGCTGCTCGGCCATGGAAACCCATCCATGAAGCTCTCTGCACTGTTCTTGAGCTAATCTGAAGGCCACATGAAGTTTGGAGGTCTGTAGCGATTGACTCTGCAGAAAGTTGACGATCTCTTCTCACTATGCCATGGAAGTGACTGGAACACCTGATTCTGATTCTTTGGATGGGTGAGCGGATACTTTTAGCAGTACAGTGTTTTTTCATCTTCACATCGATGAGGCCTGATTAGAGGTAGACGTCTTGATGTTTCTACAGAGAGTGACCTCCAGCAGAGATGATCAGAGGAGCAGAGTTTTCACCATGAAAGCTGTTTTGAGGACTGAAGTAGGGGTAGAGTCTCCCCGTGAAGGAGCAGCCACTGAAGGAGTAGATCAGAGCTGCAGCATCAACGTCGTAAAAGGAGACCAGACCCTCCTCGTAATCCACAAACACCCCCACCTTCTCAGGCCGGGACGAGAGATGGAACAGAGGGTCACTAGCAATTACGTACTTGTTCCTGTTCCTAAGCATCAGTGTCCAGAAACCGCTCTGAGGCTCCAAGATAACAAATCCACTCCTACTGACTGATTCTGCAGCCACACCGACATCCCAGGCTGTCTTCCCCTTCACCTGGACCTCGAAGTAGAATCTGCCCGAGGAGAAGCTCTGCTGCGACAGGACAGAAGGAGATGCAGCAATATCTACACGTTGGCCGATAAACCAGAGGTGGTCACTGTGATAGACCTGTCGTCTATCATCAGACAGGATGAGGCTGGGATGTGCTGTCTCCGGGTCGAGTGTGAGGTCCACAGCATACTGAAGGAGTCTCTTCATCTTAGCCTCAGAGATCAGCCTCCTCTTCTGCTTCTTCATCTCTTTAATGAGCACCTCCTCCAGATTAGTGACAGAGAGCTGCTCCTCTTCAATATTGCTCCACTTCAACTCGGTGATCTCCTGCTTCACCTCTTTGAGGAGCGCCAGATTAGTGACGGAGAGCTGCTCCTCTTCATTGATTCTCCTCTTCAGCTCTTTGAATTCCTGCTTCAGCTCTTCGACAAACCTCTCAGACAGTTTCTCTATGTTTCTTTGCTTCTCGTTGATCATTTTGAAGCTACTCTCCAAAGATTTAATGCTCTCCTCACTTTCTTTCTTACTGAGCTCCACCAACCCTTGGATCTCCTGGATCTTCTCTCCTCTTCTCTGAATCATCTGCTGAAATCCAGGATCCATCCTCTCCAGGTTTATTCCTTCATAAACATCCTTTAGAGGAGCAAGAATGTTTGGTCCAAAAACCATCCAGACTGCGAGGACACACACCCCACAGGCCAGGCAGGACTTCAGGGTCTTCAGTTTGGATCCAGCGTGGGCATCACCTGAGGTTTCTCCTGCTTTGCTGCTGCTCGTCCTGCTGGTGTTTGAGCTGAGCAGTAATCTCTGAGATGAAGGTGTTGACCTCCATGTCCGGTCTGATCTCAAAGTCTCTGTGACAGTTCGGACACCGAGGATGGACGTCGTTGTCCCAGAGGTTGTTGATGCAGGACTTGCAGAAGTTGTGTCCACATGGTGTGGTGACAGGATCTTTGAAGACGTCCAGGCAGATGGAGCACAGCCTGTGGGACGGCATGTCTTCACTCTGGGGAAAGGAAATCAAACTGTCGGCATACTGCACAACCTGGAAGATTCTGGAAGAACTTCAAGAGCCTGAAATGATCCACACTCACCGATGTTGATCAGAGACTCACAAAGAGTTTGTAGCTCTGCTCATGCCTGGTCAAAGATCTGCTCCTATCTGAAACCTGAGCTGAAGCGCTCCTCTTATCAAACACACCCATCGAGAACTACGTTCCACAAAGTTCAGGTTGGTCTTCATTCTTCACACATGACATGTACAATCATGCAGATGTGTCAGATTGGCCACACAAAGACAATGTGGCACACAGAGTTTGAGACAACTGAGTCATCAAGATCAGCAACCCATCAGCCAATCAGAAAACAGAATACAGCTTGATATCAGCCAATCAGAAAATAGCACTGCTGTATCCAGGTAACATTTGGTTGATCTGACCACAGAGGATGTAAACTGCAATGCCTTTTGTGACGGCCTCCTGCCTCTAGGGCCTGCTGTTTTGTGCGTGTTGTCCTTTTTTGTCTTCCCCTGCAGGTTGGTCGGTGGGGTTTGCCTTACCTGGGCGGATCTGGCCACTCCACCAGGTGTATAAGGCTGCCATCAGACCTTCACTCTGTCTCTCTCTGTGCTGCTCTGGGCTGCTGATCTGTGCTGCAGCTTTGTGCTGGTGTCCATCTGCAGCCAGACGATTCCTCGGCGCACCATGTTTTCATTTAGTTAGTTTTCTTTGTTAGTTAGTTGTTTTGCTTCAGTTGTTAATAAATTTAATTTTCTTTGTTTGTAATAAATCATTTAATCTTTAGTTAAACCCGTATGTCTCCTCGCCTTTGTCATGTCTTTGAGCCAGGTCGTGACACCTTTCACATGAGTGCAGTAAGTTATTTGACTTTGTAGAGAAATGAATAATGAAATTACTCTTTGTACAAAAGTAAAACAACAAGAGTTTATTCTTATTCTTCCTCCACAGCTACCATTAAACAGTGAAGCATAGTCCGATCACATTGACATCCAAAGTGTAGTTATCGGGCATCACATTAAAACAAATTCATCATTGTTAACTTCTTGGTTAAAACAATTATTGCACATTTCTAGTTTGAAAGAGCATAGTCAAATGTCTGAGAATTACAACAAAACAAACAATAATGATTCATATTATTATTTTGCATCATTACTTGATATAATATACTAACATCACACAGAAACAATAAGACCCTTTAGATAGATAGATAGATAGATAGATAGATAGATAGATAGATAGATAGATAGATAGATAGATAGATAGATAGATAGATAGATAGATAGATAGATAGATAGATAGATAGATAGATAGATAGGTACTTTATTTATCATTCACAGTTAATTACAGTTGTTACAGAAGCTGTGCATTAGGTAATTGTGGGGACAACAAAAAAGCACCTGATTACCAATCAACCCAATTTTTATTTTAAAATACCCGTGTCATCAAATGGTAAGTGGAAATGGATGGTTGATGACTTATTTGACATGTGAATCCAGTATAATACTTTCTTAACCATCATATCCAAAGGCCTGCACATGCTTGGTGATGGCTCCATTCCTGGTTTTCCCTTTGATGTGTTTCTTGGTTAATGTGTCTTTGTTGTTTTGAATGACTTAGTGTGACTGTGTATTGTGGATTCTGGCACATTTTTTTTTAGGGGGGGGGGGGGGGGGGGGTCACTTCCCTCATGTTTAGCTGTTGCTCATTCCACAAATGCACGATCCTTACAAACTAAACCTCACTGTGAAGGAGAGTAACCAGACTGTATACAACACAGCACTGATTGGTTTAAAAATAACCCAACAGAAGAGCGTTTCCAGACTGTTTTTAAAGAGTAGATTAACTTCTCCACCAACACATAGATACTAAACTTTACCTTCGATGACTTGCCCACCCACCCTTTCCTCCCTGCCCACCTATAGGGCAGATGGAGCCGGTCCTGCCTGTGGCCTCCAGTACTGATGAGTTTGTGTCAGAGTTTAAGAAAATCCCTTCAGCTTTAAGGTAAAATTTGAGGGCCTCACTGACGTGTGGATGGACTGACAAAATGAGAACATAACCCTAACAGCCTCGGCTCACTGCTGCAGATGAATGAAGTTTAAAACATTATTTAGCATAAAGACAACAGCTCCATAGTGAATAAAGAACATCCTGATCTCCAGTCAGATCTTCCTTCTCTTTGCCTTTAGCTCATTTGTTAGCCTCCTCGTGTGTTTTTGTTTTGTTCCACAGTTTGTTGCGTAACGTCTCGCTCTAATAAACACAGAGGAGCAGGTCTTTGTGCTGCTCCCTCTGATCTTAATAAAGTGAAACGTCGTAAAGCAGGGAAGGACTTCTGCTCTCCAATAAAACACCAGCACCGCTGTCCGCCCTGCTCCATCAGGAAATACGCAGCAGATCTGTCTCATTTATATTTACTGTGGTCAAAGCTCTGCTGACAGTCTTTCTCTGAGAATAAGAGAATAACAGTAAGTGTTTTATGTGTGTCAGGGAACTGCTCTGCCTCTCACTGTCAGACATGCTTAATAGCTCCCAGATGGTTTGGTTATCGTGGCCTCGAGGAGACGTCCAGCCGAGCTCGACAGCAGGACAGACTGACGCTGTAAAAAGGGCTTTTCCACCTCTGCTCCTGAATGTTTACTCCACATACTACTCTAACAAGTTAAAAAAATAACATTCCTGCACTTGTGGAGTGTTTCCCGGCATTCTGGAGCTCCTGGAGGTGCAGCTCCAGTCCAACAGTCAGAAAAACTGAGGAGGAGGTTTTTAATTTGTGCCTGATCACTTCAGACACGTCTCCATACAGGTCGTTATACTCTTCTGCACGAAGCTAAAGTTTTAATGTGCAGCTAAAATCAGATAAACTGACTCAAACTAAGCAGCAAACATCAGTGCTGAAAACAAACTCGGTGTCGAGGTGTTAAGAAGCTGCAGTTCCTCAAGTGTCCACTAGAGGCTTCTGACGAAAGCAGCATCAGTCTCATCAACACTCCATGTCCATTTTTACAGCAGAAATAAACATGTTTACCGCCTGTTTAAAATGATTTAAGATGATTTTAGTCTGAATGGTTCATGTATTTATGTCCTCACTCTGCACAGGAGGTGAAGGTCTTTGCTACTCATCTGTTTTGGTTTGAAGGATTTGAGTGATGCAGCTTTGTGATGCGACTACAGGTCCGTGAGCTGTACCTGTTTTCATCTGAGGCTCGTTTGTTCTGACCTGCACTCCGGCACGGCTGATCCTGCCTCTTCTCTCCTGCTGGCCTTAACAGTGATGTTGTTTTTTTATCAGAGAAACTGAGCGCGCAGTTGATCTGCAAGATTTTTAAAAAGAGAAAAGATTTGTTGACTACTTTTTATAAAGTGAAAGGGTGTGTTTGAAAAGTCCCTCTTAAGTCCTTTCCAACAACTTTCCCTTAACGTCTCAGGGTCAAGGAAAGGAGGAAATAAGAGGAAAGGAAAGGACAGAGTAAAAGGGAAGGAAAGGAGAACTGCAGTAAAAGAGGAATTCAACTGCACTTTCACTTTAGTCTCATTTTCATGCCTCGATGATTTCTTGTGACGTAGGTAAACCATGATGAGCTACAATTTTCTGAAAATGAACTACATGAAGCGTCTTTGTCCTCTGTTTTATCTCACAGGGCTGTTTTGTGTTGACTTCACCTGTTAACATGAACAATCCATGATCAGAGGACTTACCTGTGACAGGTGTTTTGTCTTTGGTCATGCAGTGTGTGTCTTCTGCTCACAGCTGTGAGCTCAGAGCATTTATAACATTGACGTCTTTGACAGGAACTGAAACTTAAAGTCTGATAAACACCAGAATGTTTCCGAAGCTCTATTCTCCCTGTTTCATAAACATTATGCACGTTGTTTACATTTGTTATTATATTTGAAGTATGTTAAAATATGTCATTTGTCCTTCTTTTACTGATTAAAAGAACATTATTAGAGACCCCATTGTTCTGTCTTATCATTGGCATGTTTTACTTCATAAATAAAGACTGATGGAAATGTGGTAAATATTATATAATATTAATTTAGGACACATGGACCACATTTATTTGTTTATTTTTCATAAACATTGTGGTGTAGTGCTCAAGACCACACTATCAGAGACCAAGACTTACCCGAGACCAAAATGCACCGAGACCGAGACAAGACCAAGACTTTTGGGAGTCGAGACCGAGTCGAGACCAAGACCAAGACGATCTGAGACCATCAAAACCAATTTTAAAAAGCAAAACAAGGTTGAATAGTTAAGGGCGGTGTCACAACACTGGGAACGTCACAGTCATCACAGGAGAAATAAACATGAACTGAAGCTTTTTTTGTTTTACCAAGTGTCCCTTCTTATTGACATTCATGAAGCTGAAGAACAGCAGATCAGTGCTGCTCTTGATTGGTCTTGGCAGAAAATCCAGAGTCCAGCCAGTCTGAGCCCAAGGCAAGACCAAGACCTTTAAAATGTGGTCTCGAGACCAAGACCGGTCTTGAGCAGCACAACACCAGTAGGCAGTTAAATTGTTTTAAGAATTAAAACATTTTAAGTGTTTATCTGTCTGCCATTTTAAAAATGATTATTAAAGAAATAAACTCAAGGTTATATTTTGAAAGCTCTGACTCTAAAGTATATATATTTCTCTATAGCAGCAAAAATTGGCTTGGTATTATATAGCCCACATATCTTGATAGTCCCACAAACCTCGTCCTTTCTCCTTTGTAAGTTTGCACAAAAAATCAGCAGGTGCCAATTTTACATACATCACCTGTTACAAGGCATTATGGGGCACATTTCTTCTTCTTTCCAGTGTTTCCTAGACTAAAGGAGATATTGAAGGAAGCAACGACCCTCCTTTATTTAACTTTTGGAGAATTTGATCAGCCCTTATCATGGCTAACACTTAAATGTTTCCAGGTCATTTCTTCAGTTAGGAAGGTTCCTTAAAAAAGGAATATTCAGACGCACCCAAACATTCCAACATCCCAGATGCAAAACATCATCAGGAAGTCGGAGGTCTTTCTGGGAAAACTAGGAACAACCCACGATGTTTCTTCATTTGACAACTTTGTCTTGCAGATAATATTCAGATTGAGGGGTGCTGGTTTGGCAGAGTGGTTAGCACCCCATGTACTTGCTTCTGCTGGTCCAGGTTCAAATCCCGCCTATGACCAGTTTGCAGAGTGTCTTGTCTTACTCTCTCACCCCTTTCACAAGCCTATCCACTGTCTCTCTCCTATCATTAAAGGCACAAAAATGCCCAAAAATATACATAAAAAAAAAAAAATTCAGATTGAAATGCCAATCAAAAATGAAAAAGAAATATTCCTCAACTACAAAAGTCCAAAGCACAAACCTACACCAGAGCATTTCCAACACTGTCGTGGGAGATATTTCCAAAAATGTTAGAAACTGTCCTTTTCCACACTGTTGACAAATCCCTGAAAAAAATGGAAATACGTTTTCCCTCACACCATGACCAACATTGACTGAATATTTCCTCTTAATCCATAAATAGATAGAAAGGTCAATAGGTAATAATAATAAAATATGATTTAACATAAACAGCATTCCCATAAATGTCAACATAATCCAGTGATACGTTTTTGAGTGGTTTTGCACACAGATGGACATTCTGATAAACAAACAAAAAATAAACACAGGCAAAAACACAACCTGCTTGTTGGAGGTATCAGATATTCACATGCTCCAAAAACAAAAAGATAAAAGTGAGGAAAAATGAGCATGTCTATTTTCCACCATCGAGTCTCTTAGTCTCTTAAATAAAATGCTTGAAATTGATTCAGAATCCTGAAAAAGGCTAAAATTGGACTCTTAACCTTTTGGACTTTTGGTATGCCTCATTATGACAGCTCCATTTACCCAATAATTAAGACTTTTCATTAGTGTTAAAGGACACCATCATGAATTCACACATCACCTCATTCCAGGTAAGAAACTCTTCACATAGTTTGAAAATCTCTCCTCAAATGTTACAGCAGCAGTTTTTTAGTTATTAATTCTGTGGACTTGGTTATTTATTTTAACACTTAGGACAGCGTTTGTCATGTTTTTATATTAGAATTATCTATCTTAATTAATAATATTTTATATTATTGTCATCTTTGTGGACTTTTGATGCTGTTTGAATGACAGGAGCAGTGGGTAGAGTTCAGTGTTGGGCAGACAGTATGTAGACAGACGTCGGATAACGGAGCCACACTGCCTACAAATCAACTACGAGGTCTTGGCTTCTCCTACACACCCATATTATTATTCACTGACGTTTGAGGAGGGCCTGTCCTCCTTTCAGAGTTTATTTCCAACCCCATTAGACGGAGGAGACTCTGATAACTGCAGCCAAAGACTCTGAAGGAATGAATCTTTTCTCTTTCACAGGCAGAAAAATCTCTTAAACTTTTCCTCAGAGCTCTCTTCTCTCTCCTCTAACTCTGAAACTTGATCTCCACAGTGGAGCAGAAACGACGATCTGCTGCCACCAAGTGGAAGAAACAGCTGCTGACTCCAGAAATGAAGCTTCTGTGGATGTTCCAGTGCAAAAATACACAAACAGACCCTAAACATGGTGACGAGAAGATATGAAACTATAGATAACAGACAAAAAACATGATTAGAAAAAGATTAAACAAATCCAGATGTGATGAGTACACTTTTGTTTTATTAAAACCAGATCAAAATCAGTCTAAAGTTTGTACCAAACTCTCTAAACTTAAAATATTTTTTGTACCATCTCTCCTCAGGCCTTAAATACAGAAGGAAAAAAACAAAAATCCACACATGAATGTTTTTTTTAACATTGTCATTTTATAAATGCTACTTTGGGACTTGTAATATCTTATATTTACTGGCAGCTGCTTCTTTTTAAAACTCTTTTTAATGGTTAATCGCTGCCTGCAGAACTTTTTAATTTGAATGGGATTAAATTCTGTTTTCATGTAATTAATTTGATGTTTCAGGTTTAATAACATAAAGTTTCTGTTGTAATTAACATGTTTGTGTTGCATTTAACTTGTTTTTTCAATTATAATAACTTTTTGTTTCTGTTGCATTTGACATTGTTTATGTTGTATTTAATGTATTGTTTCTATTGTAATTAACATGCTGTATTGTGTCTGTTTTTGTTTTTGTTGTGATTAGCGTATTGTTCCTGTGAAAAGTGCTTTATGCTCTGTGTATGGCTGTGCGGAATTTTTTTTTTAATGTTGTTTGTTTGTTTATGTCTTGCTGCAAACCACGTCGCCCCTCTGGGACTCCTAATAAACTGAACTGAAACAAAGTAAGAAACTAAACTTTGTGCTACATAATCCAAAACTTGATCCTCTTGGGATTAAAACTTTTTATCTGTAATCACAGCCATGTTTATACTGAGCTCTAAAGTTTTAGGTTTCAGTGAAATTAAAATAAGGATGTATTTTGTAAAGGATAAAAAGTAAAAATATATATATATATATCAGCATAGGAAAATAATCTTCAAATCTTAAAAAATAAAACAAGTTATCCTTCTGAGGATTATTATTCTGCAGCAAATTTAGGGGAAAACAATCCAGCTTAGAAACATGAATAAGTTTCCAAAAACCTCTTTTAAAAAGTTTGTAAAAGTTGTCAGTCCTGTAATGAAAGTCCAGCTTCACAAACTTCCAAAAGGAAGATTTTACTTCAAGCAGTAAACACAAAGTTCTTCAGCGTCTTATTAAAATGTTAATCATGCAGAAAGTTTCCCCTTAAAGGTGTAGTCAGGGATCTTCTGATCTTCTAATCTAATGCACTATTTGTCAAAATCACCGTATTTCTCCTCTCCATCCACAAGATGTCCCCACTGACAGCATGTTGAAAAAAAGTCTGGTTTCAATACACAGCCTTGGCTCTGAATTTCAGCAGGTAAATACTGTGGCTCGGGCCGAGTTACCAAAACAGAGTACACCTCCCACATCCAGGGGGCGATCATACTCATGCACAGATCAGACAGAGGGGGGAGTCGTGGGAGCGAATAGGTGCAGTAGCAATGGCTGAAAAACAGCCCAAAAGAAAAAGGTCAGAGGAGTTAAAAGTGAAAAAGAAGGGCTATGACCATGAAAGAGTGAAGACCCGGGTCAACATTGGTGTTGCTTTCCGACGGTGGAGGGAACTTAAAGACCTGAAAACGGACGCAGGTGTTGCTGTCTGTCTGCTGGATAGGTTAGCAGCATTAGCTTTGTGGTGCTTCACATAACAGTAACAGCCGTCGGGCATTCATCTTATTGTCTAATCTGACAGAATGTTCTGTTGTTGTGATGTTATCAATAACGGCAGTCGAGTTGTCTGACAAGTCAGGGTTACCTTAGCTACGTTGGTCAGCTACGCAGTTTCTACGGCCGTTTCCATGACGATGTGCGTCCATCAGCTTTCGGGGCTGGAGCCAGGGGTGAGGTATGAAGGGAGAGGCGGGTCTAAATTTGTTTATCAACAACCTCTCCACTTGTTTTCTCCCACATCGCTGACTACACCTTTAAGGTCTAAAATAAGAAGCTTAGGTGTAAAAACTGCAGTTCCTACAGCGGCCACCAGGGGGTTGTTTTTCAAGAAAGCCTGGTGACGCGTCCGTTTGACCTCAGAGGTAAAAATATCAGAGTTGAAAATGTGATGCACAGAGACAGTGATCACTCTGAGGTGGTTGGAGGATCTTCTGGAGCTCACACACCACTGGTCCACCGTGTCAGACCTCCAGGCATGACAGCAAAACAGGTGAGACGTAGATTTATAGTCATGCAGGAATCACAGGAAACAAACTCTTCTACAACAAAACCAAGGAGCACAAAGCAGCATGCACTTTTTCATCCACGATAAATAATCTCCTCTGCTCTGATTCACTGGAGAACACCTCGGTGCTCATGCTTCAGGAGTCTCTGCCCGTCCTGCTCGTGTCTGCATGGCTGCAGACCGTCGAGCTCACGCTGCTGTCCACGGCTGCAAACTTGACCTTCCTGCGTGACCTCTGCAAACACATGATCACACTTTAGCCTGATGCCACCTTCTTTTATACTGAAATAAAGTTTTTACTGAAGCTGCTTCTGTTTTAATGCAACCTGAAGGTTTCTGAACAGTCTATTCTTTATTCTTTATTCTGTACTGTTTACTTTAACCCTTTCATGCACAGTGTCATCTACAGTGGACTGATATGTATTTTATATTTTGGACCATTTAGGCTCACCACGTCCCAACTATCAGGTGGTAAACACCAAAACTACATCCTCAAGTTTCATTAAAATATGATCTTTGTGTCTTTTTGTTCATTTTGAGAAATTACACCATAAATCCAAAATGTCCAACAAAGAGTGAAATGCACCACAGCCCTCAGGATTAAGTGTTAAATCTTCTAAAATTAGTCAGGAAAAAACATATTTAACACTTTGATGCAGATTTTAAAAATATTGTCCTTATTTATTTTCATCTGTGATCAAAATTAATCAGTCCACTCCAGAGGACATTACGCAGTATAAATTATATTCTGTGTATCATGCCTGTATTCAGATTTCACCTCATTTTGGATTATTCTTTTTTTTTTTTTTTTTGAAAGTCACATGTTAATAATTTAATTAAACTACAGTATTAAATATGCTTTATATTGTGCATTTTATTCTGTATACTTTTAGTAAATATTTGTAACAATTATGTGTTTGCAGATCTATATTAACTTCCACTGAATTATTATTTATGAACACACTCAAAATAAAACATTAAAAACTGCACATTATTTTTAGCTTGTTTAAAAGCAAAAAAAAATTAAAAATCATTCCCATGTGATTTAATAAATTCATGCATGAAAGGGTTAGTTACAGTAATATTAATGATCATCATCTCACTGAGGAGAGAGGGTTATGTTTTTGCCTGCATTTGTTAATTTCCAACATGATAACTCTTTAAAGATTTGTTAATGGTGCAGGATGGGGCAGTTTTCCACATTCTCAAAAATAACTTTTCTTAACTTCTTGATGGATTTTGACATTTTCAGGGGATGTTGGTCATGGCATCAGGCAGGAGTGTTTCAGTTTTGGTGATGATCTGAATCTGTTTGTTGATCTTTTTATTTAACAGTGTGACACCAAGTTTTCCCTCCCTGTCTTACATTAAATCATTATTTTCACTGCCTAGTAAGCACTTTGTGTTCAGCAGTTTAGTTTGTTCTGTTTTACATGCCTGTCGCTTTAGTTTCCTGTTTTTCATTTATGTTGGACTACAGATGGAAATGATCATTGTGCTAATTATATTAATAATATTTACGTCCGTCTTGTGTCCCACAACACTGTACAATCATCACATCCAAATAAATGTTGAAATAAAAATTAAATTCTTATTGTTGAGATTAACTCCCTGGGTCATGTTGGAAAGCCTTGGTGGAGGTTTGGCAGTTTGATATGTTAAATATTATTTTTGTGAATGTTGCTGCTGTTCTTGGTCCAGTCTCTTTTAACCCTTTAATGCCTGAAACTGAAGTTACAGCCAGAAAATTCAAATTTTTGGAGCTGAAATGTTTATTTCACTTTCACTGAAATTCAAATAAAATCTAAATTTCCATAAAGTTTAACTTTTTTTTTGTTTTTATATGCAGTTATATTTTTTGTCATGTGTTGATCATACAGTATTGATTAGAAGTATCACAAAAGTATGTATCAACTAGGGCTGGGTTAAAAAAAAATCAATATAATCGTTTAAAATCGATTTTCCTTTAACTGGTTCATAATGGATCCATAAAACCCAAAGATGGATCTTTTAACTTGGGTAGTTTTTTCTTCTTTGGATGTGCAGAGAAGCAGCCTGTGGTATCAGCCCTGCTAGTCTGGTGTGATCAGCGTTCAGCGTTGCTTTCTACTGAACAAGATCTCATGAGATGTTACTGCAAACAAACATGGTGGAAGCACTATATGGGCACCACTGGTAAGTTTAAAGCTGATGTTTGGATGGACAGTATTTTAGATTTAACAAGTACAAAGGAAAATACCAGTTGGACAAAAAACAAGTAATATGCAGAATATGCATTCATGTATATCATATATATATCATATATGTATATATATGATTAATGTAACTGCTTTGGGTTTAGTTCTTCATTTAAAAACAATTTTTAATGATGTACCAGGTCAAAAGGTCACTTTTTAAATTTACAGCACTATTTTAACTTCAATATCCCAGACTGAATAAATATTGAATTGAATCGATTTGAGACCTTGTGATATTGAATCGATCCAGAAAATCTGAATGAGACCCAGCCCTATATCAACAGGCTTTATGTGGTTAACGGGGGTCTGTGGTCTCAGTGAGACTCACATGATTTAATAAATTAATAAATAAAATGGTGGTTTCATCCATACTGATCGCTGCAGTCTTTAGAAAGACTTTGGTGATCTCTAAATTAATGTTCAGCTCTCCTACATCTCAGTTAATCCTCACCAATGATTTGGATAAAGAATCATCTAAAAACAAAAAATATAAATAATAAATAATAATACATAATATTTGTGATCACGTTTTTGTGAATATAATCCTCATCAATTATTTGGATAAAGAATAATCTACAAAACAAAAAATATAAATAATAAATAATGATAATAATAAATAATGAATGATATTTGTAATGAAGTTTTTGTGAACATAATCCTCATCATAAACACAAAAAAATGTCTAAAGTAACATTTTGAGTCTTTGCACTCGCCTGTTTCTCGGTGAGGCCTTTCGGGTATCGTGAGATTTCCTCTCGCCGTCGCTCCGCCCTCTCCCAGTCGTCCAACCACAGCTGGCGGCGGTACTCCGACTGGCGAGCTGTGATTCGCTGGTAGATGGCCTGATTCTGACGGCCGACCAGCAGAAGCTCCTCCCTCCTTTTGTCAGCATTTAAACTGAAAAGAAACAAAACTTAACTGATGAAATGTACTTTATTTAACTCCTTTTAAATTTATCTTCTTTCTTCAGCTGTTAAAATCATTGATTAAACTGAATTTTCTTTCCACATTTACTCTTGTTTTTATTCAAACAGTTTCAACACAGAGTTGTCAAGCTTATTGTTCCTGTGAAACTGTGTTTATGCTTTGTGTATGGCACTTTGGGTTTGTTTGTTTGTTTGTTTGTTTGTTTGTTTGTTTGTTTGTTTGTTTGTTTGTTTATGTTTTGCTGCAAACCACATCGCCTGTCTGGGACTCCAAATAAACTGAAGTGAAACAAAGTCAAAAACTAAACTTTGTGATTAATAATCAAAAACTCGATCCTTTTGGGATGAACAGTTTTTCTCTGTAGTCACAGCCATGTTCAGATTCTGAGCTCTAAAGTTTCCAGTTTCAGTGAAATGAAAATAAGGATGTATTTTGTTTTTTTCAGAATTAAAAGTCAAAACAAAAAAAGATCAATGTAGGAACATAATCTACAAATCTGAAATAAGACAAGTGATCCTTCTGAGGATTATTATTCTGCAGCAAAACTTAGAGACCATGAGTGAACTTTGATTAAATTTACTTTATTTAACTCTTTCTACATTTATCTTCTTTCTTCTGCTATTAAAATAATTTATTAAACTGTATTTTCTTTCTACATTTACTCTTGTTTTTATCAACATTTATTTGAATTGACAAAGTTGTCAATAAAGTTGCTCATGTTTCACTCATTGCCTTCACATGTGTGCAGATAAACTATTTTAAAGCATTATAATCCATTTTTTCCCTGTCATTAACCTAAAATGGAGATCTGATCCCGTGTTTGAGCTCCTGAGTCGTTGGAGTAAAGTTTTCTAAGTCAGAGAAAATCCTCTCCTGTCAAAACTGAGGAACTACAGGCTCGTGTGAGAGCAGATAAATCCCACCACAGATAAAAATGCAGATCAATAATTCAGTGGTAACAGAGCAGGACCGTCACATCCATTATTCAGGAGGTTCAACGAAGAGCTCGGCGTCATCACAGAGATGTTCAGGAGGGAGGAGGACCAGGTTTGAGAAGAAGAAAAAGGTCGACGTGACAACATCACGGCTCAGGTTTCCTTAAAAGATCGACTCTGCCTCACAACAAAACCTCTGTTAGGACTCGTGGTCTGAGACAGAGTTCAGTGGATGGTTGGTTAATTAGTAGGTTAATTGGTTGGATGGTTGGCTGGTTAATTTGCAAAACAAAGATTGGTTGCTGGTTGATTGGATGGTTGTTAGCTGCTTATTGGTTGCTTGGTGAGTTGGTGTGAGTGTCAATTTGTGTTGATTGGTCGGTTGTTTAACTCGTTTGGTTGTTAAATGAAATATCTGATTAAAATAGGTTAGTTAATTGGTTTGTTATTTATTAGATGGTTTCTTAATTGCTGGATGTGTTGGTTGGTTGGTTGGTTGGTTGGTTTGTTCAATTGGCAAAGTTATGGTTGGTTGGTTGGTTGGTTGATTTGTTCAATTGGTAAAGTTATGGTTGGTTGGTTGGTTGGTTGGTTTGTTCAATTGGTAAAGTTATGGTTGATTGGTTGGTTGGTTGGTTTGTTCAACTGGTAAAGTTATGTTTGGTTGGTTAATTGGTAGGTTGGTTTGTTCAATTGGTAAAGTTATGGTGGTTGGTTGGTTGGTTGGTTGGTTGGTTGATTGGTTCAATTGGTAAAGTTATGGTTGGTTGGTTGGTTGGTTGGTTTGTTCAATTGGTAAAGTTATGGTTGGTTGGTTGGTTGATTGGTTCAATTGGTAAAGTTATGGTTGGTTGGTTGGTTGGTTGGTTGGTTGGTTGGTTGGTTGGTTTGTTCAATTGGTAAAGTTATGGTTGGTTGGTTGGTTGATTGGTTGGTTGGTTGGTTGGTTGGTTGGTTGGTTGGTTGGTTGGTTCATGGATGTTTGCTTAATGAAGTGTTTTTTTGATTGACAGTTGGCTGGCTGATGGTTGTAAAAAAAATGTATTTGTTTTTTGTATGTTGGTTGTCCCTTGGCTGATAAGACATTGGTTAGTTGGTTGTTTGGTTTTTGGTATAGTAAGTTTGTTTTTGTCTTACTTGTTTGTTTAGTTGTGTCAGGGTTGGTTGGTTGGTTGGTGGGTCGGCTGGTTTCATAAGTAACTGGTTAGTCCGATGTTTGTCGATAAGTTAGTCATTCTTTGGTAAATGGTTGGTTGATGGTTTAATGGTAGATTGCTTGGTGGTGCATTGGTAATGTGATGGTTATTATTTGCTTTGTTTTTTTGGGGGGGGGGCTTGATAGGTTGTTGGTTGGTTAGTTAGTTAGTAGCTGTTTGGCTAGTTCATTGGTCTGTCAGTAAAGCAGTATGTTTGTTGGTTGATTGTAGGGCTGGATGATAAAATCCCCGAATTTTTTTCCACAACACTCGATTTACGATTTTAATTTATTTTTTCCCTCCCTAAAAGAAACAAAACTCCCAGTGACATAAAAATGAAACAAATGAAGTTTTGCCTTTATGTTGTCTAAATGTTTCCATCTTAAAGTCAAAGTCTGGGTCATAAAAGGTTGATTATGTAGAACAAACGTAGGCAGGTTTGTCTACATAAAGACTAAAAGGCTGAGGTATTTTTACAGTATTAGCATGAAATGCTCTGATCAATATTTAATCTTCTTAAATAACAAATACAAGCCTATAAAAGTGCTTGTGCAAACCCTACAAGGCCGACCATCATGAAAATTGTAATTTTTTACAAAAATTGCAACTACTTACAATTGGTCTAAGGCAAGAAAAAAATCTTGATTTTTGATTTTTCTTTAATCTTTTGCAGAAAATAATTTGAATTAATCGATTTAATCAATATTTTGCCCAGCTCTAGTTGATTGGTTTATGGTCAGTCAGTATGATTGTTTTTGAGTTGTGGGTTGGTTGGCTGTTTTTTCAGTTGTTTGTTTGTTTGTTGACCTTTTCATGGATTAATACATTACACTTGAGGTTTGGGATAAATAAAGACATTTGTGTTGTCCATTGTTCACAGTTTTTAAGACAGATCATTTTTCTAATTTACTGAAGCTTCCACAAACATGTTGAGATGATGAAGTGAAACATAATTCAGCAGGTTGGTTGGTATTTTTCCCATAAATTGCAGACAGAATTCTGAACTGAAAAAAATGAATAAATCATGATCCCTGATCTCTGAAACACCTTAGTTAATGCCCAGCTGTTATGATATTAACATTATTGATATATTGTTATTAATTATGATAAGAATTATCATTTTTTTCTTGCACTGATTTGTGAATGAATCGATGACCTTTGATATCACAGAGACCAGACCTCACACACTGAGACAAACAGTAGTCTGACATTATTCATGAGATTTATAACAGTGTGTGTGTGTGTGTGTGTGTGTGTGTGTGTGTGTGTGTGTATGATCACATGACTGCAGGTCGTCACCTCCTCAGGTGGTAGTGATTCCGATGATCCACCAAACCCTGAGACTGGACGATGTCGGCCAGTTTGGAGGCCAGCAGGCGGTTATCTCTGTCGATGATGGACATGCGCTCATCCTGCAGCTGATCACAGACAGACAGAATATTTAGACTTCAGGTGTAAATCAGCTTCACTCTGATTCAGCTGATCACAGACAGAGTAATGATCGGCTCAGTGTCACATCATCAGCGTCTACTTTTGTATATGACCATAAAATCACATCAGAGTGGATTAATCATGTCTGATCACCTACCTGGAGTTTCTTCAGCTTCACCTGGACGTGAGTCGGGGTCCTTAAGCCCTTGGTGTCCACCACAGGCAGGGCAGAGTTCACCTGGACAGGTAAAGACATTAGAGCTCTGATAACAGCTTCATTTCTACATGTTGAAGACTCTTTGGGTGACCTGCAGGTGATTGACTATAGATTTGGTCTCCTCATGATTATCAGAGGTTTGTAAAAACTTCAGGCATGGCAGCTCCTCAGCCTCTGCTGTTAAATCATGACACACAAAAGTAAATTCAAAAACTTTTAGGTTCTGGAAAATCTCCAAACAAGGCAACAGAATGATGGATTTAATAAAGGATACCTTGATAAAACGTCTTGCTAACATGAGCAGATGGCTCCATAATGACCATGACGATCGACCACATGCATATCAGCACATTTTAGACTGATGCTGAAAACATGTTTTTATCACATGCTCTGGAGGTTTGATTTCTCCCTGGACAAAAGTGTTGTGGGATTTGTTGACTGGCATGTGAAAAAATTACTGATAAGGTCTTTGGCAAGAAACTTGCATGTTTTATTCAA